>WAAF01003292.1:11447-214751 GCA_013400475.1 Tricholaema leucomelas | reverse complement strand
TTGGGGTTTGTTTTGGTTTTTTTTTTTTTTTACAAAATATCCTCCAATTTGGTTAAATAAGTTCTAAAAATATTGATTATAAAAATAATTTAAATAAAAATTAATTTCCCTAAATATTTCCACTTAAACTTTTATTAACTACAAAATCATGATAGATTATATTGAGGACTTTTACATAATCATGAGTTTCCCAGTTATTGAAATGATCTCAGCATGTGAGTTGACAGCAAATGTACGTAATGGATATAAGGTATAAAGTGTATTTTCAGACTTTCTTGGACTCATACACTGCTTAAGCTTTTGTGGGCATGAATTACTGCAAACAGGAATTCACATGGGCATGCATATCCATATATCTCTGTAGGCACAGCCACTGCCTGCATTCTCCATCCATTCTGCTGCCTGTGAGCTCCATTAATGTTTGCTTTTTCATAGAGAAAAATCATTAAGCAAAAAGTTATTTATTGGATCTATGCATCCATGTATTAAAATTGCTCATGGGATTATGCAGATGGATGAAGGCCTTAAGGAATGCATGTGTAGGTACTGTGAATGCATAGTTGATGCAGAGTCTGCCTTCCATGACTGCTTCTCCCTTCACTCTGCCACCCACTTTCATACACTAAAATTATTGTGGTAGACTGCCAGTGAAAACCTGAGACTACATCATATTGTGAGCAGACATCGAGTCAGGCTACTGTAACAGTTGGGATAAAAATCCTTGGAAATCCACGAGGAATTAGTTCAGGACCTGCTGAGCCACTTGGACACCCACAAGTCCATGGGACCAGATGGGATCCATCCCAGGGTGCTGAGAGAGCTGGCAGCTGAGCTGGCCAAGCTGCTCTCCATCATTTTCCACCAGTCCTGGCTCACCGGAGAGGTCCCAGGAGACTGGAAACTGGCCAATGTGATCCCCATCCACAAGAACGGTCGGATGGAGGAACCTGGGAACTACAGACCTGTCAGCCTGACCTCAGTGCCAGGGAAACTGATGGAGCAGGTTATCTTGGGGGCAATAACAGCGCACCTGAGGGATGGCAAAGGGCTCAGGTCCAGCCAACATGGATTCAGGAAGGGCAGATCCTGCCTTTCCAACCTCATCTCCTTCCATGATCAGGTGACCTGCTTGGTGGATGTGGGGAGGCCTGTGGATGTGGTCTATCTGGACTTCAGCAAGGCCTTTGACACTGTTCCCCACAGCAAACTGCTGGCTAAGCTGTCAGCCCACGGCTTGGATGGCAACACTCTGTGCTGGGTGAGGAACTGGCTGGAGGGCCGAGCCCAGAGAGTGGTGGTGAATGGTGCCACATCCAGCTGGCGGCCGGTCACTAGTGGTGTCCCTCAGGGATCAGTGCTGGGCCCCATCCTCTTTAACATCTTCATAGATGATCTGGATGAGGGCATCGAGTCAGTCATCAGCAAGTTTGCAGATGACACCAAGCTGGGGGCAGATGTGGCTGGGCTGGAGGGCAGAAGGGCTCTGCAGCGGGACCTTGACCGCCTGGACAGATGGGCAGAGTCCAAGGGGATGGCATTCAATGGCTCCAAGTGCCGGGGGCTGCACTTTGGCCACAACAACCCCATGCAGAGATACAGGCTGGGGTCGGAGTGGCTGGAGAGCAGCCAGACAGAGAGGGATCTGGGGGTGCTGATTGATACCCGCCTGAACATGAGCCAGCAGTGTGCCCAGGTGGCCAAGAGAGCCAATGGCATCCTGGCCTGCATCAGGAATGGTGTGGCCAGCAGGAGCAGGGAGGTCATTCTGCCCCTGTACTCTGCACTGGTTAGACCACACCTTGAGTACTGTGTTCAGTTCTGGGCCCCCCAGTTTAGAAGGGACATTGAGATGCTTGAGCGTGTCCAGAGAAGTGCAATGAGGCTGGTGAGAGGCCTTGAGCACAGCCCTACGAGGAGAGGCTGAGGGAGCTGGGATTGTTTAGCCTGGAGAAGAGGAGGCTCAGGGGTGACCTTATTGCTGTCTGCAACTACCTGAGGGGTAGTTGTAGCCAGGGGGAGGTTGCTCTCTTCTCTCAGGCGGCCAGCACCAGAACAAGAGGACACAGCCTCAAGCTATGCCAGGGGAAATTTAGGCTTGAGGTGAGGAGAAAGTTCTTCACTGAGAGAGTCATTGGCTACTGGAATGGGCTGCCCAGGGAGGTGGTGGAGTCATCGTCCCTGGAGCTGTTCAAGGCAGGAGTGGATGTGGCACTTGGTGCCATGGTCTAGCCTTGAGCTCTGTGGTAACGGATTGGACTTGATCTGTGAGGTCTCTTCCAACCTTGGTAATACTGTGATACTGTGAAAAAGTACTCTGGGTTGTAAAGTTGTGTGGGTTTTTGAATGGTGCATTAAGCTGAATTAGGTTTAAAAAAAACCCAACCAAAAAGTATAGCAGCCCATGTTTTGGGGAGTAGAAGTGATTTTTAAGCCGTACTGACTTTGAAATAAATGAGTCACTTCAAAGGAATACGACATTTATGAACTGGTATTGAGAATTCTTGTACTGCCCCACTTTTTTATGAAAGAGACTACAATACCTGAGATCCTTTGCTTCCCGTGCTGATCAATCTGTGTTGATTGTGTGGGCCACTAGTGAAAACTAAACCAAGTGCTTTGCTGAATGCCTATGATTAAATGAGCCAAATCAGATTCTACTCTCAGGCTGTGTTAATCAAGATCATCCTTGGGGAAACATTCTTCCCAGGAATCTTGATATCCCAGTTTGACAAAGCTGAGAGAGAAGCCATAGTCTAAACTTGCTGCCTTGCTGATTTCTGCATCAGATGAACTCATATCAACAGAAAGGGGTGGTTATCTTCTGCATGACCCAGTTCTCGGTACCGTGATGTGAGCCTATCCCAGTGCACATCCTCAGGGTGGGGTGAAGCAAGTCTTGCAGAGCAGGAGCTGAGCACATACGTAACTCAGTCTTGTGCTTTGTAAGGAAGCTAATGGTCATGTTAGCAGTAATCTGAAATAAGACTAAAAAAAAACAATACAAATGTGTGCCATCCTTCCTCTAGAGGCTGACAGTTGCCTCACTGAATCATGATTGTTTACCTGCCAGCTTGTTTATATGCCTAATTACTTTGATTTCCTTATATGTTTCTTTAACCTCTTCTTTACAACAAAAAATGAAGAGCTGACTCTCAGCCAGCCTGCAAAATGAGCACAAATATTAACACTGACTTGCTCATTACCAATCTCTTGCTTACACTTCTTTAATGATATCATTTAATACAATCATTAGAGTGACAAATTAGTTGCCATTAAATTGTTTTTCTTTCATGATTGTCCACTTTGTGAAGCTAGATGTTTTACTGGCCTAAATTACCTGATGTAAGGAGTGTCACCAGCTTACCTTGTCACCTATTGCCAAGTTTTACTGGGGAAAAAGCATCACTCCTTGTCCAGAGATACTGCTGGAAAAGTATTTTTTCACAGGTCCTGCCCACAGGCCGTTTGATCTTTGAGTAGACAAGGTTGACGTTCTTCAGGGTTATCCTGAAGAACATGTTATACCACATCCCCTTAGAGTTCACAAATGCAATGTCTGGTAGCAGCATGACACAGTTATTGGAGCAAGACATAAGGTGAGGATATCAGTAAGCTAAAATGGGCCAGCTCTTCACTGTTGTGATTTTGTAAGGAAGCTGGTGGTGCCTGTGGTCAAGGTAACTCTCACTGCAGGGCCAATGGAGCAGGTACACTCAGTGCTTCTCTCAGCGAGTTGTTACACTTCCCTAAGAAGGGAATGAGACAACAGTCCTGACTAACTGGGGAGGTCTGAGTTGACTGGAGCCTGGTAGATGTGACACCCAGCTACAAGAAGGGCTGGAAGGGAACTACAGGCCTGTCAGTCTGACCACAGTGCCAGGAAAGGTTATGGAGCAGGTCATCCCGAGTGCCATCAGACGGCACTTACAAGACAACCAGTCAGTATGTGCCATGCATTCTCCCCTGGTTAGATGTTCTAAGTATTTGCAAGGTTTCTGTCAGTGCAGGGTATGTGTGAAGATTATGGTGCACTATTTTTTTTAATGTAGAATTTTGCAATGTTATCTTCAGTTCATATTTTTGTTAGAATTTTTCAAGCTAGTCCCATGTCACTTGATATTTCAGTGGCACCGAAGTGCTGGGAAAGCCAGTCAGCTGCATTCATCTTCTACAATGCAGTGACTGTTTTATGTGGTAATATTGCCCCAAGACTTCCCAGCACCACAGAGGACACAGTGTGGGAAGACAAAAGAGTGCATCTTCATTACAGTATTGAATAATATATAAAATAACTCATCAATAATGGAGGGAGACCTACCAGAGAATACAATGCTCACTTGCAGCCAGCTGGTTCCAAAACTATGCTGATGTAAAGAGATCCATGCTCCATGCAAGACACTCCATGTACTGCCCTGCAGACTCATTTCGCATGCTGTCAAGTGTGCTGCTGCAGGTTATAAACCACCAATACAGTGCATTCGTTGTAGTTTAGTACACTTTTAAGTGTGCTAATAACATTTAAAGACTCTTGTAACCTCATTGTGCGTAGACACTGCAGGACTGCAGGCACACCATTGTCTTTTAACCAGATCATCCCAGAAGTGGATCCTTATCTATAATGCAGGCATAGAGAATCTGTAAATAACCAACTTTTAAACCTAATAGTTTAAATATGATCCATGTGGTCAGACACTTCATGCTAGCCAAAACAGCACCTCACAGGCAATGGTTGATTGAGTGCATGTTAAAAATACCAAAAGGCTTTTTCTTCTTAAAAATCAAAGCTTTCCTAGGGAAATAAGTCTTTCCCTAGTAACACTTTTCAAAAGCACTAGAGATGAATGAATAATGAATAGAATAGAATCAATCAGATTGGAAGAGACCTCCAGGATCATCCAGTCCAACCTATCACCCAGCCCTATCCAGTCAACTAAACCATGGCACTAAGTGCCTCATCCAGTCTTTTCCTGAACACCCCCAGGGATGGTGACTCCACCACCTCCCTGGGCAGCCCATTCCAAGGGCAAATCACTCTCTCTGTGAAGAACTCTCTCTGTGAAGAACTTCCTCCCAAGATAGGTTTAGAGAGATAAGTTTTACAGTTTTTCCAGCATCATGCTTGCTCCAGTTTCAGTATAAACTGTAGTCACCCAGAAATGCTCTGAGGGCAGCTTCTGATCTAACTTGCTGTACTTTGTAAGTCAATGAAGAGGGAGGGAAAATTCAAGTAAAATGAGATTTGTCCTTTCATCTGCTGTATCACTTTATTACTGGAACTGTTCCAGAAAAATCTATCTGACATAAATAATATTTTAGTACATTGCTGTATAATACAGAAATAAATGCCTTCCTCTGCAAACTGGACAAAGATTAACTGTCACTCAGCAAGCTAGGCGTGAGCTTATTTTCTTGAGCAACCAGTGAAGACCAGTACCGCACCATGTGTTCAGCAGCTCCCATCTCTGACTGACCCTTTGTGAGCAGGAGTCCCTTATGATCCCAGATGAAAACATCTTCTCAGGCTGTAGTAGCATTAATTTCTTACTCTCAGAGCTCTTTTCTACTATACTGATGGGGATGAAAATCCTCATACAAACCCATTGCTTGTGTTTCCGCAACAACAACAATTTCTTTGCAAGCTTCCCCAGCTTGCAAAATTGCCGAAGTACCTCTTCTCAAGTTAACTTGGCTTTCCTGAGATGGATGTATGACATTTCTGGGAATCTGGGTACACTTCATAAGTTGAGTTCACATTGAAAGAAACACATTTAAAACCATAAATCAAATAAGGAGGCCCAGCAAAAAGAAGCAATAAGTGAAACTGGTTAATCTTCCGTTTTAGCTTGGCTCCAGCTGACTGGAGCACAGGAGGTGAATTCTTTCATTCATGAATAGATAAAGAGGGACTGCAGACTCCTTTCTGTGCTATAAGTGTAAATATCATTGCTATTATTCATCTGTCAGGAAGTATCAAACTGTTATTTGATTACTGTGCTCTAGAGAAGTAGGCATCATTTTTTGCGAATAAGTTTTTCAGTCCCCTAGATGGTAGAGATCTGTGGCAGAAAGTCTTTCAGGGCAGTGAAGTGCTCTCCCAGTGTTATGCTAATAAAAATCCATGGCATGTTGCTTGTATGTGTCTTAGCCACTTTTCTGCAGGACTCTATTATATCCCTGCTTAGAGCAGCAGAAGTGCCAGAACTGCTATTGCACATCTAGAACAACAAAAGATGTCTCTGTTCTTTGAAGAGCATAACAAATCTAACAATACTTGAGTCTCTCACTGGTGTTATTGCTGTGCTCAATTCTTCTCTGCTAAATGGAAACCACTTCAGGAAGGAAACTGTTTGGGGAGAAAATCGTTGAGAGATTTAAGAGATACTTACATTGAAAGCAAAGTGAGATTCCCTAGCATCATTGCCCTCAAACCTTTGTGCATGGCCCTCATACTGGTGCAAACCAGCAAAGTTCCCAGAGCTCAGCAGTTGGAGGCACAACGTGGGTTTTTCACTAAGGGGCAGAAGAATGCTAATAGCTTAGGGGAAAACAAAATCATCAAAATTTAAGAAGTCCAGTAATTAATGTGCAAGTAGTGTAGGCCAGATTTAGGCTAGTACTCATTTGAAGGCCATTTCTAGGCTGTTTACTTGCTGAATATATCTCTTCATCTGGTGACAGCTCCTTTTGGGGTGTTAACTTGGACGGTGCATGCATCATGTCCTCCGTCAAGCCACAGCTGTGAGTGGAGCTCAGCTTTGAGCCACAGAAGTGTAAAAGCAGCCTTGCCCCACCAGATGCTATTACTCCGAAGTAGCTCAGTGTCACACTCTCTCTCCTCTGCTTGCTCTCCTCTACTCAGGGACGTGGCAAGAGAAACAGCACCTGCCATGAGCCTAGGCCAGCAGTGTGCTGAAGGCAGCCTCTGTGTGCAGCTCCTCATATGGGTGATAGTGGGCTCTGTCCTGACTCTGCCTCTTGATCTCTGTGCAGGTAATGAAAAAAGTGCTGGACTTACACCCCAGTCTGCCACATTACCTCCTGCATAAGCCATTGCCCCTTGTCATATCACTACTCATCCTTCTAAACAGTCCCTCCCCAGCCTTCCTGTGGGAGCCTGTCCTGAGGCTCCCCTGAGTCCCCTCAGACAAATGACCAGGCAGTGTGATGAGATAGATAGTAGTTACACAGACCCAGACTTTCAAAGATTGCTGATTACTGATAGGAACTCCTAATCTGATTCAGCCAAAGCAGACTGATTTTTACAGTGATGCTATGCTCCTATTTATTTTTTGAAAAGTAAGCTATGGAAACTTCCAAGAGGTTGTATGGAAAGTGACATCTCCAGCTTTCTATGGCACTACCAAGTATCCAAGCATACTTAGGAGAGGAATGCTTGTTGTTTTGTTTTTCAGTCATCCTGCAGAAATTATGCCCTCGGATAACGATGTCAGATTCTAGTGTTAGCCCCATACTTTACCTCACAATTACTTATTTTATACTGTTCATGGGTACCCCTTGCTAATTGTTGGGCTCTAGCTGATTTATGTCGATGATTAACTTGAGATGAGATACACAAATGCATAGAGATTAAGACAGATTTGGGTTATTAGTTGCTGAACTGGCAAGAAACTTTGTGGTTTTTTTTTTTTTTTAGTTAGTAAACTCTGGATTCCCAGCTAAGACCCAGATCTTTTAATAGTTTGTTGTTACACAGTAATTCATGCACTCCCCTAACTGTGATCCACCTCTCGCGTGTGATTACTCACACAAGTAATAATTGCGTGACCTCAAATCTTCCCTTGTGGTTATCCTGTGGCATCTATAGTGCAGGATTTTGCATCTGAGCTGGCCTGTGTGATCAGGAAACAGCAGCACATGCTCCTCGGACAGTCAGATATTTCAGGTGTCTCTACCAAGCACCTCTAGGCAAAATTCAGTCTATTTTCCCTCTCTTTCTCTGTCACTGACTGTAAAGGACCCTAAGAACCCATTCCAGTTCATGACAATTTTGCTATGATCCTCTCACCAACTTTCTGATTAATAGATTAATTATTTGTAATTGTGTTGTAATTAATTATTAACTACAATAATAATTAAATGTCTAGTTTAATAATATTAAATTAGGGACCTGGAAACTAATGCATGTAAGCTGTATTTTCAGTGGTTCTACATTCATTGCTTCTACATGGATTTCTCTGGGACAGTTAGTGAGAATTTGCTTTATGTTGTGTGTGTCCATATATGAGTGTTCACGTGAGCAGTATACATACCAGATGATTACCTCTTCTCCAGCTGCCTGAGCTCTGATGGTCTTTTTACAGATAAATATACCAGATGTGAACTTGGGGAGAAGTTCACACATGCACAGATAGGAGTCAGGAATAGATTTCTGGGGTGAGAGGATTTTTCACACGTAATCAAAATAAAACTGGTACTAATTTGATTTTAGTTTATAAATTCTGCTTTCATTATGTGTCTTTGCTCACTGTGTGGACCACAGTCACTAAAAATGCGTTTGCAATGTTTAGGACCAGAGTGCTGAGCAGAGACAGTCAGTGGTGCAGCTGAAGAGGTAGGGCACAGCTCTGCAGCCATCTCCAATGCAACGCTCAGCTAAAGAGAAAATCTGCTGCTTAATTCCAACCGCTGAGTGAATCACCATATGCTGCTGCCAGCAAAGCATGTAGAGCAGCTTCTGCTGCTAGCTAGTAATCCCCTTGGAGCTCACACAAAGTCTATTAATTGCCTTCTTAGATGACTTCATGTGGTTGCCCAGCATCTTATCTTCACCAGGTCAGGGACCTGAAAGCTCTAGGTTGTGTGTCACTCTGCAAGTAGAATCTCAGAACCTTATGGCAATGGCTGTTGTAATTTCTCCAGTTAATCCTAAAGAAGCAATGCAGCTGAAAGTGGAATTCATTTAGCTGAACTTCAGCCACATAAATGCTAGGGATCTAGTCTACGGTAACCATGTAGTTTCCACTCCACAGAGTGAGAACTCAATTCAAGGTGATGAGTGCTGATGTAGCCCTGTGCTGCTGGCTGCTGGCTCAAGAAGCTGCACAGGTCCTGTGACACGGCAGGGAGTGAACCACGACTGTGATAAGATGGAACGATCTCGGGGTGTTTTGCAGTTTAGGAAGGAAGTAATCAGCTAGACGGTGATTTTAGTTCACAAAGAGCCTCGCCTTTGCCCTCCTACGTGCTCAGCTGCACAGCTGAGGAGAAGGCAGCCTGATTCAGGTGCATTTAAAAGGTGCATTTAAAAATCTGCTCCGATTCGAATGATGAAAAAGCCAGACCGTGCAAAGAAATCACCGTCAATCTGATTTGCATGGATTGCTTTATCTGTTGGGCTTGATTAGTATTCCGAAGCACTCTATCGAAAACATCGGTTTAATTCCATTTTCCCTGCTGCTGGCTTTCAGGGACTCCCTCTGGTGGTTAGTGCAGCCATGAAGAATGCTGTGTACGTCTTCGTCTGTGCAGTACAGCACCGTGTTAGCGGCAGATAACGCGGGCACAGCAAAATGAGGTAGAAAGATAAAGGGGAATTCAAGCCTATTTCATTCCCTAAATGGAAGGAAAATAATAGTAATTACTTACTGTACTGATTTTTCTCTATTTTGATGGAAGCCTATCCCCTCTGCTAAGGAAGTGAATTCTTAAAGCCCATTTTTCATAAAAGGTGTGTGTGAAAGACTCATCTTGTCTCACTGGATCGCACTGAGGTGACAGGTTTGTGCCTAAGAAGTTTAAGGCTGGTCCCTTAGCTCTCAGTTCTGATTGGTGGGACCCAAGGGTTGTATGGTGGATGTCGGCAAGATTGTCTTTGCTGGCACAAGTGCATACTCAACACTTGCAGTTTGACTCAGACCTAAATGTATGAGAAATCCTCCTTCTCTGTGTGTCTGAAAGATAGGGCTTCATTTCTTCACTCAACTCTGAAGCAGTGAACACACTTAGTGTAACTGCTGCAGTTACCAGTGCAGTTTAGCCAAATGCTTCTTAATGCTCTGAGAAAACACCTGTGACCATCAAATGGGAAGATGTTGGCTAGAAGCTAGTCCTTATATATGGGCCATAGAGCTACTCTTTCACAGATGGTAGGACTGATACCCGTTGAGTGAGACTTCAGTTCACTGTGCTCAGTTTACTGTAATTGCAGGCTTAACCTCTTGCTGTGCTACTTTGGTTCTTTTCTTTCCCATCTCCAGGGTGTTCTTCCCAAGTCCCTTCTAAGTCTTAATTTCTTATGTCAGTCTCCTTTCCTTCTTTATGGAGACAGCAGAAAAAAATAACATTTCCATAGATAAGAATGTGTACTAGTACCTTTCCTGAAGCCATGACAAGTTCCAGTGGCTTGTCCCCCTGGTTTGAAGGTAAGCACTGCGTGCTCTGATCCACCACTGCTCCTAGTCTGAAGGTCCAGTAAGAGAGGGGAATATGCACAGGTAGAGGCATCTGTGAAGAAACTCCTTCTGTACTAATGACATCCTATCTCAGCAATGTGATTAACCAAATTTGGTACTTTGCAAAACCAGGTACTAAGATTATGGGAAAGGTAAGTTCTCTTTCAATTCTGTGTAGGAAGATTATGAATTTGAGGTCAATGATTATTACAGAGGCCTGACATACCAGAGTCAGACAACAGATACATAGAGGATTATATTTTGATACATAATGTAAGGATCTATCACTCTTTTACAATGAGGACGTGATTTTACTCAAAAGACCATGCATAATTCAATATATGGAAGTCTTTTTATTCTGATTTTATGCAAGACTCAGAGAATATGAGCCAAGAGAAATATGGATTTAATTCTTCATGGTTTCTAGTGGTGTTCTGCAAACTGGCAGAATGCTGCTGTGAGGAATTTGGGAGGCAGCTGGCTTAAAGGTACTTTCCAAAAACATGCCCCCTCTATCAGATGCAAGAGTTGAACAGAAGGCAGAGCTGTAAAACTGTCACGCATGGAGGCGCCAAGCTTCTAAAGTACTGACCAGGAGACAGCACAAGAGAGACGATCCCAATGTGTTATGTAAAGCAGAAATTGTAGAATCAGTTACTTGTATAGGTGACTATGAGCTATGATTTATCAGCTGAAAATATTCTCTTGTATGCTGGTGTCTAAACAAATTAGTGTAAATACTGGGAGAAGAGTAGGGCCTCTTGATCTGACATTCAACTCCTGTTTCTCTTGAAAGAGTGTGAAAGATAGGAATGGGTGATGTGGGAGGAAGCCAACCACAACGACAGTAGAGAATAATGTTGATATTTTCAGAAGTACTCCAGCCAAGCTATGGTAAAGTGTTTCCAAATCTCTTGTTCCTGGCCACTGCAGGTAAGCATCTTGCTCCAGGTTTGCTCAAACTTTGGTCTTCTGTACTCAGAGAATTAAAATGGTAAGTTCGGACTCCTGATTTTGAGCTAAAACTTACAAGTGGAACTGGGTAATAAACTTGGCAAGCTACAATGTCCAGAACTACAGTTCTAGTAAGAAGAAAGAGAATAGAATAGAATCAACCAGGTTGGAAGAGACCTCCAAAATCATCCAGTCCAACCTATCACCCAGCCCTATCCAGTCAATTAGAACATGGCACTAAGTGCCTCATCCAGGCTTTTCCTGAACACCCCCAGGGACGGTGACTCCACCACCTCCCTGGGCAGCCCATTCCAATAGCAAATCACTCTCTCTGTGAAGAGAGAAGAACTTCCTCCTAACATCCAGCCTATACTTCCCCCAGCACAACTTGAGACTGTGTCCCCTTGTTTTGTTGCTGGTTGCCTGGAAGAAGAGACTGTGATGGTTTGGGTGTCCCCCGCCCCCCACACTTTTAGAAATTACCCAGACTAGACTCAGTCGGCTCTGGAAATTTGAATGAAGCTTATATTTACAGCTGGCACAATTTACAAGCAGATATTCACAGTATATACAGTTATATACAGAAATATACAAGGTAAAAAAGGTAANTAGTTGTAGACAGCAATGAGGTCTGCCCTGAGCCTCCTCTTCTCCAGGCTAAACAACCCCAGCTCCCTCAGCCTCTCCTCATAGGGTTTGTGTTCCAGGCCCCTCACCAGCCTTGTTGCCCTTCTCTGGACACGTTCCAGCACCTCAACATCTCTCTTGAATTGAGGAGCCCAGAACTGGACACAGGACTCAAGGTGTGGCCTGACCAGTGTTGAGTACAGGGGAAGAATAACCTCCCTCGCCCTACTGGCCACACTGTTCCTGATCCAGGCCAGGATGCCATTGGCTTTATTTGCCACCTGGGCACACTGCTGGCTCATCTTCAGCCTACTATCCACCAGTACCCTCAGGTCCCTTTCCTCCTGGCTGCTTTCCAGCCACTCTGTCCCCAGACTGTAGCGTTGCTTGGGGTTGTTGTGGCCAAAGTGCGGAACCTCCTTCTGGGAAGGAGCAGATCAGAACACATACACAGAATTGTCTGTGTGACTTCTCTTGGTGCTGTTACAACACGAACAACACTGACATGTATCAGTGTGATACATGTCAGCTGGGGTTATAGAATCATAGAAAGTTGAAGTTGGAAAAGACCTTTAAGATTATTGAGTCCAACCATTGACCTAACACCACCGTAGCCATTAAACCGTGTCCCAGAGTGTCACATCTACACATCTTTTGAACACCTCTAGGAACGGTGGCTCCACCACCTCCCTGGGCAGCCTTTTCCAATGTCTGACCACTCTTTCAGTAAAGAAATTTTTCCTTTATATATCAAATTTAAATTTCACCAGGCACAATTTGAAGCCATTTCCTCATATTCTATCACTTGATATAAGGGAGAAGAGACCAACACTCATCTCATTGCAGCCTCCTTTCACATAGTTGTAGAGAGCAATTTAGTCCCATCTCAACCTCCTCATCTCTAGATTAAACAAACCCAGTTACCTCAGCCTCTCCTTGTGAGACCTGTTCTCTAGACCCTTCACCAGCTTTGTTGTTCTTCTGTGGACCCACTCCAGCACCTCAGTGCCCTTCTTGTGGTGAGGGCCCCAAAACTGAACACAGTATTTGAGTTGAAGCCTCAGCAGTGCTGAGTGCAGGGTCACAGTCACTTCCCTACTCCTGCTGGCCACACTATTCCTGATACAGGTCAGAATGCTGTTGGCCTTCTTGGCCGTGTGAGCACACTGGTTCATGTTCATCTGACTGTCAGCCAGGACCCCCAGGTCTTTTTCTGCCAGGAAGCTTTCCAGCCTGTAGTGTTGCATCGAGTTGTTGTGACCCAAATGCAGGACCTGGCACCTGGCCTTGTTAAACCTGATACAACTGCCCTTGGACCATTGATCCAGTCTGTCCAGATCCCTCTGAAGAGCCTTCTTACCATTGAACAGATCACCACTCCCACCCAGTTTGGTGATATCTGCAGACTTACTGAATATACACTCAGGCACCTCATCCAGATCTTTGATAAAGATATAAAAGAGAACTGGCCCAGATACTGAGCCCTGGGGAACACCACTTGTGACTGACCACCAAATGGAATTATCTGTCTTCACTACTACTCTTTGGGCTGGGCAATCCAGCCAGTTTTTACTCAGCAAAGTGTCCACCCACCCAAGCCATGAGCAGCCAGTCTCCTAGGAGGACACTGTGGGAGACAGTGTCAAAGGCTTTAGTAAAGTCCACGTAAACAATATCCACAGTCTTTCCTTCATCCATTAAGCAAGTCAGCTGCTTGTAGAGGGAGATCAGGTTCATCAAACAGGACCTCCCCTTCATGAACCTATGCTGACTGTTGCCCTGCACATGCCACATAACTGCACTCAAGCTCCATGACCTTCCTTGGCACCAAGGTCAGACTGACAGGTCTGTAGTTCCCTGAGCTGTCCTTCCAACCCTTCTTGTAGAAGGGAGTTGCAGTTGTTCAGATGTATGCCTATTGATGCTACCTGTCTAGAAGGAAGAACAACTCCTCATTGACTGAGGAGTACCTTAGGGTTTTTTTCACACCTTTAAAAATAAATAAATGGTCAGAAATCATTTGGATTATCACTTCTTTTGAATGCTTGAAGTCACTAAAAGTGAGTTGTTCATTTTTGTGAAGAAATGGTACATTTTTCTGCAGTGTGGCAGAGCAGGAAGCAGGACTGCAGCT
Source organism: Tricholaema leucomelas (assembly GCA_013400475.1). NCBI lineage: Eukaryota > Metazoa > Chordata > Aves > Piciformes > Lybiidae > Tricholaema lacrymosa > Tricholaema leucomelas. The sequence continues at coordinate 200,624 of WAAF01003292.1, read as the reverse complement.
ACCCACATGCCACTCTGGTGCTTTGTGGTCGGGAGCAGCAAGTCATGCAGAAGGCTGAATCCATTTGAATATGGATTGTTCTGACATTGAATGGATGTTCAGTTCTAAAGCCTTTTAGTTTATGGAATATATGGTTTTAGTTCTTCCAACATAGCGTAAGCAACCAGTATTGGCAGCCACAATAGAAATGACTCTGCACATTTGGATCTGAGTGCTCAAGTTCCCTTGTCTTATTTACAAATACATGTATTTCAGTTTCATTTCTCAAAATGCTTTGCCAGCAAATCTTACAGGATCTTTGCTAAATGCAAAAGAAAACACTTTGAATCAGCAAAACAGCAAGGCTGAAAAGAAAGAGCCTTTCAGTGTCCTCCAGAGCCTGCCAAATCACAAACTGCTGATGATATCTCACAAAGGTGGCACATCTTATGCAAAGGCTGGCAAGAGTCAGGAAAGGGAGGGAGAAATGGATGGATGGATGGACAAAGCCAAAGGATGGTGGCAGCATATGATCTGCTCCATGCAACGCTCTGGAGACAAGTGGCTGAAGTGTGTGGACAGGTTTCTGGATCTGTAGGGGAGGCAGGAGGCACTGGGTAAAAGCTTGGTCCCTGTAGAGCAGCAAAACTTCTAACTCTGAGATAAATGAGGAATTCACTCCCAGTTTGTGAAAGAAAGAAATGTTTGAGCAATGTAACAAAGATGAGGATCCAAAGGGAAGCATGCTCTCTACTTCTGTTGATTGTTTCATTCCTCGTCTTTCTGACTTTTCTAATCACTCTAATATTTAGACTTCAGGGCTAAAGCTTGAACAATAAACAGAGATAAATCACTCCTTAGGAGAGCTTTTTACTGTCAGTTGTAATATTCCTGTAAAGCCAGAATAACAGCATTTTTGTGCTCTTACTGTAATGATTTCCCTGCAGAGGAGATTGCCTCTAGGTGGCTTTTAATTATTTCATCAGCCTAAGAATGCAACCTGCAACTATCTTTTTTTTTGCATATCAGAGTTTACTGGCATGGCCAGAATTTGGCCAGCTAGGGTTGTGTTCTACATGTCTCTTGTCTTAAACAACATTATTTTGCAGTTAGATCTTTCAACACCACCATAATTTTAAATGATGTCTTCCCTGGCACTGCAAATGGTGCAGAAAGTTATGGGCAGACAGACACTGAATTGAGCTGTTAGAGCTGGGGGCAGGGTCAGGTTGGTCAGCAAGCCTTAACACACAGGGAGACTATTTTTGCAGTGATACATTGAGAAACCATTGCTAAAACCTCAACAGTGCAGTGAAGTGTTCTTAGTTATGCTGCAAAGGTCAGCATCAACATGTTAGGCACATCAGTGGGGTCTGAGCATGCAAGTGCTGCTCTGAAGTCTGTTTTATAGGCAGGTTTTCTCGTGCATGTCACTGCCACAGCTTCTATTCGTTCTAATTTCTCTTTGGCTTTTGAAGTTCAATTGCAGCTACAGCAGCAAACAAACTGTGTGTTTCTTCTGGAGCATTCTCCCCTCAGATCTGGGGAACTTGCTGAGATATCTAGACAAGGCAGAAGGTAGGTGCTTAAGTCACCATTTCATCAACGCTGGGAAAAATCTTTTCAAGGATTCTCAAGACTCCTTTCAATCATAGAATCAATCAGGTTGGAAGAGACCTCCAAGATCATCCAGTTCAACCCAGCACCCAGCTCTATCCAATCAACTAGACCATTGCTGTCTGCAACTACCTGAAAGGAGGTTGTAGCCAGGTGGGGGTTGGTCTTTTCTGCCAGGCAACCAGCAACAGAACAAGGGGACACAGTCTCAAGTTGTGCCAGGGGAAGTACAGGCTGGATGTTAGGAGGAAGTTCTTGACAGAGAGAGTGATTGGCATTGGAATGGGCTGCCCAGGGAGGTGGTGGAGTCGCCATCCCTTGAAGTGTTCAAGTAAAGACTGGATTAGACACTTAGTGCCATGGTCTAGTTGAGTGGATAGGGTTGGGTGCTAGGTTGGACTGGATGATCTTGGAGGTCTCTTCCAGGCTGATTGATTCTGTGATTCTATGGCACTGAGTGCCTCAAGACTCCTTTAAAGGAAACCAAAACATTTTCCCCAGAACCATATTACACATGATAGTAGTTTTTGTTTTACTAAAATCAAAATGGAACTTTTGACCTTCCTGAAAAGAATGTATTTTTAATTCTAAAATTACCTTTAGTTTCACTTTATTTTTCAAATATACATTATGTAAAGTGCTGTATTTGGTGTATGAAGTTCAAAGTAAAGAGAAATTTAAGCTAAACATTCTTTTGCATTTCCATTTGAAATGGCTTCAAGATAAAAGTGAAATGGTAAAATTTAAGGTAAATCGTAAAACTCCCAACATGAAAAGCTGAAACTAAAGATTTTGATGATTTTAAAGCATAGCTTTTATTCCAGGCCAAGCACCCATGCATTTCTGTGGACTTTCACAAGTTGTCCTTAAATTAAACTTTTAATTCAGCTGAAGAATTTTACCATAAAATTCTTTTTTTCACTGTTGCACTAGAAGCAGTACTGCAGTAATGATTCCTGGTCAGCAGCATCTGGAGTTAGTGGATTTCACATTATTTTTATTATGGGTTGTTTTTAGCATTAAGATTCATTTGCTACTGAGTAGCAAAACCTGCAAAAACAAAACTGCAAAACATATTGTTAGCTTTCACACTACATAAATTAAAGCAGAAACAGACATAGCAGGATGTTTGGCTACTGGAATGGGCTGCCCAGGGAGGTGGTGGAGTCGCCGTCCCTGGACCTGTTCAAGGCAGCACTTGGTGCCATGGTCTAGCCTTGAGCTCTGTGGTAACGGGTTGGACTTGGTGAACTATGAGGTCTCTTCCAACCTTGATGATACTGTGATACTGTGGTGTTTTGGGGGTTTTATCATATAAAGTGATTCTGGAAGTGTCTTTTATTTTTTTACCATTGGTGGTTTTGAGGAGAATATTTGCTAATATAAAATTAAGAAAATGTATATGTAAAATCAGGAGGAATGTGGATGTGAAGAGTAGAAAGCTGTGTAAGCTGTCCTTGTTCCCTAGCTGTGCCCACATGTGACTGCCCAGGACTGTTCCTGCTTCTGGTCTCCTTGTTGCTGGATACAGCATGGAGACAAATGCACGATTTGTAGTGATTACTTCCAAGGCTGCCTGTGCTGTTTTCCCCTTAAAAGTGGTTGTGCTAATCAGTTGAATTATGAGTTTTGTGTACCGTGTTCTGCAGCACTTTGACTAAAGTGCTTGGTGATGTCCCTGTTTTCTCTTCATATGTGCTTTAAAATCAGATGATTTAGTTGGTTTGTGTTTTTTTTTTGTCAGTTTAACCCCGGTTAGAGAGTTAAACTTTTTTTTCTTCCTTGTACTTCCTCCCCATGTTTCAGTCTTCTCACTGAACTCAGTGAATACAGAAGTTACAGCTAAATCTTAGTGTCTCGTTTTTTCAGCTGGAGTGTGTTTTTTCTGCTCATGCAACTCTTATCAATGTGAGAGCATTTAAGGATGAGTTGTAGTTGCTGAGGCTTCTGCCATCACGACCCAAGCTGTTTGGGGTTTCTCCTCTGCAATGGGTTTATCAACAGAGGTGGCTGCCCTGAGCACATTTCAGTCAAGCTTTTTTCTCTCTGTTAGTGATAGAAAGTTTCTCCAGTGGTTTTTTTGGAGTGGCTCCTGTTGGAGGGCATCTCAAGGCACTTGGAAGAGAAAAAGGTTATCAGGAGTAGTCAGCATGGATTTACCAAGGGGAAGTCATGCTTAACTAATCTGATAGCATTTTATGATGCCATAACTGAATGGGTAGATGTAGTGTACCTTGACCTTAGCAAGGCCTTTGACACCATCTCCCATGACATTTTAGTGAGCAAGCTGAGGAAGTGCGGGGTGGAAGAGCGGACGGTGAGGTGGGTTAGGAACTGGTTGCAAGATAGAGTTCAGAGGGTGCTGATCAGTGGTGCCAGGTCCAGCTGGAGCGCTGTGACTGGTGGTGTCCCCCAGGGGCCAGTCCTGTTCAACATCTTCATCAATGACATTGATGAGGGCACAGAGTGTCTGCTCAGCAGGTTTGCTGACGACACCAAGCTGGGAGGCTTGGCTGATACAGCTGAAGGCTGTGCAGCCATCCAGAGAGACCTGGACAGACTGGAGAGCTGGGCACAGAGGAACCAGATGAAGTTCAACAAGGACAAGTGCAGAGTCCTGCACCTGGGGAGGAATAATAAACTGCACCAATACAGGCTGGGAGGTGACTGCTGGAAAGCAGTCCTGTGGAGAGGGACCTGGGGGTCCTGGTGGATAACAAGTTAACCATGGGACAGCAATGTGCCCTTGTGGCCAAGAAGGCCAGTGGGATCCTGGAGTGCATTAGGAAGAGTGTCTCCAGCAGATCAAGGGAGATTCTCCTCCCCCTCTACTCTGCCCTGGTGAGACCTCATCTTGAATACTGTGTGCAGTTTTGGGCTCCCCAGTTGAAGAGGGACAGGGATCTGCTGGAGAGGGTCCAGCAGAGGGCTACAAGGATGATTAGGGGACAGGAGGGCATGACTTATGAGGAGAGGCTGAGTGACCTGGGACTTTTTAGTCTGGAGAAGAGAAGACTTAGAGGGGATTTGATAAATGTTTATAAGTATCTGAAGGTTGGCCAGGAGCAGGGGGACAGGCTCTGCTTACTTGCTCCCTGGGATAGGACAAGGAGCAGTGGGTGTAAGTTGCAGCAAAAGAGGTTCCGCCTCAACACACGGGGGGTAAGGGTCACAGAGCACTGGAACAGGCTCCCCAGGGAGGTCATGGAGTCTCCTTTGGAGCCTTTCAAGGCCTGTCTGGATGTGTTCCTTTGTGATCTGTGTTAGATAGTATTGTCCTGCTCTGGCAAGGGAATTGGACTCGATGATCCCTTTGGGTCCTTTCTAACCCCTGACATCCTATGATCCTACTTTGGTGTTCTCTTCATGTTATATTTTTTGAGGTTTGGTTTTGGTTTTAAAGAGAAAATCCCAAATTCTGGTGAAGTGAAACATGGTGCCTGAGCTGGCTTCTTAAAGAAAACTCTGGTGTTCTGGGTGGTATTTTTTCACAGCATACACAGTTCCCCTAAAAGGAAAGGAACATCAACCTGATATGCCAACACACACCAATTTTAGTCATAGATCATTAGAAAAGATTTTATGGAATTGTTCATGCCAAGATTGCAAAAGGTTATTTATTTTTAAAATTATTTTTGGTGAGCAACCTTCAAAAGCAAGCAAGTTTTGATGAGTACTGTTCAGCAAGTGTCCTTGTATTTATGCACTGGAATAAGGTGAGAATTCCAAATTATTAAATGCAAAGTAGTCCTTATCTCTAACAGCATGTTTTAAAAATTGATTATGCTATTAAAGGAGAAGTGATGTCCCTGAATTTAGAAGGGGTTTATAGCAATCTTTAATACTACATGTTACCATTTCCTCTCTATTTGTGATATGAATATTGTATTACAAATACATCTCCAGCCAGCGTCAGTTGCTATGGAGTGAAAACCAGCAGCCCAGCCTGCCTTTCAGAAACATCTTCACACTTGGGCCTCAGAACTGCTTTGCTAAAATAGCTTAAGAACGAATAAATGTTTCACATCTCCCCAGCTAGGAAAGTATTGCTGCAGAGGACATGCAACCTGAGTAAGAAGTTCAAGAGAACTTCCATTTTTTGCTTTTTAGGATTTCTATTCTCTGCTTCTGTTTTCTTGTTTTGGTGTGGTACTGTTGTGGACCTCTGCTCTACTATGCTGTGCCCATATGCTCATTCACCATCCTTGACAGGCATTTCCTTAACTTTCAAGAAATTAAATACCACTTTGCTAAGTAGTATTTAACATTTAAACTGAGAAGTTTTATCCATCTTGTATCCATTCTACTTAACAAACCTTTGATTTTGGGTAAGCATGATTCACACCACTGTGCCAGGTGGATGGGTGGCACGGACTGTGGGCAAGGGGTAAAGTTGTATTCTGAGGCAGGCTTTTCATGGTCTGTTTGATCTCAGGCATTTGTGATCTCAGTGGGCTTGTTTACTTTTCTTTCTGTTAGCACTTCTGTAAGCAGAGACACTCCCCTCAGTTCTGAAATGTGACAAATTAGAGATGTCCCACTCTTTTCCTGGGAAGTTCCTTGTCCCACAGAATATTTCTGGTCACACTGGCATTCACACATTGATGTTTATGAGTTGTCTTTTCCCAACACCTCATTTGGACAATGTGTCTGATCAACCTGTGGGGTTGTTTGATGTCTCTGTTTATGTTGCCACTTGGGAAGTTCTTTTTTTAGATACCAGTCCGGCTGGCTCATCAGGATCATCTGGAAGGGGTGAGTTGGTGTTCTTATGGGTAAGATCCCAATGTCTGCCTGACTCAGGACTCTTAATGGAGCTTGGAGCTATTTGATGACATTAACATTTGCCTCTCTGTGCCCCAGTAAGGACTTGTTCTGCCACACGTTCAGAAAATGAAAACCATCAAATGGTTTCATGTATTAAAGCAACAAATACAATTGATTTGGGATTGACAGTGATAAATGCACTAACTCCAAGATTGATAGAGCTTGAATTAGTAAATCCTGGGTAGCATCTGAGAGAGCTGGAGACACTATTCTCTGTAGTGTCACTAATATAAGCAGTATATTGAAGGCATCTTTTTTTACCAAGAAAGATATTCCTGACTTGGGTGGAGGAAAGGGGGCACAGTCCATTGTCCATCCTTGTCCCTGTCTTTTCTTCCCACTTCTTGCTGCTGCTAGTGCACCTGCTGCAAGTACCCCAGCACCTCTGTTGCTGTTGCCACTGAGACATGTTCTTCTTACTGGTTTTAAGCCCTAGCCACAGCTGTTTCTGCTTTATAGGTGATATTTAGCATGATTTGTGGGGAGAGTTGAGCAACATAGTCATATATGTTTAGCATCTACCTCATTTGGCTCATTGTCATACCAAGAGATGTCAAGTAATATTAAAATTGCAGTTAATTAGGCAAAGGTCTTCACTTGGGCATTCTAGCCTTCAAAATCTACTTTGAAGTTAAGTGTTTATGTTATTTTAGCCTTACTTCATCAGTTTTAGCCCAAACAGGGATCTCTTATCTTACTCCCTTCTTCAGCGTTTTGGCAGGCAAGCTACACTGATCTTTATTTAACATAAACACATCTTGATTGTAAATTACTTGGGTCCTGAAGTGCATTAAATTAACTTGCTTTCCTATCCCATGGTAAGCTAGGCAGTTATCCTACACTTGGGCTGTCATCTGCTCAAGTATTCTTTGTAAGTAAAACCATCATGTGAAAAATGTTGCTTACAAAGGCACTCGGTACTTGCTCTTCCCTGCCCTGGACAGCTGCTCTGGGTTTTTCAGTATCACTTCAAAATAAAACATAACTGGATGTAGCCCTCCACTGTTTATATCTTTAAAGTGGTGTTATTTAAAAGATAGCAGTGTTTACTGTTAATCAGATTCCTACATGGTTGCAAAAGCAGATGTCAGTACTTTCCCTGGGAGGATTGCAAGAGGGGATAAAATATTATTAGACAGAAATAAAACTGCATTTTCTTTCTTAATGTGTGAACTCTGCTGCCGTGTATTATAAATCCTGCAGGTCTGCTTCTCTTTGGTGCCTTTTTCACACTGCACTGCCCTTGTGCAGTTGTTTCTGATTTACAAGTTTGGTGGAAACTAACTCCATTGATTTTATCAAATGCTATCTATTCCTACTGAAGACTGAGAGTAATACATGAAATTATCATGGGAGAGATTTTTCTGAATGGCTTCTTTTCATAGAATCGTAGAATCAACCAGGTTGGAAGAGACCTCCAAGATCATCCAGTCCAACCTAGCACCCAGCCCTATCCACTCAACTAGACCATGGCACTACGTGCCTCAGCCAGGCTTTTTTTTAACACCTGGACAGCAACTCCACCATCTCCCTGGGCAGCCCATTCCAATGGCAAACCACTCTCTCTGTCAAGAACTTCCTCCTAGCACCCAGCCTAAACCTTCCCTGGCATAGCTTGAGACTGTGTCCCGTTATTCTGTCGCTGGTTGCCTGGCAGAAGAGACCAACCCCCATCTGGCTACAGCCTCCCTTCAGGTAGTTGTAGACAGCAATGAGGTCATCCCTGAGCCTCCTCTTCTTCAGGCTAAACAACCCCAGCTCCCTCAGCCTCTCCTCATAGGGCTTAATGCTGCTTTAATGCTGCTTGCATGAGAGACTTTCTCTGCTCGCTAACTCAGCTGACCTCTGTGGTGACCTGTACCTTTCTCATGCAGTTGAGCTTTGTGAAGAAATTTGCAGTGATCATAATACAAATTTTAGCATAACAGAAGACAGATATGCAATTACATCTATATTCTGCTTTATTTTCCATCTGTGAAGTGTGATATTTTTCCTTATTTCTTTCTCCCTGAGAAGATCCAAACACAAGGGGTGACATATTTCAGCATTGAGAACTGGTGGTGATTTGTTATGCCATCTTAGAACAAGTACATACTGCAGGTTTAACAGGACAAGTTTGGTTTCATAATTGATTTATTAGAATACTGTGATATTTTGCAGAAGCAGGTATCAGGCCTGCTGTGAGCTCAGGCAGCATTTTCTCCCCTTGTGCTCTCCTAAGAACTGAGGAAGGATGTCTTTGTCCTGTGATACTATTTAAAGCAAGGTTGGTCATGTGTGTGCAGTGTATTGGTTACGTGTGTGTAACGTCTTACACAATGGAGCAGCTAGCTGCTGGGTGGATTAGCAGGAGGATAGGGCACTTTTCTTGCTTTTGCCTTCCTTTGTTCCCTCGTTGAAATGTCAGTTAAGACAGAAGTGTAGTCCAGGAGTGAGGAAGTGACTGCTGTGAGGCTCTTTGACAAGCGCTGGACAGCTCAGCACTTTGTGCTGTGCCTGGAACTTGAAAACGCTTCATGTGTTTTAAAAGTAAATCCCATCTGCCTTTTTTGAGAGCCTACGAGTACTGGCTCTCCATCTGTTGCTTTTTGGCCCAGAGAGTATAGCCCCAAAGCTGTCTCTGATGGTCTCAGAAGTACCTGCCTTCTGGATCATCCTGATTTTGCGTTTGCACAGGTAATTATTTTGTTGGTTAGTTTTATTTTGTTATTATTTTTATGGAGAAGATGAGTAAAGCACAACGACTAGACAGGAAGCAGAAATGTATGCAGCCTTTCCAAATCAAACATTTTCAGTGAGTAAGGGACAGGCATTGGTTTGCAGGCTTTTAGTTCATTTGTCCTAAAGCAGTTTTGGGGGGAAAATAATCAAATAGACTTATTATTGTGCCAAGATTTATTTGAATGACAATTCCAAGTTTGGCTGAGGGGGAAGGAGTGTAACTTCATTTTCTACAGGATACTGAAAGATTCCTTGTGAACTGGAGAGGCCAAGGAATTAAGAGATGTATAGATTCCTGCCTTTCATTTGGGCAGTAAGAGAAGGCAGTTGGGAGAATATCTGACAAAACACCTTCTGCATTGGTACAGAACCAACGTAAAGTCTTTCAGACATCCATATACTGAAGGTGAATTATTTTCAACTGCTAAAGTAGAAACACGATATAATGATGCTTCCAGGCCTGCTGTTAAAAACGCATCATTTCCATTCATTTGCTTCAGCCCAGGTTTGGGATTGCAGGTGAGTGTGTGCTTGGAAGTAACCAATTTGGTCATCAAATGTGACAGCTCAGAGACTTATGTTTAAGCACATGATTGCCTACTTGTGGTGGGATACCAAGTGGTATTGTAGTATCGCAGAACAGAAGAGCAAAGTGTTAACATGAGGAGGTTTGAGCTCCAGCTTCTTTTCCAAATTTCTTAAACCTCTGAGGCAGGAGAGAGATGGGCCAGGAGACCTCATCTCCAGCAAGTCTGTACAGCGTGCCCTCGCCACAAGCTGTGCTGATCAGGTTGCATTACTGCAGATAAGAAGTAGTTTGTAGAAGAGTTTCATTGAAAGGCAGATTGCAGCCTCAGCAGCTGCATGGTACTACTGAAGATAGCATGATCTCTGGCAAAGAAACCTTTATCATCATGGGAACTTTTGATTGTGCCTTTCCTGGCCATTCCCATCTTCAGCTAAAGATGCCTTTGTCTGTTCTCCAAGGCCACACACACCAGTATGACAGCTGAGCAGTGTGTCTATCTGTCAGGAGGGATGCCCTTGAGAGAGAGCCTTTGTAAGAAACCTCTTCTTGAGTGCAGCTGCAGTTCTCATCTACAGTGCCCAGGAGGTCTGTCTGGTGCCATCCCTCACCCATCCTGTTGTCTTTAATAATGGGTCTGGCAGCTGAGAGACCTGAACCAGCACTGGTTTGCCCCTTGCTTTCCTTGTCTGCATAAACCTGAAAATAATATATTTTTCTCATCCTTTCAGAGCATGTTCAGATGTATTCACTCTTCTTCTGCTGGCCTTGAGTCAGAGTCTTTTGCACACACTCTCTCTGAAGCTGTTGCAGGGTCCCTCAGGATGCTCACAGCTGAAATGCCTGACCTGGAGCACTATCAGCTGCACATCCAGGCAAACTCTTCTGACAACCTAGATCAGTGCAGCATCCTCTGCCAGTCACAGTGGTGAATACCTGCTCCCTTGGTTGACACCGTTCTTGATCCTGGAGCCTGCTTCCCTTCCATGAGCTGGCAGAGGCTGGCCTGGTCTTCAGCACATCTTAAAACAGGCAGCAATGTTGCCCACAATCAGCTGGCAAGGACACACAGAGGGAGAAGTGCAGGACAGGAAGGTCCCTTTGCCATTTCAGCCTCCTGACTGGTCTCCAGTTTCCCTTGCGCCTTCTACCTCTTCCTTAATTTTGGAAACTGAAAAGGAGCATAACACACATCGGTGTGCTACTGTCACTGTTCCAGACACAAACCCAAAACATAGCATCCTATGGACTGCTTACGAAGAAAAAGTAATTCTGTCTCAGCCAGAGGTGCTACACAAACGTTTGTGTAAGAATGCTGGCATCTGCCTCAGACGAGGCAGTCTGTGGGCAAGGCAGGCTACACTGGGCATCCAGGCAGGCACAAAGCATGGCAGCTGATTTAACAATGCCAGGTCACAGGTGCAGTGAGCGCAGCAGGGTCCTGGAGGCAGCAGTTCAGTATAAAGGCTTACAGGAGCTGCTGTATGTTACCATGAAATGTAACATGTTTGCCATGCAAAGAAGTGGCAGGGTTAGGAAGAGCAGCCTTGCATCTTACTCAGTTTCATCCCTTTCCTATGAGGTTTTCTCTGAAGTAGATCTGCTGTGTAATACTCCACACACACACACTTTTTTCCCAATACACAAGTGGAGGTATAGAGCTACCAGCAGCTCCCAGTCTGTAAACCCCTACACATTCAGAGGATGGTTACTCACTGCAGGTCATAAGCTGACTCCCATGGAAGTACTGAAATTAACCACCTCTCATCAATGCAGGCAAAGGATTTATTCATTTGTACCTGATCCTTTATTTTCATTTGGGAATTTAACCTGGAGAAGAGTTAAGGATTTACCTGATGCATGACTGTATGCAAATTGCCATGGTAACCACTGCATTTCATGTGCTCAGGGCGTTTTCCTAAAGCCTGCAGGAAGCTGTAGTTGTGTTTGTTTATGAAGTTCAAAGTCAAGTTCCATTAAGCCTTTAAATGGTTTGATATTTTTTCGGCATCCTGCAAGAAGCTGTGGTTGCCTTTGTTTGTGCAGTTCAAAGTCAAGTTCCATTAAGCCCTTAAAACTGGTTTGATTTTTTTTTCCCAGCATCTCTTTTCCTTTCTTATAACTATGAATTTTAGCTCTGCATTTTTCTTTGCCTTTCCAGGTCTGAGTGACTTTCTGGAGCACAGGCCCTTACCTGTACCAGAGTCTCCTTTTAATTACAAGAGTAATCATCACCTATAACAACCTCTTCCTTGACGCAAAGAGTAGAGTAGCACTGGAGGAATTTTGTCATCATTCAGCTTACTTAATCTCTTTTGTGAATTTTGAAGCCTGCAGTGTTTGTTCCAAGTCAAAGACCCTGAGTTCTCACAGTCTTATGAAATGATTTATTATTAAATGAACATAAATCTTCTGGCTTGGACTGCTTTGCTGCAGCATATAGAATAGCATTTGTGTCTTTTAGGGGTTTGGTGCTATTGGGATTTTTAATGCTAAGTTAATATCCTTCTGCATTTTGATCCCCTGTTTCACATTTGGTCATCTGCAACAGTGGAGCTCAAGTTCAGGAGAGCATTTAGCAGAACATTAAACATACTTAGGTATGAAAAGCATTTCTCTTTGAAGTAACTACCCTAATTAAGATCTGGAAGCTGCTTAGTGGACCTCAGGGCATCAGCAAGTAACTCCTTTCACAGTAACAACCACAACAGATGAAGTTGTGTTTGTTCTCTGAATGCTGTGGAAAATAATGATACTTAATTCCTTGATTTTTGGCAGTGTGTTCACTCTTTAGGGCCCTCTGGAGACCTTCTAGTCCAGGCATCCGCTTAAAGCGCGATTAAACTAAAAATGCAATTAAGTAACTTAGGGTCTTGTCTCAGTGGGTTTTGAACATCACTAAGGATGGAGACTTCTCCATGTGACCAAACCCTCGCTCCAGGTCTGTACCTTTCCCATCAGGAACCAGTTGGACATTGGCAACAGCAGTGAGATTGCTCCATGGTCTTCCGTCTTTGAGCTGAACAAGACGAGTATCCTGGCACCTGCTCATATGCAGTTTGCAGCCCCCAGCCATCTTTACCATGCTTCACTGAATGATGGCACTGTGGTAATGGTTCTCTTGTGTTAGGGTCCAGAGCTAGACTTGGATCATCTAGTCCAACCTTTGACCCAGTGCTGCAAGGTCACCACTCAACCATGTCCTTAAGCACCACATTTAAATACCTCCAGGGGTGATGACTCCACCACTGCACTAGGCAGATCATTCCAATGTTCAATAACCGTTTCAGTGAAGAAATATCTCCTAATATCCACTCTAAATTTCCTCTAGTCCTGTCACTTGCCACCAAGGAGAAGAGGCTGGCCCTCTCCTCACTTCAGCCTTCTTTCAGGTAGTTGTAGAGAGCAATGAGGTCTCCCCTCAGCCTCCTCTTCTCCAGACTGAACAACCCCAACTCTATCAGTCGCACCTCATGAGACTTGTTCTCTAGGCCCTCTGTGAGCTTCACTGCCCTTCTCTGTGCACACTCCAGCACTTCTATATCCTTCTTACAGTAAGGAGCCTAGAACCAAACACAATATTCAAAGTGTGGTCTCACCAGTGATGAGCTAGATATAGAGGAGTTAAACTGGCTTTCATCTCAGCTGTTCTCCTTCCAGGCCAGTGCTTAAAATACCTTGTTAGGGTAAGGGAAGCAAAACATAAAAGGCAAGGAGCCTTCCACTTGTTGATGATTATCTCTTAAAAGTAATGAACTTCACCATATTGTGGGGGACTGTAGATTACAGGAAGATAGCAAAACATATTTTAATGACAACAATCCTAGTGTTGTCTACTTTCTCCTAAAGTCACTAGGAGAATTTCCACTGACTTCCCTTGAGGGTTTTGTGTTATGAGTGTCTGCTGTGTGACTGTATGGACCTGACAGTTGTTTTTTTTATGTAGTAATGGAGGGAGTTATAGCTAAGAGATTTCAGACTGATTTATCTATTTATTTCCATCAGTGACATTTTATGTTCATGACTATTTCCAGTGGTGTCCAGAGACAGGACAAGGGGCAACAGACACAAACTGAAACAGGAATTTCCGTATAAATGTAAGAAAAACATTCTTCACTTTGAGAGTAGCAGAGCGGTGGAACAAGCTGCACAGAGAGGTTGTGGAGACTTGGAGGCATTCGAAACACACCTGTACATGTTCCTGTGTGATTTGCTCTAGATGATCCTGCGCTATCAGGGAAGTTGGACTATATGACAGAGCTCAGTACTTTGCAGAATTAGGTCTTTACCTACCACTTCAAGCATCTTGTCTCAAATCAAGCAAGCACGTGACTATGAAATAAGATGTCTTCACCATTGCCTTCTTCCACGAGATGAAAGCAGGGACATTGATAGAGACATGAATTTTGCTATGGTTGCAAAAGCAGCACAGCCACTCCCAGTGGGAAGGCTCCTTTTCTTCGGGTTTCACCGAGCCATCCTCAGTGTATTTTGTGTATGTGTCTGTCTCACAGATCAAGGCTCAGGACATTGCAAAGCTCAGAGTTTGGCAGTGCTCCTTCTGATCTGGCCAGTGGGAGGTCTTGGCTGATGAGAGTGCTGCCAGAGGATGTCTCTGCCTCACAAATGAAAGTCTCTTTATTAGGAGATCAAGACTTACTTACCTAGATTAAGATCTGTGCACTACTCCGTGCATATATTTGTCAGCACCTAGCAAACAGAATCACAGAATTAACCAGGTTGGAAAAGACCTTCGAGATCATTGAGTCCAAGCCTATCATCTAATACCTTCTAATTAACTAAACCGTGGCACTAAGTGCCTCATCTAGTCTCATCTTAAACACCTCCAGAGATGGTGACTCCAACATATCATTGACAGTAGCCCACAAGTAAAATATCTACTAATATGCATAAGAAAGTTCATGTTCATTTTTTTTCTCATAAATTTGCCAAAATAACTGTCTTCTTGTGAATTAGCCATACATAGGTATTTAAAATCTGGTTTAATTCAGTCACATGATATCATTATTTATGGGAGAAAATATGAAAACTGAAATTCCTTAGGGGAGCGTTTTCTGCTGCAGTTGCTGCTCAGCATGAGGCTCTGGTTTGTCTAATTCATGCTGAGTGTGTAGACAAGACTGCACGACAAGAAATACACAAATACAGATTTAATATTAGTTACTTTTCTTGTTCATGCATGCTTTAGCTAAAGTCTTGGTACCGTAAGATTTCAGATTATTTTCGTGTGTCCCTAATCAAATATTTTGGTTGTATTGTCAGTTACAGTATGTTCTCTCTACTAAAGAAAGGATTCTGAATCCTGCTTTGAGGGAAACACAGAAAATAAGGGCATATGTTCATGCCAGACTTTCATAGAATCGTAGAATCATAGAATCAACCAGGTTGGAAGAGACCTCCAGTCCACCCTATCACCCAGCCCTATCCACTCAACTAGACCATGGCACTAAGTGCCTCATCCAGGCTTTTTTTCAACACCTCTAGGGATGGTGACTCTACCACCTCCCTGGGCAGCCCATTCCAATGCCAGTCACTCTCTCTGTCAAGAACTTCCCCCTAACATCCAGTTTATACCTCCCCCGGCACAACTTGAGACTGTGTCCCATTGTTCTATTGCTGGTTACCTGGCAGAAGAGACCAACCCCCACTGGCTACAGCCTCCCTTCAGGTAGTTGTAGACAGCAATGAGGTCAGCCCTGAGCCTCCTCTTCTCCAGGCTGCACACGCCCAGCTCCCTCAGCCTCTTCTCATAGGATTTGTGTTCCAGGCCCCTCACCAGCTTTGGTCCTGCTTATGCATGTATGGATCTGTAGAAACAGCTACAACCATCTATGTCAGAATCAAAGGACAGGTGATGCTTAGGCACATTAACAATGTGAAGCTATTGGATGTTCTAGCACTGAGATGCATTACATTAAGACCATGTGCGGGTTTCATTTCTCATTTCTGCTAGGGAATGGGAAAATGCTATTTACCCAAAAGGACAGATCAGCACAGAAAATATCATAGTCTAAATCACATCTATCAGGAAACTATGTCCCTTGTCTTCAAAGGGGTAGCACCAACTTCCAGTTGAAGGGTTGGTGGATGTTCAGCTTTCACTCTTCATGCACGAGAAGTGCAAAAGCAGCTATCTTAAGATACAGTCCAAACGTTTAATCTAAGTCATTTCACTATGAAAGCACAGTGAATATTACCTTTCACTGTGATAGAACTAAAAATCTACTACTATGTGATTAGATCTTTCTTTTTTGTCAATGGAAAAGAAAAATATAATTTGGCATGCAAGAAAGCAGCTTTAGAAAGTATCACTGTGTTTGAGCATGAGTCATTCCTTAAAAAGTATTCATAACATCTGTCAAAGTTATTTAATTCCCTAAGTTTTCCTGTGTTGGGCACTTAACTATTATTCATACAATCATTTTAATGTTTCAAACTATGTTCCTATGTAGGTTGCTACTGTAAAAAGAACTAAATTTATTAGTGCTATTTAATATTTATGTTATGTTCTAGACAGAAAGAAAACTGACAAGATCCAACTTAAGCTTCACTTTAGTTCCTCTGGAAGGATATGTCATTATTTTTTACCCCTTTGAAGTGCCAGGTCTCTGAAATATCTTCCTAATGATACAAATGATATATGCAGAGGAAGGAATCAGCATGCAGAATGTCGAAGAATGCAAGACATTTTGAGGCCATGCTATGCAAGGAGATGGGCACAGCATCTCAGTGTTGGAGGGTGTACATGCTGTGTCCCTGGGTTCGTGGTTCTGGCTCTGGTTCAGCAGCCAGGTGAGAGTTTCTCTTCATCAATGAACCAGCTGTTACAGCAGATGATCGTGCTGAATTTCAGGTCATTTGATAACTAGGGCAGGCAGCCGTGTTTTGCGGTTCAGCTTGGGTGACACGTAGATTAAGAACTTCATCAGCATGATGCGGAATTGCTCATGTTTCTTGGCTGCTTGGATGGGTTTGTGCTGAAGGTGGGCAGAGGGGTTCAGCCAGGTTGCGTCTTTGGCAGCCACATAGCAATCGCTGCCTCCTGTGTGGCAGAACATGGCTATTTTTTCAGCTTTATTATGAATGACATCCAGCATGGTTCTTATTTAGGCTGTCAATTAAATCTGGAAGCTGTTGGCAGGTCTGGAAGGGTCTGCTTGGTCATGTCAGCTGCTTCTTCAATGTGGATTGTGGTACTGGCTTCCAGACTTGAAAAAAAAATGCTTATACACATGTCAGGAAATGGCCAGGAAAGCTTCCCAATTCCTTCAGTGGCTTGGCAGTCTCCAGGAGGGAGAGGACATGTGGGGAGGGGGAAGCCCATAAGGGGGAAGAGCAGCTAAGCTGTGCTCCTTGCTCAAGCTGCTTGGAAGGGAAGGGGCAAGGCTTGCTCAGGGACAAGAGAAAGATTAATGTAAAATTCTAGGGGGAGTAGCTGGAAATACAGTAATTTTCTCTTGACAGTCTTTTAAACTGCAGTGGATTCCCAAAAGAGTCAAATAGATCTTTGGTGTAAAGGAGATAACTGGTGGTGCTAGATTCCTGTATTTTTAGAATCAGAAGAGATCATGAAACCCATCTCTCTGTTCAAATCTATGGTATTCTGCCCACAGATTCCTTACCAAGTATGCAATACCCTTCTAGTGCTAGAAAGGCACACTTTAGAAAGCCACAGTCTGGATTTAATAACTGCCTGTGATAAAGAATCAACCACTTACCCAGTTAAGTTTTCTCAGCTGGCTCATTGCCATCACTGATAAAATACAGTTTCTGAAAGCACTGCACTCACGCACCTGCCTTGCTGATGCCCATAGACGGTTTCCAAACTGGTCTGTCCAGTCGTCCCCATGCTGGGTATGGGGATGACTACACTTCACCTGGGTGTGTAGGCACAAAGTGAGACTAAAAGACAATGCTGGGCAATTAAAACAATGGTAGTGTAAGAAATGTGGGAAGAAAGGCAAGGCTGCAATGTATTTTAATAATCTCGACGAGCCTTTTTGGTATGAATAAAGTTGGTCGTAATGCAATTTAGAAGGCCATACCAGCCCTCTTTGCCCCCAGACTTCTCATGATGTGTTAAAATGTATCTACAATTCTACATGGTAAAAATTTAAGAAGAGCAGAGCAGTAGGTATTTCAGCAGAGAGCAGGATGCCAAAGATGCCTGTCATATTACTAGATAGGGCTGGGTGATATGTTGGACTGGATGATCTTGGAGGTCTCTTCCAACCTGGTTGATTTTATGATTCTGTGATTAGAAGTGGCAACTAAAACTTGGTTTCTGTGTTTCAAAGTGAATAAGCCCTTTAAGGCAAACAGCTATTTTTAACTCTCATTCTGGGAAGCCCTTTTTTCCCTGTGCTAGGAGGGAAGATAGGTGCCTCGTGTCACAGCTGTCTCACAACCACTTACCTCACCAGCCTCCTTTCAATAAGAAAATGCAGATAATGGGACAGAAAGTTGGTCACACAAGCTTGGTGATTCATAAACCTCTGTTCTTCATTCTGTGGGATGAACAGGAAGAAGAGAAGTCTGTTTCATTCAACAGGAGAGGTCCTGTTGTGGATGTTACCATTGATTACTCACTACAAGGAGAGCTTGCAGGCTGTGCCTCCCTGCAAGGCTCACTCTGGCACACCCAACAGTGAGTCACCAGTGGTGAGCAGAATGGTGAGCCAAGATGCATTTCCTCAACCCTCCCTGAATCTGTGGGTATTTTGGTAGAGCTTGTGGCTTAGTCTCTTAGGATTACACTCATCCCAGCTATATTTACAGGGCTCAAAGTCTGGTGTGGAATCTCATCCAGCCTCCTCCTGTAATCAGCAGAGACACCCTCCAGGGAGGATTCATCCCTCTTTCAGACTGTCACTGATAACTGAGGAGGTTTCAGAAGACTGGGGACACCAGCAGAAGTTTGCAAAGCTGAAATACTTTTGAATTGTGCTTACTAGCCTCTGTACAGGATTTTGTGGCTTTTTCTTGGGTCTCAGGCTTTCTGCATCGTAGGAAACATGCATCACAGTCTCCCTCAAAATACCTTTTCTTACTCTCAGAAAACAGAATGCACTTTCTGAACATTTCCTAGTGAATCATAATCAGTTTGCAAGTTTAATTGAAGTTGAGCCATCTGAGAAGTATCGAATCCATGCCAGCACTTCCTTTGTAACAAATTATCTTAACAGCAGTGTAGCATAGACTTAAACATTCCTTCTAAGTTAAATTAATTGTATGTTTTTGTAGAAGACAGTTTGGAAAGGAATATATTGCAATGCAGGTATGATACTAGTTACTATACAACCTTGGTGATATTGTGATACTATAATAATTGTCACCTTACTATAGGCTACTGACAGCAGTATAACAAACTTGCAAGCAGAGCAGCTGTCACCAGAAATGACTTTCCAACCTTCATCTTTCCTGTAGTTACTTTGTTCCTAGCAGTACCCTGCAAAGAAAAGATATGTGAAGTGCAAGCATGTCTTTTAAAAGTAGTTTAATTTAGTGCCACACACACTGACATGATTTAATCATAACATATTATTAGAGCATGGCATCAGTATCAGACATTCCAACGCAGATAAATTTCTGGTAGCTGTAATCTTTGCTTGAGTTGATAGGGGATTTCTGGGCTCAGCCTGAGACTTGCATCTGCCTGGAATGCTTCTTGGTTTCTGTTTCTTGGCAGAAACTGTCAGTCGTGCATCCTACCCATCTCACTTTCATGGGCAAGCCTTGGTTCAGGCACCTGAATCTGTGCTGTGCATGTAAGAAACCAGTGTTACAAGCTGCATCCCTAGGCTGGTCTAAGTCCCTTGTGCCAGTATTGCAGACACTGAAATTTGGGAGAGATCAGCTCGGTGTCCTGGCATAGTAAGGGCTCAGTCAAGGTCTCCATGCAGGGAGCAGCTCCACAATGACAAAATGTGGAGATGAGTAGTGTGCTTTTTTTCAAGTCTTAAAGCTGGTCTATACCATCTTAATTCCGTCCAAATTGCTAGAGTATGTAAATGTGGTGTCTATAGAATAACAGCCGTTCTGCAAACATCATATTCTGGTGGGAAACACTTAAGCTCTCTTTGGCATAGTGCCCAGGAGTCCTTTGGAAGTGGTGATGGAAAAGGAGTTAAGAGCAGAGAAAGGCAATATTAAAAACTAAGTCTGGTTCAATCTAAGCACCTTCTGCAGGTCAAACAAAACATCTGACACTGATTCTCAATTCTCAGTTAAAGAAACCAGTTTACATCTTCAGGATTACAGTCATCTGAGCAATGGCATGGCAATGGCTTTTTTAGTATGTTTTGTCCATCTGAAGAACTTAGAAGTTCATTACTCTCCTTCTTGAGTATTTTCCAGAGCTCTTTAGAGTACCAACCTTTTCAAAGTGCCAGTGGCTAAAGACACTAGTAAAATCATGAAACCAAGCACTTAGATCCCTTCATAGTGTTATTTCAGCTTTGGCACAGCCTCTGGGTTCTTAGCTCTCTAATGCACTGTTAAGTGACTTCTCAAGCATAGGTAATAGATATTAGGAATAAAAAAGAAAAGCAGCCTTTTCAATTAAGGGCAAAATGTACTGGAAGTAAAATTACACAAGTTGTATCAGCTGCATATTGGCAGCAGTCTCCAGATGTAATCAGTAGGAGCTCTAACAGGTAATTACGGTCTTCCTGCAAAAGGCTTCATGTAGGAGCACTACTTGCTTGCTTGCTACCACTTGCAGGATCAGAGCTGTCCTTTAGTTTTACTGCTGTGGATTGTGGAATTACAGTTTTCCAACTTCTGTTTAAAGAAGAGGCATTTTCCTTGCACATCTCCTTTCAGAGGACTGCTGCACAGGGTAAGCACTGGGCATGAAGAGTGATTTGTCAGCTTTTGCTATAGACTCAGTGGTGATTTCTGTTTGTCAAAATGCACAATTGATTTCCTGTTGCAGGAATTACAAGAGCAGTTAGTTGAAGGAGTGTTTTGCTTTCTAGCCAGCTGGTCTGGTTCGTGCTCAGAATAGGGTTATGGTTGGTTTTTTACAGGAACGAGAGATGATGAATTGAACTGTTAATTAAAATCTTTTTAGGTGCACAACATCTGCAAGCACTGCTTGGTCAAGAATCATCTGTCCTGCCACAGGCAAGATGGCCCATAACATTTTTGGAGGCAGAATCAAATAATGACAGTAAGAAATTAGGTTTCTGGAGGGGTATCTGTCCAGTACCAGGTGCCACACAGCAGAATATCACTCTAGGTGACTTGCATACAGCTGGTGGCACATGTACCAGAGCTTAGGAATCCCAGAAGAGGTGTTATAAAAACTTTTGGTCACTATTTTTGACTACATCTGGCTATTTTTTCCCCAAACTTAGACCAACATTGATAGTGTACAGCAGGTCATAACTTTCTTTGCCCAATGTAGGAAGCAGAGGTGGTGGCTCACATCATGCTTTCTGGGGCAGCTGCTTTTTTCAGGTTCTCTACTTCTCCAGTGTGCCAGGCTGCTCTCTCCCACTTGCGAGGGCTCACTTTCTTGCTGATGTCATTGTGGATCCCAATCTTCACTTCAGAGTCAGAAGTGATTGTGAAATCCCTGAGGGAACCTGTTCCAGTTTGTAATGCTCCCCTTGCAGATCATCTAAAACCATGCTGTGTCAGTTAGTCATATGGTGGCACTGTCTCTGCTGCCCGCTTTGGGTTTGAATGAGCTAAATGAAAACATTATGTTAATTTTAGGGTTAGGTGGAGGGAGAAGTAAGCATACCAGCACTAACTGGTTTTCCCACGTGTGTGGCAGAGTTTGTTGGCAGGGTGTTTTCTGGGCAGGTGGTACCTCTGCAGAAGAATCTGCAGGACTTGGTTAATCTCTGCTAGAGCAGACTGAGATTTGCTGAGATACTCTTTGTCCTTGAGGGATATTTTTTCAATTTTTTATTGGTCATAAGCATATTCAACTCCTTAGCTACCAAAATTTTAGTATGTAAGAGCTAAGTGTGTTAGGCAAAAATAAACAAAATGTGAAGTAAGAGATAATCTTGGCCAAACATATCAATGAAAGACTTAGATGCCTTCTTATAAGAGGAGGAAGCCCTACATCTTTGAGTTTACAGATTCTCTCACTAGTTTGCTGTTTTGTCTTCAATTGCCAGCATTTGTGTAATACTGTGTTCTTGTGAAAGAGCAGGTGCTTCCACTGATAGTGTAGGATAAGTCAGTGCTTCCCTTCATTGTGAGATACAGGAGAAAAACAATGGAGAAAAAAAAAAGGATTGGAGTGTTCTCAAAAGTTAAGAATGCAATGGTTTGAACATACATTTTTCTTTAGAAAAACTGGAGTCTTGATGATAAAAGGTAGTGTAAAATGTTATTTTAATGCTAATTTTATCCATCTAAATTTATATCTGGATTTTTTTTTTTTAACTCACAGAAAGTAATTACATAATTATAGCTTTGTGGCTATAGAAACCTTAATTTAGACTAAGGTTTGAGTGTCCTGTCCATGTTTGCTGATGTGCCTCTAATGGCTTTATGAGCCAGCAAGCAGAAAACAATAGCATGTGAAGGTAGAATTTCAACCATCTGGGTGCTATAGTGAAAAAGATAGGTTGCTGTTAACAGAGTTTTTGCTGGCTCAAATATTAGTTAGTCAATACTTGTATCTGATGGCAGAGCATACTTGAGAGGTATCAGTATTGTAGACTTAAAACAGGACATTAATAATTCATAGCAACAAGCATTAGAAAACATGATAAGCAACTTTGCTATTTGAATATCTACATATCACTCATACACTGAGTATATTGCAGGAGACAGGTACAGAGAGTGAGCAACTACTTAGTTATGCTAAATATGCATTGTTTGAGAAGGATAGGACTATCTCTGATATATTGCATCTGAGGTTTCACTTGCTCCAACTGAAGGGAGTGGGTTCTAGTTTTTATTCAGCATATTCTAGATATTAGATAAAAGACTTGCCTGCTGAGTTCAGTGGGTCAAAACATTCATCTAAATCAGAGTATTGTCACTGAAGCTGTGGCCAAACATCCCCTAAACTAGCTATGAATTTTCTTGAAGAGTACAGGATTGGGCTGTGTGAAGTCCCGAGTTGACAGAATAATAGAAAGGCAAGGAGAAGGGAAAGCAACAGGTCAAAGGACTGGTGGTAAGGCAAAGGGGACAGCAAATAAATGTTTTATTTAGCCTCCTGATACAAAGTGTCCACTAACTTCAACTGGTCTGCCTCTTTTGGAACCACTGTACTTAAATACAGAAAAGTGATGAGCAAACAAAGTAGGAAGAGTGGAAAGTTAGGATCAGAGGAGCTCTGGAATGGCAGGATGGTAAAAAGAACTGAAGTAGATGAGGATTTTAAGCCATTCATATTCTGTTCTGAATCCAGCATGTTCACACTTTTATTTTAAGACTAATGCTCAACATTCATCACTGGTGTAACCCCCTCTGACTTCAGCAACTACACCATGAGTGAATTCGATCCTGCATGTTCATTTGCAGGCTTTTTTTTCCCCAGTACAAGCTAACTTTCTGCTTATTCATGCTTTGCATTTGTTGTAATTGCATACACGTAGGCAAATGTGATGGTCTGATTGGGGCAGGAGGCAGATAATTCAATTTCCTTCTGACTTTCATGGTATTATGTGAAAGTTCAGACAACAAAGTCAGACTTCAGACACCCTGAAAGGTTGTGATAGGTGAGGAAGAGGATCCAATTAAATATTGAAGTGGCCAGGCCCACTTTGCTGCTGCAGTGGTGGATAGATTACACCTGGTGAAACCTGGTATGCAGCAAGGCGGTCGGTAAGTGCTGGGCATGCTGAGGGTGTAGGGAGGAGTGCGCTGAGGAGGTTGCTGCCATACTATGGTCAGCAGGGAATGGATTTGGCACTGCTTCTGCCTCTGCCACTGTGACTGCATCGTCCTGTGCCGAATGTCTTGTAGGTGATGGAAACCTCCCTGCTACCTTGCACACCCTATCCCTTGCATGCTGTGCTCTGGTGGGAGACATCCTGGGAAGGGGGAAGGGATACTTGCACCAGGGTGATTTTGCATGAAAATATTCTGTGCCACCATTCAGTTGTGCTAGGAAATCACTTGCAGTTGTAACTCATCAATGGATCATTTGTCTTTCTCTTGCTTTTAATTCCACCAGGCAGGCAGTAGGATGCTGAGATAATATCTGAGAGGAATGACCCATTAGGTTCAGATGATGCTGGCATTAGTCAAGGCTGTTAAATCAGGAGATATCGTTACGACGAGTATGTGGGATGATGATTTCTGAGTCAATGTGTTGGATTTCCTCTGTCTTTACTTGCTAATGAATAATATCTGTACTCATGGAATATATATTGGTTAAAAAAATGAGTTATGAACATGGGCAGCACTTTACACATGCTAAAGTTATCTGGATATTGAGCTATTTTTTTCTCTCCTGTGACTGCCAGTTCCAGTTAGCTTTTCTAGAAGTGAGGATTTGCAGAGTTGTGAAGTGATAGACTATTAAGCTGAGAAGGATTAGTGGATTTACAATGGACCTTCCTAGTTAGTGGGACTTCTGCTTCCCTCAAGCAGAAGGCTTGGCTTCTGGTGTTGGTGTGACTGGAATCAGGTACTGTGTTTGAATTTTTTTAATCCTTTGAGTTTATGAGAATAGTATCTTTATTGCCAAAGAGGACTACCCATTGCCAATGTTGGTTCATCACATGTTTTCACAAATCCCTCCATTTAGTTGTGTTTCATCACCTTCCAGCACTCTGTCCAGGTAGAGATGTCCATCCTAGTTGTCTTAAAGCAGCATTGTCTGGATCTTAGCCACTAGCTAGATGCAAACTGCATTCATAATGTAATGTTTTCTATGTGTACATTTTGCTTTGATGCATGTGTGAGGCCCTGCCATTGTCCATGTTGTGGAGAGTTTACTGTCTCACTAGAAAGAAAAATGGTGACACTTTAAAACTGAGAGATTTGCCTTGCAAAGTTATACATAGAGTAGGGCCAAGAACAGATCATGTTATTCTAGGTGCCTTGGGTGGTGCACCAGGCTGCACCAAGCATACATGTTTTTCTGATTTTGTGTGTCATAAATCTTATTGTTAAACAAAACTAGAAATCATGTTTGACAAGCAAAGTGTGTATCAGCTGATTAAACTCAGGGAGTGCATGCCAGAGGCTGTGTTCACTTTGCCTGTGGCATGAGAGATTTTTCAGCGATTCAATTTGTCCAAAAAAAAAAAAAGAATTGATTCTTGCTTTTTTTCTGGTGATAGGAATTGTAAGTATGGAGTGAATATAAACAGGTGTATATGCTGGTACTCCTGTGGGTGGAAACATACACATGGTCACATTTGGCTAAAGGAAGATATTCAGTTTATATTTCACAAGAGGGAGAGCAGCTAGGAAGAAAGGGACCTGGGGGTACTGGTGGATAGTAGCTGAACATGAGCCAGCAGTGTGCCCAAGGTGGCCAAGAGAGCCAGTGGCATCCTGGCCTGGATCAGGAACAGTGTGGTTAGTAGGACAAGGGAAGTTATCCTTCNCAGGGAGAGTGATTTGCCTTTGGAATGGGCTGCCCAGGGAGGTGGTGAAGTCACCATCCATGGAGGTGTTCAAGAAAAGCCTGTATGAGGCACTTAGTGCCATGGTCTAGTTGATTGCGTAGGGCTGGGTGCTAGGTTGGACTGGATGATTTTGGAGGTCTCTTCCAGCCTGGTTGATTCCATGATTCTATGTGGCTTGAGATACTGCTCCATGAGGCCATTTGAAAGTGCTGAGCTCAGTGATGTTCTTACTGCAGAGCATGAGGCCAGCATTGCCAATGCTCCCTTCTCTTCTGGGACAGGTCCTAGCAAACTGTCGTCAAAAGCAAAACAATTAATGTTCTTGTTAAATCCAAATTCAGGAAAATGTCTTTGTAATATAAGCCATATGTCTAGATGGTGTGTATTGATTTATACCCTCAGGTTCTTTGGAGCATCTACTTTCTGAGCTAAACAGACTCCCATGCAGCGGCAGGGAGGTGTCAGCTTCTCAGTATGGCTAAGGCTCTCGAGTTTAACAAGAGTCTGGTGGTATTTCTTGTTTTTCTTAAAGCCCTGCTAGTGCCTAAAGACACAAGATTATGAGCTTAACCTTTCTGGAAAGGAGTCAAAATTGTTTTTATTCCCCAGCTAACTTCATATGTCTGAATTTTATTGATTACTTTTTTCCCCTATGGCACTGATTGAAATTTGTCCCATTGCCTTCCCCATACATGTTTATAAAGCCAGCAATACTGGAATCAAACCCTTAGAAATTCAGGGCCACCTTTTTTTCGTCAGAAAACTCCAACTATTCCCATAGCTTTCTGTGCACATACCGTTTTCCCCAGAGCCAGAGGCAGATCCCATAACCAAATGAAACTGCTTGCAGAAGCCAGGTTGTTTCTCTAAATGCAGTAGAGCTCCTGTGTCCGCCTCTGATCAGGAGGGAGGTGCTGATGGTCTCCCTGCTCAGCGCTGCATGGCAGGTGGCTGCCTAGCCCATGTCTGTTTCATTAGTCATCACCGAGCAGCTGCTGAATGTGTTCTTTCTTGCTCAGAGCAGCAAACAGAATCCCCCAGGATGCTCCAGCGCCACCTTTCCCTCTGTGTGTGAAGGTTCCTTGCACTTGTCATACTGGCTCTACTCTCTTTCTTGGAAAGTCAGCGCTGCGTAGCGTCTGGTCCTGCCCTGACACTCGCACTGGGCTCCGCGGCACTGGGACCTGCTCCAGTCAGCTGCGCAGATACCACCTTTCTGTTTTGCTAGTCTGGTGCTTGAATCGCTTCCCTGGGAAGTGGAGGGCCAAGATTCAGCCGTCTCCCCTGCCTGGAGGTAACTGCAGATTCTGTTTTCCACCTCTCCCTAACCTCAGCAGCTCATGTCTGGATCAGCATGTGGGGTTTTTATTCCTGGTAGGGCTGAGCTGCTGAAAGGAAAATAATTCTCAGTTCTCATGCAGTTCTTATATTTTATGTTCAGCAGTCATCTGTTAAAATATAGGGAGTCATAGACCAGACATCTGTTGCATGTCCTAACTATGAAGATGCAATCCCGCCACGTAAGGCTGCATTTGGGGGGAGATGCTGACCAAGACAGCTGGAACCACCTTATTGTGGAAGGCTTCCCATTTGCACTGTCACCTCTGTGTATTTTTAAATTTCTCTTAAAGCTGTCTTTTATGTGAGAGGTTACCCAAGCTGTGCTCTCGAGTTGAAGCACTGATGCTGTGGTAAATACACCTGAGCCATGTTCTTAACATATTGGAGATGATCTCTGCTGTCAGAGTGCAGTTGCTTACTGCTTTAGCACTGTCTCATCTTTATCATGCTCAGAATGAGTTTTTCCTCCTCCAGCTCAACCCAGATACCAGAATGAAAAGATATGCTGTGCCAGTGCCATGATGGATAAACAGCCTGGAATTGCCATCATAATTTTTTT
This sequence comes from Tricholaema leucomelas, assembly GCA_013400475.1. Taxonomy (NCBI): domain Eukaryota; kingdom Metazoa; phylum Chordata; class Aves; order Piciformes; family Lybiidae; genus Tricholaema lacrymosa; species Tricholaema leucomelas. Next base: position 173,473 of record WAAF01003292.1, on the reverse strand, counting down.
GCAAACTATTGCAAATTAATGACTTTATCAGCTGAGTCAAAGGCACACTGGTCTCATGTTGATGTGTTCTGTTGAATTGGTGGTGATTTCTTTCTAATCCTCTTGCAAGCATTGGATTTTTACACCACCTTTGTATTTGGTAACTCCATTCTGGATCTTATGTCTTCCATCCTGTTCAGGGCACATGAAAGCTATGTGGTTGTGTATGTAGATACCTATGCAGTTCCATTCGTTATTGGTTGGTTGTGGGGTTTTGGGTTGTTTTGGTTTGGTTTTGGTTGGTTTGGGGTTTTTTTTAGAACTGTGCACACATCTGTACATATATACCTGCTGGAGGTAGGAACTAATGATAGGGTAGGGCACTCCCATGTTAAATACCAGGCTTGTTTTTCCAGCTTTGTCACTTGCCTTAAATGTTACCCAAAAGTTTCATGAGTGCATGTTAAATCATTTTGAGTTTGAATGAGCAGACTTCACGCAGACCCTTTGTGCTCACATCTGTATTTCAGGTTAAAGAGGTCTCGTTTCATAGTGAAGTAATCCTGCAAGTAAAAGATGAAAGTAAAGCATTTGCAGTTGTGAGAACAATGCTTTTCAAAGTGTCTAAGTTGAATTTTTCTAAAACTGAACTGAGAGCTGGTACCAAATACATACAGCTTCACGTCCCATGTAGGATACGGTAAGATGAGGTTGTGTGAAAAGTTGTTGGGAGTGATTTTAAAAGGATGTATCTTACTTTGCCCTGCTACAGACTTGCAGCACTGTCAGTCACTAAATGATGAGGCAGGTAGAGAAGTTTTCTAGCACAGAGTTGAAAATTCTCATTTCACTACAGTCTTCCAGTTTTGGTTTGACCTAAGGCAAATTTGATCTGCATCAGAATAAGAGTGCCTTAGGTGACCTTTTGCATAGGTTCAAGTGTGTCAGTAGCAAATCTCACCTGTAGGTAAATAGATGCAAGCAAATTTTACTTGTGCAGACATTGCCAAGGTGCAGATGAGTCCCTCCTGCCTTATAGTATCAGTGAAGCTGAAAAAGTTCTTTCCACTTAAGAGGAAAAGCTGTGTCTGTGTGTAAATGATGTTATAGAAAGTATTTAATGTACTCTGTTCTGAATGCTGTGGAGGCATCCAGCCTGTGAATAACACTCTGAAACTCTGTTTAAAGTTAATGTTTAATAGGAATGAGGCAAGCAAATACTGTAGCAGTACGTGTAAGGAGCCTGTGGATCTGCCTAGATCCACAATAAGTGGGCTGATCCTTCTTTCCAGTCCTTTAACTCACCATGGAAATTTAGGTCTGTGTGTCATCTAACTCTGGTTGTGCTAGCTTGGGCCCCAGAAGTAGTATAGGCACCCTGCTTTATCTGTGTGCTTCATCTAGTCTAATTACATCAGAGCTTTGTCCAGGATAATTGTCTCTACTAATGAGTTTGAGCAGTGTCACTAGCACAGAAGTGTTGCACTCTGTTCCTGTGTCAATTCTTTTGGTGGGCAATTGGTCTCTTCTGCCAGGCAACCAGCAATAGAACAAGGGGGGACAGTCTCAAGTTGTGCCAGGGGAGATATAGTCTGGATGTTAGGAGGAAGTTCTTGCCAGGGAGAGTGATTTGCCATTGGAATGGGCTGCCCAGGGAGGTGCTGGAGTTGCCATCCGTGGAGGTGTTCAAGAAAAGCCTGGATGAGGCACTTAGTGCCATGGTCTAGTTGACTGGATAGGGCTGAGAGCAGGTTGGACTGGATGATCTTGGAGGTCTCTTCCAACCTGGTTTATTCTATAATGATGTAGCCATGCCAGAACATTTTCATCAGTATGTAGTGCTCAACAGGACGGATTGAAGGAGCTGAGAGCAGGTTGAAGTCCTCAGGGCAGAGACGGATCTGTAAAATGCTGACAGAGTTTCTGCTGCAGTAGTGTGATTGCCCAAGAGAGCTAAAATTACAGCCAGACTGTGAACGAGGGAAGTGGTGGTATGTGAGTAGGCACATAACTTCTACCCTTCAGCTGGAGCCAACTTGGTGTCACATTGACATTGCAAAGCTGGTCTGCATGGGCAGTCAAGGGAGATCAGGCAGCAGCAGAGGCATGAGCTGCATAGGGGTTAAGGGGGGAATTTATCTGTGTGTCTCACAACCAGAGAGACAGCAAAATGCACCATCCAGCCATGCCCCAGCTGGGTTTGCAGGCTGGCCTCAGAAGCTGGCAGCAGCCTGACTAGAACTCCCTTTCCAATACATGGATATGGGGAGTAGTGGCCCAGACTGTTCCTGAACAAGGGCATGGAGATTAATACTGGTCAGAAATGCTTTTGCCAACTGATTTTATTTTCTTTTCCCTATCAGAAAATGCCAATGCATTTGAAAGATATTTCTGTGGGAAAGAAAAACTTTGCAGGAACTTGTAATCTGGAATGATCTCTTCTGTTCTGGTCAATATAAGTAGGTGTTTATGTCACATTCTCAGGATATAAATGATAAGTCAGACCTGTTGCCTGGAACCTGAATGTCCCATAATCCAAGTATGTGCTTAAAGCATCAAGCACTGAGGGATTCCAGTGTCTGTAATGAATGAAAGATCTGTTAATGGATTAGATTGGACCTTCTGTATTGAAAAAACACAAACCCCTGATTGCTCAGGGAAGTGGCCCTAGTTATGCCACTTTCATGAATGCTTGCAGCCAGTGTTGCTCACAGCTGTAGCGTAAGTAAAAGACGAAATGCCACTTGGGGCTAGCCCATTAGGAGAGAAATGATGACATTGTTCCTGCTTGCTCATGCCTTCCTGCCACAGCTACATGGGAGTGGAAGCCAAAGTATGGGTTTTCTCTTGGTGACAGCTTTGGTCCTACTTTGTGACTGTCCATGGATCCTGACATCCACTTCTGAGCAGCAGCAGAGTGCAGTGGTGTTGGAATGATCACTGGCATGTGGAAACCATCACACCAACCGTGAAAACTGCCTTATGGCAAGAGATCCGGGTCGCTATTCTTAGGGACAACTGGGGAAGGGCTGAACAAGTGCTGGGGCAGCTGAGCAGGAGGAGAAAAAGCAAACCTGGAAAACACCCATACGCTGTAAAATGTGCCTTGAGATGAATCACAACGTGCTGGTATAAAAGCACAGTTAATTATTGCAGAGCAGCAAAGTGAGGAAACACAAACATTTGCTGTGTCTCCTGCATTAATTAATTGCTAAAAATGTAGACTGCAACAGCAGTGTAGGGGGGGTGGGTAACACCCAAACCACCACATCCTGCAAATGGGTCAGTAGCAAAACTGACTCTTCTGGCTATTGTGCTGAGAAGTGTTTTTTCTCTGTAAGTCTGTTCCCAAAAGCTGTCAAGGTTAGAGGCACCTCAGAGGGCAACTCAAAAAGCATGTTTAAGTGAGGATGCTGTCACATAGAGCACATATTGTTCATATCTGCTCAGGTCTGAGAAATATCTAAAATTATGAAGAAGAAGTAAACCTTGAAATCAACTTGAATTTTGAAACCCCTCAGAGGTCTGCTGTGTGTGCACAGTAAAGCAAACAATGCAACCAAGCTTAAAAATAATCCCTGCCTTCAGTATCTGTATGAGCTTTGGCTGAACATGTTAGTAGCAAGCTTAGGGGTGCGAAAGCAAGAAGCTCCACTGTTACAGAGATGGAAGTTATTTGCAGACTTCCATCTAATGGTGGAATGCTTTGGTCTGCTGGGAAGTCTAGACCAGGGTGGGGATGTGGGGAGAGAAATGAGGAAATCTAGCAGAATTTATGTTTCTGGCAACAAACAGACCTGAAACCTTGGGTTGGATTTGTAAGTGTATTGGCTACCCTCCGGCAACATCTTGGTTGCCAAAACAGGGAGCATCTGACCTTTTTCTTTAAGGTTTGTGAATTAAGGTCGTATATTGCTACAGAAAAAAAATATGGGTTTGAATAAGAACACAAGCAGGATGCCAGGAGGAAGTATTTCTTATGTTCAAGAGTAACTCAAGCAAAACAACTAGTACCAAACAGAATCGATGTGTTTTCCCACTGCTGACAAGAAGAGCTGTATACCCACTGGCAGCAAATTGTGACTGCCCTGAACCGCCTGATATCCCAGGAAAAATCCACATATAACTGTTTTCAAATCAATACAAGCTTTCTAATCAATACAAGCCTCTGCAGGAACACAAAACCATGTATCTGTGTTCCCACAGACTGACTGACCTCTGCAACTTGTGTAGGCTTTCCCTCAGCATTATCTTACCAACTTTTACTCCACTGTTGTTTGTTTCACACAGGAGAGAGGATGAACTACCTATTATTACAGCTTCATCCTCCTCTTCTGTTCACCCTTGCCTCTTTTTTCCTTCTAGCTTTGTTAGTGTAATTCACTTCTAAAGCATTGACAAGAAAATAGTGCTAAACAAATTTAGTGTGCAGAAGAGGGCATTAAAAATATCTTAGATTGGGTATGAAGTGAAGACAGTTCACTTCTTTATCTCACTACTGGTAAAATAGAAGAAAAATCAGTCTGGAAAAGATTTAGATAAATGAATGTTGTCTTGCTGCAGCTGATGTAAGAAAGAAATCTAAACCTCTAAAAGAGAAATGAGTTATTACTCAGAAAACACTACTTGTTACGCATCTCCTGAAGGCTCTGCAAAAGCAAATGGAAAACCAGGCAGAGGTGACTGGTGGTACCCAGCATGGCTTCACTAAGGGCAAATCATGCCTGACAAATTTGGTGGCTTTTTATGATGTAGTCACAGCTGCAATGGACAGGGGAAGGGCAACTGATGTCGTCTACCTAGACCTGAGTAAGGCATTCGACTCTGTCCCACATGACATCCTGGTCACCAAACTGGAAAAGCACAAACTGGATGTGTGGAGCACTCACTGGATAAGGAATTGGCTGGATGGTCGCATGCAGAGGGTGGTGATCAATGGCACAATGTCCACCTGGCGACCGGTGACAAGTGGTGTTCCTCAGGGGTCAGTGCTGGGACCAGTGCTCTTTAACATCTTTGTCAGTGATATGGACAGAGGAATTGAGTGCACCCTCAGCAAGTTTGCAGATGACACCAAGCTGTGTGGCACAGCTGACTTGCTGGAGGGCAGGGATGCCATCCAGAGGGACCTGGACAGGCTGGAGAGGTGGGCCCAGGCCAACCTCATGACGTTTAACAAGGCCAAGTGTAAGGTCCTGCACCTGGGTCGGTGCAATCCCAGGCACAGATACAGGCTGGGTGATGAATGGCTGGAGAGCAGCCCTGAGGAAAAGGACCTGGGGGTCTGGGTCGACGAGAAGCTCAACATGAGCCGGCAGTGTGCACATGCAGCCCAGACAGCCAACCGTGTGCTGGGCTGCATCAAGAGAAGTGTGGCCAGCAGGGCAAGGGAGGTGATTCTCCCCCTTTACTCTGCTCTCGTCAGACCCCACCTGGAGTACTGTGTGCAGTTCTGGAGCCCCCAACACAAGAAGGACATGGAACTGCTGGAGCGGGTCCAGAGGAGAGCCACGAAGATGATCAGAGGGCTGGAGCATCTCTGCTATGAGGACAGGCTGAGAGAGTTGGGGCTCTTCAGCCTGGAGAAGAGAAGGCTTCAAGGAGACCTTATAGTGGCTTTCCAGTATCTGAAGGGAGCCTACAGGAAAGCTGGGGAGGGACTATTGACAAGGTCTAGTAATGTCAGGACGAGGGGGAATGGGTTTAAGCTGGAAGAGGGGAGATTTAGACTGGATGTTAGGAGGAAGTTCTTTACAGTGAGGGTGGTAAGACACTGGAACAGGTTGCCCAGGGAGGTTGTGGATGCTTCCTCCCTGGAGGCATTTAAGGCCAGGCTGGATGGGGCCTTGAGCAGCCTGCTCTAGTGGGAGGTGTCGCTGCCTGTGGCAGGGGGTTGGAGCTGGATGATCCTTGAGGTCCCTTCCAACCTAAACCATTCTATGATTCTATGATCTCAAGATATGAAGAGAAAGAATGAAGGCATTTTTGGAGCCATACAATTGTGCACCCTGTGCATGTGATCTTTTTATTAATTAATGTGCAAATAAAAATATCTGCAAATTTCTCAGCACTAAAAAAACCCAAGTTATTGAACGTCGATTATTTTCTGAATCATGCCTGAAGTAGCTTCTTTTCCTCCGATCTTTATTCTCTTGGCTTTGTCTGAAGAGAGGAGGACATTTCTACAGAAACTAGCAGTGTGCACTTGCAGCCTGGAGGGCCAACCAGAGCCTGGGCTGCATCAGGAGAAGTATGGCCAGCAGGTCGAGGGAGGTGATTCTCCCCCTCTGCTCTGCTGAGACCCCACCTGGTGTACTGCATCCAGTTCTGGAGCCCCCGTTACAAGAGGGATGTGGAGATGTGGAGAGTGTCCAGAGAAGGGCCACAAGGATGATCAGAGGGCTGGAGCAGCTCTGCTGTGAGGACAGACTGAAAGAGTTGGGGCTGTTCAGTCTGGAGAAGAGGAGGCTCCCAGGTGACCTTGTTATGGCCTTCCAGTATCTGAAGGGGGGGGCTACAAAAAAGCTGGGGAGGGACTTTTTAGGCTATCAGGGAGTGACAGGACTAGGGGGAATGGAGCAAAGCTGGAGGTGGGGAGGTTCAGACTGGACGTGAGGAGGAAGTTGTTCAGCATGAGAGTGGTGAGAGCCTGGAATGGGTTGCCCAGGGAGGTGGTTGAGGCCTCATCCCTGGAGATGTTTAAGGCCAGACTGGATGAGGCTCTGACCAGCCTGATCAGGTAGGATGTCCCTGCCCATGGCAGGTGGGTTGGAACTAGATGATCCTTGTGGTCCCTTCCAACCCTGACTGATTCTATGAACTATGAAGAAGTCACCAATTTCAAGACATAATTAGGAGCTTTATGTGCTTCACTTTAAGGACATTTTTCACTATGAACAAATAATAACTAAAGCAAAATGCTGCCAAATGAAACAATCCACTGAAGTCCTTAATGCAGAAAAGGTGTAAGGGCTGTTAGTGGATGGAACTCATCCTTATAATGCAGAAAAGGTGTAAGGGCTGTTAATGCATGGAACTCATCCTTATATAAAAGAGTGAAATTAAGTTATGTCAGTGAAGTGAGGGAAAAAAAATTCCAGTAGCATTTTCTGAATTGACTTATGGTCTTCCCTGATTATTTCACAGTATCACAGTATCACCAAGGTTGGAAGAGACCTCACAGATCATCAAGTCCAACCCTTTACCACAGAGCTCAAGGCTAGACCATGGCACCAAGTGCCACGTCCAACCTTGCCTTGAACAGCTCCAGGGATGGCGACTCCACCACCTCCCTGGGCAGCCCATTCCAGTGTCCAGTGACTCTCTCAGTGAAGAACTTTCTCCTCACCTCAAGCCTAAACTTCCCCCGGCGCAGCCTGAGGCTGTGTCCTCTCGTTCTGGCGCTGGCCACCTGAGAGAAGAGAGCAACCTCCCCCTGGCCACAACCACCCTTCAGGTAGTTGTAGACAGCAATAAGGTCTCCCCTGAGCCTCCTCTTCTCCAGGCTAAACAATCCCAGCTCCCTCAGCCTCTCCTCGTAGGGCTGTGCTCGAGGCCTCTCACCAGCCTCGTCGCCCTTCTCTGGACACGCTCAAGCATCTCGATGTCCCTTCTAAACTGGGGGGCCCAGAACTGAACACAGTACTCAAGGTGTGGTCTAACCAGTGCAGAGTACAGGGGCAGAATGACCTCCCTGCTCCTGCTGGCCACACCATTCCTGATGCAGGCCAGGATGCCACTGGCTCTCTTGGCCACCTGGGCACACTGCTGGCTCATGTTCAGGCGGGTATCAATCAGCACCCCCAGATCCCTCTCTGTCTGGCTGCTTTCCAGCCACTCCGACCCCAGCCTGTATCTCTGCACAGGGTTGTTGTGGCCAAAGTGCAGCACCCTGCACTTGGAGCTATTGAATGCCATCCCATTGGACTCTGCCCACCTGTCCAGGCAGCCAGTGTTCCTTTTGCAGATGTATTACATCCAGAAGCTATATATTTAGCTTCAAGTATGATCTCAGTCATGCAAGCATACACGTACATAATGGAAAATATCAGTAAACTCATTGAGTTTACTAGGACTCCTTTGTGCTGCAAACAAAGATAGACCTGTTTGTAGACTCATATGCTCTGTTATTTACTGCCTGCTATGTAAGATTAGCTTGAGAAAGCTCCAGATGATAAAAAAACCAACAACCCAAACTTCCATATATGTTTTGTAACATTTCTTTAAGGTGCTTTTGAAAACTATTTGGTTGGATTTGTTTGGTCCAATTCATAACAGTGCCCACAAGAAAAAGGACTTAGTTTTGGGTGTGGTGCTCGTAGTCTGGTCTTGATTCCTTTTGTGTATCTAGTATTAATCAAACTGTCCACATTGCCATTTTTCTGGACACTTGGCCGAAGTACCTAATTAAGATGGCATCATTAGAGCCATGACTGACATGACTTATTGCCAGGGAACAATTGGGTTTTTTCGGCTTCCTTGTCTTCTGGCCGTTCTTGTTCACATAGCCTGGAGAAGGGAAGCCCAGGGGTGACCTCATTGCTTTCTACAACTACCTGAAGGGAAGCTGTAGGCAGATGGTGGTTGGTGTCTTCTGCCAGGCAACCAGCAACAGAATAATGGGACCCAGTCTCAAGTTGTGCCAGGGAAGGTTTAGGCTGAGTGCTAGGAGGAAGTTCTTGACAGAGAGTGATTGGCATTGGAATGGGCTGCCCAGGGAGGTGCTGGAGTTGCTGTCCCTGGAGGTGTTCAAGAAAAGCCTGGATGAGGCACTTAGTACCATGGTCTAGTTGAGTGGATAGGGCTGGGTGCTAGGTTGGACTGGATGATCTTGGAGGTCTCTTCCAACCTGGTTGACCTTATGATTCTGTGATCAGAAAAATTGATTTTGCATTTACTAGAACTCTAATCTGCTCAGTCCCAGTTAAAACCCACCTTATGAAATCAGTGAAGCGATCCTCTTTCCACGGAATGCAAGACCACCATAGCTTATGTTACCTACAATTGTGTGTTTAATTTCAGAACAATTTTTTCTGTCTGAAAATGGCATATAGTATCAGTGTGCTTCATTACATGTCCAAGAACAGAAATTAAATTATCAGAGCCAAGAGAAGGAGCTGTTACTTAAATAGTGACACTCATAATTGGGGTTTGTTGGTGAATGCCAGTGAAAGCTCAGTGTGTATCCTGCAGAAGGCTGACAGTGTTGTAAAAAGAAAAGGCACCTGTGTAAAAGGATTGTTATTTTTTTTTTAGTCTCCTTGTCCTCAAGTAACTTCTTGGTGTCATCTCAGCACCAGAGCAGGCCTAGCTAGCATAACTGCTCACAAACTCAGCACTGTGGAAGAGAAGAGTAATCCAGGGATGTTAGATCTGAACCCTGCAGAAGTTAGACATGCATCTCAGTGTGATGAACTGACCTTCTGCAGGGCAACTTTTGCAACCCTGTGGGTCTTCACCCTTGCCAAGGGATTAGTATATAGTCCACTGCTACTATGATGCCAAGTTTCTGGAGAAATCTGCTCACATGTTTAGCCGTTAGTTTCTCCCAATGAGGTGAAAACTTTACAGGAGGCAATGTGTCTCATAGGAAAAAAAAAATTAGTACAGAAATAAAGGAAGGAAAATAATTGTAGAGGTTTTTCTCTCAGAATCACAGAAACATCCAGGTTGGAAAAGACCCTCAGGATCACCAAGTCCAACCTATAACCCTACTCTGCAAGATTCACCTTAAACCGTATCCCTAAGCACCACATCCAAATGACCGCTAAACACATCCAGGGTTGCAGTAAGAAGGAGAAGCAATTATTCTGAGTGTCACTGGGCTTTGAAAAAGTCAGCCACATTTGCTTTCCTAATTGCATTCTCTCATGTTTTCTGTAGGTCCAGCTGCCCAGCGCCAGGTCCAGAATGGGCCATCTCCAGATGAGATGGAAGCACAGAGAAGGTAAGTGGAGTTAACCCATTATGGTAGAGTTGTGATTGTGTCTTGGATTGATGTGCAGTCCGTGTTCATCAATAAGCACTGCCCTTTTTACTTGTACCAGATTTAAGCTGATTCTGAGTTCTCTACAAGTAATGTTTCTGTAATGACTTTTTAAAAGATGAACCAAAGCCCTAAGTAAACCTTTTACTCAAAGGCAGACGTGAGGCTTGCTGATGTTCAGAGTTAAAGACAAAACATATTTAGTGATAATTCATTGGGTGTGTGTTTCTCAAGCACATTAAGAAAGCCTTATCTTATCCTGTTCTAGATTAGAACAGGCCATGTACACCCTCAGTAATGGCTTATGACCATTTTGCATATGGCTCTTCCCTATATCATGTGCCATTTCTTTCATCAATGATGTGCTCTAAACCAAAGTTATAAATGAAAGAGTAAAGTCATATACTTCACCTTTACACCTTTAGTCTAGATGTAGTGCCATTATTACACAGGGCCATTTCTCTAGCTGCTCAGTGGTCTCCTTGACATCAAAGAGAAGGTGAGCAGAAATGTCTGTCCTTATATGCTTGTCTCCATGATCAAATTATGAGACTCATCTCATTTCAGCTTTGCTGATTCAGCCCAGGTTCCTGTAGAAGCCATAGAAATCCCTGTAGCAGCAGTAGCTTCAGCTTCCTTTGCTAAGTATAAGTCTTCTACTTTGACCAGGAAGTAGCCTGTGCTGGCAAAGCTGTGATCTTGTGCCCAGCATCAGTGGTGCCTATGCCAGCAGCACTGCTTAGCCAGGCTTGTGCTTCTATGTTAAAGTATAGACTTGTGCACACACCAGAAAGCACCCTGGTTGCCCATATTTTGGTTCACTGAAAGTGTGTTCCTGCTACTGTATGAGAAACACCAGAGAATGTTCTGCTGTAACATATACAAGCTGGTGGGCCCCACTTCATCAAGAGTGCACTAAAGTACACAAATCAGCAAGACCTATGGCTGCCCAAAGTTTGATATTGGCATTGCTTAAACGAAGTGTCTGTCATTGCTTTTGTAATGAGAGAAGGATTAGCAAGTGCAGTTAGCCCTCTGGATGACTTGGCCCAATGTTGGGTTCACCTACTAAATAGCTTTGTAAGGATTGTAATCCGAAGATGTCTGATGTGATAGGTGCTCAGTGGGCTCAGCCTTCATTTGTAAGTGCAATTTGTAATCAGGCAAGATTCCCCCTTGCAGAGTCCAGAGACTGCCCTGGCCCCATGTGTCGTGTGGCATTTTCATGCTCCTGGAACGTCAGTGGTGAAGTGTTGCACTATATTGTTGCATTGATACTCCAGGGCTGCTGTTCTGACTGATCCTTATACAAAGCCACATACAGGCCATTACACAGGCTGTGGTACGTACTTAGGATTCTCTCCCTCCCGAAACTGGTCCCCAGTGCCTTTATGAATAACTCTGAATGTTAGCAAAGTTATCATAAAGGTCAGGAGTGCTCCTGCCCACTCAGGGCAGGGGGGATGCTGCTTGTCTGCACTGCCTGGCTGAAAGGACAGATCCAGCTCTTCATTAACCGCTGCAAATCACTGATTCCTTAGACCATATGTAACTCAGACCTCAAATTTAGGTGTCTGTTATATTTAAAGTGTGAGCAGCTTAACAATGTTAGAGAAAAAAAAAACACAAACATTTTATTTATTGTTTTTCATTTAGAGACAGTAAAAGCCTTTTGGGTAGGTATTATTTTACTGCTACAGGGCACATTGTTCTGGAAAAGCTTCTTTTGCTCCACTGGACTGGAACAAGTTGTGGCAGTAGATGCACGTAGATATTACTGCATCTTCAGTAGAGGGTTTTCAGCTTTAATTATGCTGATGGGCTCTTAAGCATAAAGTAGGCCTAATTTTAGGACTAGCTTTTTTAAAAATATCATATAGGCAGGCAAGGAAATGAAGTTATGGTAACTATCTTGCAAATGTGTCTGTTTAAAATGGGTTTTTTTTGGAGACCTTTACACAGATGTTAAAAGAATATATTTTTAGGTCAGTGTAATATGTCTCCTCCTGTACTTTGCTCCTTGCATACTCTTTAAGCAACCGTGTGCCAGTCTCAGCCTTTATTTAGTTCCACTGGAATATATTTGACTTCCTAAGGGTGTAAGAACTTCTCCTTTTAGCATGCGTGGGAGGGTGCATTTGGCAACATTTAAACTGCTTTTTCCCAAGAGCAGACAAGGCTGGCATGAACTCCAGTGACAAATGGCAGTGGCCGACCCTTATTCTGGGGAGTGTGCCACACCTCTCTCTGCTCTGCAGTGGTTCTAAATGACTCAGAAACATCTTACCCATATTTATTTCCTGATCTGTCAGACTGTAGTTTTCCAACTCTGTCCTTCAGATAGACCTAGAATCTCCCACAGCTTTAATGAGGAAAAATGCATGTGTTGAGTTGATGTTTGTCATCAAATTCTGCTAATAAATGTCAAGCTATTGTAGGGGATTATATGCTTAAGACATTCTTAGTACCTGTGTTTACAGATGAAATTTTAGCAGTGCAACTGAAGCTGTTGCATCTGTGTGGATCTCATAACTATCAAAGACGAGTCAGAGTATATATCAGAGACTTCTATTAAGTTGGTTTAAATTGTCATAGCTTAAATCAAACCAGATGAATCAGCCAAGTAAGACTGTTCCTCAAAACTGGTTCCTCTTTGCACATGTAACAGTTTTCTTAGATGCTTATAATAGCTGTCCAGAATTCACCAGTGTTTGATGGATTGCATATCCTGAAATGAAAAACAATTTAGGCTGGATTCCTCTGTGACTTAATCACAAGTTTTCCTTTCCCATCTATTGAATTAGAACTGAAATACAGAACTTTGTTTTGCAAATTAAGAGCTTTTTTTTTTTTCCAACATAGTGTAACTTTTATTTTTCTGATATGTAATGTATTTATTTCTTGGTATGTAAAAAGGATAGTATTGTTTTAAATTGCAGACTCAGGAAAGTACAGGTGAAAATGTGGCAAAGACATCTCTCTAAAATACTACGTGAGGAATCGAAATAGAATTGTTGCTTAGAGATAAGCTTGCCTTACTGTACAGACCATGAGGTAAAGCTATGCACAAAAATTATCTATGCAGCTAGGACTGGCCCAAACATATTTCAAACAATTTCCAGGCAAACTTGGCCTTGGAAAAAAATTATAATAAACCTTATTGAGTGCTTCAGTGAAGTAATTTCAGAGTTGTGTCTTCGTGTTGTCGAAATCTTCAGTGCATATCCATGCACATAACAGAAAGCCTGGCAAATATTCTAGCTTTTAGCTATCAATATTTTTAGCAAGGGAGATGTCAAAGTGGGTTTGTGACAGGGGCTTGGAGTGATAGCTTACTGCAGAAGTGCAAAAGCATGCGAGAGAAGACCTCTGCTGATAGACCCTGGGAACTGCACAGCTCTGGAAAAATCATGGGAAAAGGCTTGGCAGTGCATTTTCCTATGGGACACCGGGCCTGGCTAGCACGGGAGCTAGCGGTTCCTGGAGGAAAGGTGCCAAAAAGTAACAGCACGATGTTATAATCAGCATTTGTGAAGGGAAGATGGTGGTCGTGGCCCCATGCTGCCTGAAACGGGGGTGGCTCTGCTGGGGCAGGAGGTGCCAAGCTGTGAGCCAGGCTGTCCAGTGCCAGCAAATGGCTTGACTGTGCAGCTGGACAAAACAGGTTTTGTAGAGTTAGCACCTAACCACAGATCGATGCTTGTTGTGTTTTCATTCTATCTACAACTCCTTTGGGCTTGCAACCCATAGAAGTCTTAGGACTGTGCCACCTTGTACAAGCCACTCATTCTTTCCTTGCAATCCTCATGCACTTCAGGTTAATGACCTGCACGATTGCTGTGCTTTTCTGGGCCTTGGGCACTGGCTTTTCCTTATGCAGAGTCCATTGAGGAGCTATCTGAAATGGTTCAGGCAACCCCTGTAGTGTTTGCCAGGTACAGGGGAACGTCCTGGTTACACTTCCCCAACATGTGCAGTGGCTCTGCTGTGGTCAAGGCAAGTGAAATCAAACCTATCTCCATCTCATGGGGTCTGTGAGGAACTAGCTCACACCACCTGGGACATACAGCTTGAGCTTTTCTCAGTGTATAAAGCTTTTACTCAAATTATAAAGAATACAAAATGACCGAGGGTTTTTTCATTGCTGTTTTAGACAAGTGATGGAGCAACAGCAACAGCGTCAGGAATCTCTGGAAAGAAGAACCTCTACCACAGGCACGTATCAAACCAAGCAGATATAGTCTCTCCCTGCTTGTCTTCTCTAGCTGTAGCTGGGTTTGGCATTAAGCTATACAAGAAGTAGACTGCTAAAACTGGTAGTACTTATGATGAGATTTTGAAGCATTTTCAGCTAGGGACTTCCATGCATTTAGGCACGGCTCTGTTGCTTCACAGAGACTCAGGTTCAGGCCATGCAAGTGCAGCTAGATAGGTTTTGCACTTGGCATAACTTGTGCAGCTGAGGGGGATTTTAAATGTACCAAGGACACCTGGCTGTGCTTCTTCCACCTGTGTGAGGAGAGGAGGTAACACACCCACTACAAGAGTGAGTCTATGTTTCCAACAGAAAGGGTTTGGTGTCCTGGATGTGGCAGGTCAGGTGCTGCCACAGTGCAGAGGGAAATACAGCTCTGGATGCTCGTTGGTGGGGATTTTGTGGTCATGAAGTGAGGACTCTTCTGTGAGCTTAATGAAAAAAAAATATATTTAATGAGCTTACAAAAATCTTCTATGGCATATTAAGTTGCAGTAAGCTGAGAGAAGAGATTACAGGAATAGTTCATAACTACAAAGTATGGCCTTGCCTCTCTGAAAGAAGGCAAAGTGAGCAAACCAGGATGGACATCTTGTGTTTGGGGTTTTTTTTGGGTGGAAGTTTTTTCAGTTAACTTGGCCACATAAGTGGAATGTTTTTCCTCAGCTGTTGGAACTTTTTTGGTTTTCACTTGAAAACAGCTCACAGATACACACATACCTTAGTCAGCAAGAGAACACAGCCAAAATCCTGCCTCCCACGGGGCTTCTGGCTGTCCCCTCCCTGGCTAGAAGGTGGCCACCACTGTCATTTGCAGCTGCCCATGGTGCAAGGGTGTTGTTTGTGATCCTGGCTCAGATTTACAAGAAGTTTAGATGAGCCTTACTGGCATTGAAGTGCACAGCCCATCCTGTGCCAACAGGGTCCTGCTCTGCACAGCCCTGAGAGAACATACAGCCCCTAATTGTGTTGCCAGGGTCCTGCTTTACAGAGCCCTCTGGTTCTGCCAAGCGTTGGAAACCACCAAGCATTGGAAACCTGCAAGCCAGTGACTACACCTTTTCCTCTTTGCTTTGTTTGAGTTTCTGTTTGCATTTACTTCACAGTTTCTTTTTCTCCATTCTGCTTTGCCTTGTTTCACTCTTTGCTGCATACCCATCTTATTCTTTTCATTTGTCTTTTCTGTTCTTTTAGTTTCCACCCTTCAGACTCCTCCTTCTCAGGCTCAGTCTCCTCCTCCCACCGGCAGTAATTGCACTGCTCCTGCCTTGGGTGCTGTGCCTCCTCCCCAGTGTCATGCCGGCTCTGTCTCTTTGGCACCTGCTGTCCCCAAGCCTGCTAGTCAGTCCTCTTTCAACTCCCCACAGAGATGCAGAGAGCTCCCACAGCTCCTGCACAGGCACTCGGCCTCTGAGCTGCCAATGACACCAGGTTCCTCTCCTCCAGCCTACACAAACCACAGGACCCTAACACCAGGTATCAAGCAAACCTCGCTGTCTCCACCACCT
The DNA here is from genome assembly GCA_013400475.1 of Tricholaema leucomelas. Taxonomy (NCBI): domain Eukaryota; kingdom Metazoa; phylum Chordata; class Aves; order Piciformes; family Lybiidae; genus Tricholaema lacrymosa; species Tricholaema leucomelas. The sequence continues at coordinate 157,746 of WAAF01003292.1, read as the reverse complement.
CCCCATCCTTCTCACTCTCCCTTTGCTTCTCACCAGCCTCTCAGGCGCTCTTCTCTTTCATGCTCTCCTCGATCTTCTGCTTCCTCTGCCACAAATGCATCACCTCTGGAGAGGGGCAATGTCCAGCAACCATGTGGTCCCACCATCCTGCCTGTGATTCCTGTCCCACCTGACAGGGTCAAGGAATCCACAGACAAAGCAGGTCAGGAGACCTCAGCAAATGTACGTCTCAATGGCCATCCTGAAGGACAAATTGCTTTAGGCCCCTCTGGGACCCAGGTGAAAAGTGTGGATGGGTTCTTCTTTCCACACCTAGGAGCTGCACCCTTCCCCCTGCTTCCCACCATTGCCAGTTCCCTCAGCTTCTTTGGCCAGGCTCCCTCCCCGTCCTCTCATCCATCATTGCGTCCTCCACAGCAGTGGTATCAGCCCACATCACACTGTCTTCCATTGCCTCCCCCTAACGCTGCTGTATCTGAGGTGACTATGCCCAGGAGGACCCCTCCTTACATGACTTCATCAGCCATTGCCCACTTGAGTAAGTACTAATTTCAAATGAGTTGCAACCTGTTTAAAGCCTTAGCGTTCAGCTATTTAAAAACCCTCATTGGCACTGCTCATGACCACTAGGAAAAGGTCCAAGAGACCCAAGGCTGCTCCTGCTGTATGTAATCTCTGAAACCAATGAGGCAAAGTAGCAAAATCACTCATAACTGGTCCAGGAACTTTCTGAGCTAAAAGCAAGGCAAAAAAAAACAGGAAAAACTGCAGAACCAGGGCCCCGAGGCTGAGTTGTTGCAATGCAAATTCTTACTGTATTAGCCTAGAAGGAGATTCATATCATTCAACAGACTCAAGCTACATTTGACAGCAAGTTTCAAAAAAACCCTCTTTTCAGCTGGTCCAAACATACCAGATGGGCTCTTCTGAAGCTGGAGGCCAGGTCTGTGGTGGATTTGCTGTCTGTGTAGCAATACTATTAGAAGTTACGGGGTTCACTCTTTTTCTTAAGTGGTATTTCTCTTACCAGCAAAAGATATAGCATGAATTTTGTGATAGTTGTGCAGAATCCCCAGTGCTTGTGTAATTCATCTCACTCCAGAAATGTTATTTCTGGTGCAAACTGCATTTGTAGTTGAAAGCTTGTCACTATAACTATTGCAGCAAACCTTTTTCATTGCAGACAGATCAAGAGCTTGAGTCTGTCTTTTTACATATGGTCTTGATTTCTAGTGCTCATCTAAAACCTGCAGAGTTGGTACAGTTACAAGTAATGCCTATTTGCAATTCAGATTGTATGTTTTGTGACTTGGACCCATTCCTGTTTATAGCCATGTACAATGCTTAAATGATGTGTCTAGAAAAGGAAGAAAACTGAGACGTTTGATGTCACTTTCTGATAAAAATATTATTACGACCGCTGGAGGCTTAGTCCTTCAGCAGATAGAAGTCCTTGAAACCCACTTAGTTCAATAAAGTTGTTTTAAACTGACATCAGTCCATTATTTTGACTCAGTTCAGTTTTGGCCTCAGGCTGGCCTCTAATTAGGTAGGTGTAGTTTTGCAATTACAATTAACTGTACACACAATGAACTGCTAGCTATTATGTTTGTGAACCAAAGAGAGCTTGAAATGTTTAAAGTATGTCTAATAGCAGCTATAGTTCATTACAAGAACAGCATTAGGAGTGTGAAGAACTAACCATGGAAATAAGGCAGTATTGTGAGAAAACCTAGATAAGAAGACCAGGATGCTAATGTTAAATACTCTTTTCAAATGTCAGAACCCACCTGTCTTTCAAAGTAGCACTTACTGAACAACCAAACCAGTGATGATAAATCAGAAACAGTGTGTTCTGAGAGAGTTAGCATGGAGAAGTACCCTTGGGGAGGTCTGTTTGCTCAACTGGCTCGTTACAGACAGACAAAACACTGCGATGGAGTTACCTACCATCAGCCCTCCAACAGGCTGCTGCTTTGAGGATCTTTGATGAGCCTAGAGTTTCTTGAAGGTGGATTCTTCCCCCATTATTATGCAAGATTGGCTGAGGCCACATGCCTTCTGTTCAGTTGAAAGGAGGATGTGTGGCTGTAGTGCATGATTCTGGTGAAAGTAATGTATTTACCCAAGTCCACAAAGTTGGCTGATGTAGTTTAGTACCTCCACGTAGAAAACTGAGAGAAGCAGAAGGTGGTGCTACTTGATGAGCACAGTCTGTATTGATTTCCACACAGGATGAACTGCTACCCCAGCCACGGGGGAAGAGAAAGGAGAGGCTAGTTTATCAATGGCACAGTCTTGCAGGAGGACACAACTGTAGCTGATGCAACCACTGTTTCCTATTCTTCTGTGTGCTTGGTGCTTCCTTGCATTGCTCACTCCTCATGCAGTCAGGTCATAGTCTTGGGATTGGGAACATGGCTTTGTGTGCAGGCTGGAGGAGATTATGTCTAATTCGTATTCTCTGCATTTCAGGCCCAGCACTTCCACCTGGTCATCCCAGTGGTGCTGCTGTGATCCCTGCTTCATCTGGGGGGCCCCCACCTCCACCACCGCCCCCAGTCCCTCCACCACCCATGGGAGCTGCGCCACCCCCACCACCCCCGCTGCCAGCAGGTGCTGGCCAAGGAGCTGGCACTGAAGATGGGTCAGTGTCAGGGCTTGCAGCAGCTCTGGCTGGTGCCAAACTAAGGAGAGTTCAACGGGTAAGGAGGTGGCATTGAGACTCCCTGATGGGCTCTTCTCTGCTATGGGAAGGCCCGGCTCAGCTGGTGTAATGGTCTGCAAATCCAGTGTGAAACATGGTGAAACATGCTTCAGCTGACCATTGGGTGAACTTTTAAATGTGAGTTTGTAGTGCAAATAAAGCTGAGCAAGAAGTGTTTGGTAGAATTTCTGCTCTTTAGAAAATGTTAATTAATGAATGGCTCCAAGTTCTCATGTTGCCAGGATTTAATTGCTTCATCAAAGTCCACCACTATGCTATCTGGTAATGCTTTCAGTCATTATAAGTGGTTAAAACTGCACCATGCTTACAAAAATCCAGTAGAGAAAAAATCCAGTGGAGACTGGCTTCACATCAGTAGGTGTGTGCTTAGGTGAGAGCTGTGTAGCTGTGCATAAACATAACTGTGAACAAACAGCACTGTGGGCTTTTTTATCATTTACCCTCATATTTGCCTCTCCCAGACTCTTCCTAGTTTTAATGAGGTCCATGCATGTCTGCTTCCCAAGGCAAAACCTGTCTCTGGCTTTGGGCTGTGATTGTGATCACTGCTCCTAGTAATTAGGAAAACTGATCATTAAGGGTGTGGTTGTAAGTGAAACTTCATTAATCCCAATGTTAATTTCTGTCTTAAGCCAGAAGATGGTTCAGGAGGGTCCAGCCCCAGTGGGGTCTCTAAGAGCGATGCCAATCGAACAAGTAGCGGAGGAGGCGGAGGAGGACTAATGGAAGAAATGAATAAATTACTGGCAAAAAGGTTTGTACTTAGATATCAAGTAAGCACTAACATAAACCCTGCAGCAAACCATGGAACAAGATTCTGTTTATTTTGGTTAGCAATGGGTACTTTTGGTGCTTCTTTGCAATTTGATAGGTCCCGCATAGGTGTTAATTACCAGCATCACCCAGTCTTTAACACGAAAGTGTAGGTGTTGCAGCAGTGCTACCTGGCAGAGTTTCTGTATCAAATCCTGCAGTGTGGTAACCTTCAAAGAGGCTGATAAATACATTCTCTGGGGTTTTGCCAGTTTACCAGATCTATTTCAAATGTACTCTGTTTGGAAAGAGTAAACTATGGAAGGAACTTAAGCAAATCATTCTTTAGTGCATAACATTCCTGATACTGAGCCCCAAAATACAAACGTAAGTACAATAAAAGGACAACATCTTGGCAGTTAAATTATTATCAGTTGTCAGTGTGTTGCAGACAGTCTAGCCAATTATTCTCCACTAAAGTGAGCACAGCTATCAGCTGCCAAAAGGGACTCAATTATCTAAGTTATTGTTGCTTTCTCTTTCCCTGCTGGTTCCATCGGTAATGTTCTGTCAAGTTGTAACTCCTAAGCTTCTTGTTATGGTTTGGGAACTGGAAGATGTCTGTAAGCCAAGTACGGTTTGGTGACCAGATGCTGTGATATCTAGCTCTGTTCCAGCAAGCCACACAAATGGACATCTCATGTGCTTGGATATAGGCATACTACAAAGTTCTGTATTTCTAGCCTAAATGTGCCCCAGTGAGGCTTTTGGCTGTGGGACTTGGTGTCTTTAGGTGTTCAGGGTTGAATCTTTTCACTCTTAGCAAGGGCACCTCTACTGCTGTGAGCAATGTACTACTTTAAAAAATAGCAGCTGCAAATCATAGAATCAACCAGGTTGGAAGAGACCTCCAAGATCATCCAGTCCAACCTAGCACCCAGCCCTATCCACTCAGCTAGACCATGGCACTAAGTGCCTCATCCAGTCTTTTCCTGAACACCTCCAGGGACGGTGACTCCACCACTTCCCTGGGCAGCCCATTCCAATGGCAAATCTCTCTGTGAAGAACTTCCTCCTAACATCCAGCCTATACTTCCCCTGGCACAACTTGAGACTGTGTCCCCTTGTTCTATTGCTGGTTGCCTGGCAGAAGAGACTAACCCCCACATAGCTGCAACCTCCCTTCAGGTTCCTTTCCTGGAAGTTGACAACAAGAGAATTGTCTCCTAAATTTTGCTTCACAAAGCCATGGAAGTAATTGGAAATACAAAAGTGTTAGTCAAGGGTAGTCTGGGCATGTATTGTAAAAGCGATACTGAGAGGACTTCTGTTGGCTGCAAAACCCTCTTCATGTGTGACAGCACAGAGAAAGGAAATAACCTGGTGTTGTGTTTCAGGTTTCTCTTACTGAACTGGTAACCAGGAGGTAAAAAATATTATTTTTTTTAAAGTGACTGCGTTCAATACGGAAAGCAATGAGCATAGGATGTCAGGGGCTCATTGCTCAGTGCTTTCTGAGCAGAAACAGGGAATATGTGTAATGCTGGTTAAATAACAGAGGAAGACAGTTCTGAGAGCTCAGGTGGTATAAAACAGTATCTCTCAAAGTTTAGTGCCCCCCATGAGAGTGTAAGCAGAATAACAAACAAACCATTATCATTTCTAGACCAGTTAAGTTTGGTGCAGGATATAAATCTAACACTGATTCTTCACACTGGCAAATATTTCCCTTGCTTGGATTTGTAATCATTATAACTTTTTTCCTTGGAAGAATCAGGTAAATATTAGAGAAAGACTATAAAAAATATTGCTGATCTTATAAAATTACTAAACATTTGAATACCTGGAAATAATTCCTACATTTGCCTAGCAAACACACGCTCATCAGAGTTTTCATCAAATTTACATCAAATCCTTCAATTTGTGTATCTAGTGAGGCTTTTCTTTTGCCAGTAATAAGAAAAAAAAATCCTTTGACAAACTTGTGGCAGTGTTTTGAAACTCAGAAGCTTTTCTAAGTGCCACTTCCATTTTTTTATGTTAACCAACATCTTTGTTTACTGTCATGTCCAGTTGCTCCAGTGGATGTGTTGCAGCCCTTAGCCACTTGCTTCTCAGAAAAATTTGCCTCTCCTTAGGAGGCAGGACCGAGCGAGTGTCTCAGGTCCTCACTCAACTTTTGTAGGCACCACCAACACTGTCAGCCCTGAGACTACAGGGCTCAGGAGCTCTGCTGCCTTTGAATTGGATTTGAGACAGCAGTAATTGCCCATCACTCACCAAAGGCATTTTAAAATCCAGGCTGCACTCATTTTGTGACTCCGGATCTCCAGCCACAGCTTTCCCACCCTGGAGGAGGTTGGGGTCTTGGCTGGGCAGAAATGGTATCTGATCTTTCCGAGTGGGGATGGACCTGGGTTGGAGGACTTTTCTGACCATCTTCCCATCACATGGGAGCACTGCCACAGCCTATTCTCTGCATGGGAACAGGAATGTGAGGATATAGAATGGGTGGTAAAATTATGTTGAGTCTGACTGAGAAGAGACAACCCTGAAATACCCAGCTGAGCCACTTTACAGGAGGGTTGGACTGGTCCTCAGAAACCCCTCTGAGTTGTTTCTCCTATGTAGAATGAAGAAGCCACCACTTCATAAGCCCTAGAGAGAAGCCATCCCTTTCTTACCTAGTTTCATACCCAGCTGCACATCCTTCCTCCCCTTGGACACATTTCCTTATGCTCTTCACACTATGTTCCCCTGATAGATGTTGTCTGATACTGTTGCCCCTCTCACTGAGTTATATTGCTGAGATCTGGATTCCTCACCTCTGTCAAAATCACGCACAACTGAACACATCCAGTCTTTGTTGCATTCCCTACGATGAACTAAGTAAATAATTCCCACCAGAGTTTTAATCAACCTTCCTACATGGAAGGTGTTTCTAGAGGACTGACTGTGTGTCCTGTCTCATCTTGTTTTGCAAAGGAGGAAAGCAGCGTCGCAGTCAGACAAGCCAGCTGACAAAAAGGAGGAGGAAAGCCAAAACGTAAGTGGAAAACAACTCACCGTTGTGCTCTTGCAAATTATTGATGTGTTGCCTTGTAAGCCAAAGACCTGTGGTCATTCTCTGGGTGGCAGGCAATGACAAGTAGTGCTCGTCCAGGAGCAGCATTCAATCAAAAGCTAAATGTAGCTGTTTCCACCTTTCTAGGAAACAGCACCCTATAAATAAGAATTGTCACCTTATTCATAGGTGAGGTATTGTCCAAACCAGGTTGATAGGCACTTCCTTATGGTCTGATATGACTATTGTAGCATACAATACATTCTTGCCCTTCAACAAGATGCAAGTCAACTTGAGGTCAAATTCACATTTCATGTTTTAAATGTGTGGCTTCAGTTAAGCTGAACTTCAGCAATGTGGTGTAACTTTGGATTGCCACCCTCCATTCAAAGCAAGAATTGTCTCTCACAGTGCAGATAAAATCTGTCAGAGGGTTGATGGGAGGGCAGTAAAGGGGAAACAGTGTATAACCCATTAGGCTATTCAGAATTTAAAATATGTGCTCATGATACACTGAAATGAGACAGAATTTGGACAACTTTTGGGGACTTTGATTCATTTCTGTTGTAACTGTTCTATCTATGTTGTCCACAAAAGCAATTAAACCGGAGTTTTTCTTTGACTCAATCTTTGCACTGAACTTGATGCATCAATTTTGAGCTCACTATGCAAATTAAAACACTCTTTCACCTGCTGAACTGGTAAGGCATGGAAGATCTTTGAGTTTCAAGAGAGGCCAGGATTGATGCTGTCCCTTTCTATGTGATGGCTTTCTGTTGCTATCCAGTAGCCTTGTGAAGGCTCTGCCATGGCTGCAAGTTTGTAAAGTATCACATGTGCCTCATATCACCTATGAAGAGTATTCCATTCAAACACAAAGTAGCAACTGTTCAGTAGGAAATTAATTGGGAAAATGCAGGTCTCACTTCAGTCTGAAAGGTCTGTAGCAGGCACAGGAATAATCACTTTGCACTTTTTAAAGAGAAAAGTGGTTCTTTTTCACATGTTCCTCAATGGATGCTGCAAGTATGGTGTTTCCTTATTGAACCTGCTGTGGAGCCATTGCTCTTAGTCTTGCTTCAAAGCTGGTTTCAGCTGTCTACTCTGAGATGAAAGGCACCATTTAACTTCTAACTGTTCAGCCTTTGTTGTCCTTCTGACCCATTTTCTCTCACCTTGAAGGTCTGCATTAATTTGTATCCCAAATCAAGCTTTTCAGTGTCACCATTTTTTTTAAAAAGGTGGTTTAGAGAACATTAGTTTAATGTGTGTTTTGAGAACACTCTTAAGTTGAGGGTGTCTTCTGCCAAACTGGGTACAGTTCTGTCTCACAATACACAGTGAATGCTTTGCCTGAGTGTGTTTTGAGCTCTGCTGAGCAGTGGTGATCCTACATATACAGGTAAAACTCTTTTATGGTCTAGCACACATAGATCCCAGAAAAAGCATTCAAATCTGTGATGCAGTACTCAGTCTTCTACTAAGAAGGAGTATTGATTTATGAGTATTGATTTTGTTAGTACTTGGACTATTCTCACTGATACCAGTGGCTGTTCTGGGCTAAAAAAAAAATGAGGTGAGATCTGACCTACTGTTCCTTCAGCTATCCGTTTCCCTATGACACAGAGTTTCTGAATTTGAGAAGTGGAAGGTCTGTGTTCGGACAACAGCAGCCAGTACTTCAGAGTGGTAATTTGGGCTCTTTGGTTGAATGTGGTTCTGGGATGAGCATGATTCAGTGGAGTCATGAAAAGGTGGCAATATTTAGAGTGAAAAAGTAAATAAAATATGTATTTTGCCATGCTAAAGAGAGAGAAAGGTTGAAGCTTAAATGAACTTGAGCCCATACCTTGGCAGGATTGCTTGTTGGACGTGCCTGGTGGAAACTTGCTTTTGTACCACCTGTGCTGCAGCTGGTCTTCAGACTAGAAGAGGACTCTGCTTCATCTCTTAAATTCAGTGCTGTCCTGGTTTCTCTTTGTAGGATGATGCTAGCACCTCTCCTTCACCCAGTACACGAGGTCCTGCCCAGCAGCAGCAAAATACGTCAGGTATTCAATAGAACTGATAGTGCTGTAGTTGTCTTCTTAATCTAGTTGTGTCTGCAACCTCTGGACTCTGGATTCCATCATCCTGCTTCTGAGTGCAGCAGCAGTAACTAACAGAAAAACTCCCAAAGATTTATTGTTTTTAAAATTGTACTCAGCAAGAAATTATGATTTTATGTGCTTAGCAGCACAAGAAACTGACAGTGCAGCCACTTTAGTTAATGAAGTCTAGCCATGTAGCTAAGGACCTGTGTCTTCAACATTTTGCACCTAAATCTACAAGCAAAAAGTTGTATTGTTTTACTTTTGATAATGTAGCTGTCCTGTTTTATACAGTTAGGGTTTGACCCTTAAATTGTTGCCCTTCCTTCACCTAGTAATAACCCTGATCCTGAGAGTTACTAGGTGAAATTAAGGAGCTACCAAAATCTGTTTTTCCTACGATGAGTTGAAATAACTGAGTAGAAAAGCTGCAAGCCAGTTGGATTCATCCTTGAGTCAGCAATTGCTTTCATAAATACTAACAGAAATCTCTCCCAAGGAAATGAGTATTTAACCATTCCAGCTTTCTTTTGGAACAAAGCCATGATTTGCATGCTTTGCGAGGGAAGGGGAGTAACCCAAGAGAGAGGTGTATGTAAATGAGGAACACGACCTAGAGATTTCCCGGGAATGCCCGTAGTTCTTTTCAAGAGCTTTTCAGAACCTCACAGAGGAGCAAATCCTTGTGTGTTCTTCAAGCCTCTGAAGCAGTTCTATTTATTTTAGACTGTTAGTATAGTAGGAGAGTGGGAGGACAGTGAGCATTTTCAGTAACATGGGATATGTAGTGCAGCTTTTTGGGATGTTCTGCCGGTTAGAAGTGAGGGCACAATGCTAAATAAATTCTCTGTGGAGATTCACATAGTGAGGCTCTCATTGGCTGGTTTTTAGATACACTCATTCTCCACAAACTGTGCAGACAAAAACTCTAAGATTGTTTAACTTAAAATACAAAGGAGTGTACTGAATTAAACAAGACTTGCAGCAAGACCTTATTTCATACTAAAAGTGATTTATGCTTTTCCTCCTACTGTTCCATGTCTTTTTAGTATTGTTTAACTACCCAGTCCCCGGTTAGAGGAATCATTAAGCAGACTTTTCCCAGTGATTTCTCTATAATGTACACAACTGCAGTCATTCAGGAATCCTGTTTTCCTGGATCCTTCTTAGTTACTCATCCTCAGTGAATGAAAGCAGCTGTATAAGACAATGAACTTCAGCATGTTTTTATTATTAGAGAAAAAACAATGAAGTAACTTTTCATTTTTGTTTTTCAGACTCTGGGAAGAAGCCATGGGAAAGGAGCAATTCTGTTGAAAAGCCTGTATCTTCATTACTTTCTAGGTGAGCTGCATGGGATGTCCCTGAGGCTGGCCAGCAGTCGGGATGGTCATGCTGTCCCCATGGCACTTGCACAACTCATGTCTTGTTTCATTCCATTGCTGTAGAAATCCATCAGTGGTGAAGAGCTGTGACGCTAAGAGCCCTACACAATCCCATGTGTCTTCTAGGTACTGGCTAACAGCCTGGCTTCTCAACTGTCTTGGCTTGTCCTTTGGCTAATCCCATTATTCAGCACTAACATTCATCTTCTGTCATGTCATTTACTCATTCTCTTACAATCTGCTTTATCACTGCAAAAAGTGTGAAGGTACAGTGTGTCATGTCAAAGACTTGTTTCATGGAAATGTCCCCCTGCTCAGGTGGGGACATGCTCATAGACATTAAATGCACTTAAGCAAGTGCTTAAAGTTTTCATGCTCGTGAATCAGAGGCTCGGGCTTGGCAGCGTGCTGTGCCACGTGGAAGGCAGATTTTGCAGCATCATTTACAGTGGGTTCAGGAAGACCCTGCCATTAGGAGACCTTTTCATTGTCCAACCTCTGCAGAAATTCAAAAGCAAAGGCAGAAATTATCTGAACAGCCTGAAACTGGGAGGAAGTAATTTTTTCTTCCATCCATGCAAATGCAGCAGGTGCATGAAAAAGGAGAGCAAAGCGTGGTGTGATAAGTTAACAACATAGAGCTGTAAAAAAAGCACAGCCACCTACAGGGCATTCAGAAACATGGGGTGCAAAAGCTGGCAGGTATCACAAGGCAAGATGCCTCAAGTAGAACTCTGGAAGTACCCATTGGTCAGAACAGCTAAGCTGCAATACCACTACCCAATTTCTTATCCGCAGACACTGAGATGAAGTTTGATGATGGACAGCTAAAGAAGGATTTTTAGTGCTGATTCAGGACTATCCACTGTTATTGCAGTACTGAACAATGAAATGGATGGATAAGCTAAATAGGGATGTAGAACACAGACTTACACATGTAACCTTCACTGCAAAGAGACATCTCTTTTATGCTGTTCTGTATAAAACAGTGCAGATCATGCAGAGAGGAAATTGCCAGTGGCAACCGTATGCACTTCTTGGTACAGTGTTAAAGGTGCTGGAACATGCCCTGCCCAAACATTCAGAGGAGATGCACCAGTGTTATCAGAGCAAAATAGATTCTCTCCAGCTCTCCTAAAACCAACAGGACATGTTGGTTCTAGGAAATGTGTACGAGTTTCCAAATAGATATAGAAGGATCTTGTTCTGGGAAAAGGAAATGAAATGTGAGTTATTTCAAGCAGACATCAAGTTTTTGCCAACTATCTTCCATCCTGGGAGAAGAAGGAATTCTGTAGGATAAAGGATCCTTTCTTAGTTTAACACCTGGAGCAGTCTTTGCTTGCTCAAATGACTTCCTTGGGGAAATGGGGCAGGTTTCAAAAGGCTTCAGTGGTAACCTGTTTCCATTCCTGTTCAGTTTGACAGCATTTGTATCTGTCTTAATTCCCATCTTAGCCACAAGATAGAATGCAATGCTAATGTTTTCCCAAGAAAGGGTCAACACCAAGCATACCCTCAGGACTGGCAGAATCTCTGCCTCAGTTTGTACCCAGAGATGATGACAAAGTTATTTGAAGCCTTTTCTACAAATTATATAGCATGGTTAATTGGTTTGGGGGTTTTTTTTGTGTGTGTGTGTGTGGTTTAGAGCTACTGATTAAAAGAGAAAGCTGAGGAGCTTCTGCTGTCTTCATGTAATTTCTCAGCTGTCTTCAGAGTTCAGCCCACTGACTAACTGCATCCTGAAAGACTAATAACCTTATATGTAGTAGCCATTAAGGCCAGACTGGTTTTGTTCCTCGGTCAAGAAAAGTGCTATCAACAAGCTCTGCTTGACTCAGGCCTTCCAAGGCTACTATTTTCCATATCATATTTTCGTAACCTGTATTCCACTATTACTTTAGCACCCAATTAAAGCCTGTATGGCCAAGACAGAGTTGTGCAGAAAGCAGCATATGAGAGAAAACCAAATATCTAGGTTGTGAATTGCAAATGTTGTAATAAAGTCTATTTTAAAACAGGCTTTATCCCCTGAAGACATCTCAGCATTTTCTAGCCTGAAATCACACACACGGAAAAAAAAAGTTACCTTTTAGTTCAGTCTTTGCACTCCCTCCAATATGTCTGCAGTAGAAGGTAGTACAGTAGAAGGTAGTATCTTTGAGGGTCAGGTTGTGCAAGCAGAAACAGTACTGCTCTCTGGCTGCCCAACACTCCTGAGCAGCACAAGAGGGAGCCTCCACTTCAGTGCTCAAACGGAGGTGCTCCTGCTCTTGGGTGGATTTCATACACATCGTCAGGTGGGTGTAACTTAGTGTTCGTTGCAGGGAACTGACTGGGTTTTCTGTGCTCTTCTCTCATTTCTCAAGGATGAAGCCAGTGAGCAGCAGCAATGATGTGGCTATGGATGCCTTAGATTTTGATCGAATGAAACAGGTGAGTGAAACAGGTCTTTCACACTTAAAGAGATTGGACAAGCTACCCATTTTCCCCCATGCATGCGCTGTACAAGCAAAACAGCTGTTCAGTCCTTTGGTTTCCTCTACAACTAGGTACTTAGAGAAGGGCTAGCTGGTGAGCAGCAAGAGAGCACAATCTCAGTGCTACTTTATCAAGATGTCCGTACAGAAATATGCAAAGAAATATGTCAGCATCTTCCACACCCTTGGCCTGGGAACACAGATGTAGTTGTTGGTAGTGCTAGGCTCTGATTGTCAGCAGAGGTGGGAAACAAGCACAACCATGTTAAACTTGCGTTTTCTTCCACCAGTTAGAAGGAAATTCTGAGCAGCTGACTTGTGTTTTGTCTCATCAGGAAATATTGGAGGAAGTTGTAAGAGAGTTACACAAAGTGAAAGAGGAGATAATTGATGGTAAGAAAGAGAAAAATTATTATTTTTCTCATCTTTATGACTAATTTCCCATAGATAAGACGGTAGGAACTGCAGAGAGTTCCCTGGTGTTTTCAGACTTCTCTGAGCAGCTCTGATTTATTATTTGAAGAACAAGCATTGATCTTATTTGAGCTCTGATCATGACATTGTGTTTACATACTTTATTTTTGTGCTGTTGATGAGCATTTTCATCCCCAACCTGAGAAATGCACTGGCTGTTGTTTCTCATAGGTGAGAAACAGAGTGAGAAAGGACTTGCCTATAGCCCATGGTGTGTCAATTTATCATTAGCAGGGAGTGTGAAATCACTTGTAATTAGCTGGCCATGCAGGTCCAAGAGGAAGTAGTTAACAAAGGTACCAGACCAAAAATGCTTCCTGAGAATCTTCTGTAGGCTTCCAATGCTTGAAAAGCTATTGCAGACCTTTCCTCAGTTACAGCTTCCCAAATAGTCACATAGCTTTATACTTAATTGAAAGGTTCAACGAACAGTACTAGATATATCAGTACTCCTTTATAAATTGCTCTGGAGGCTATGAGGAAATGTGTTTTTCAGGACCGTTATTGAAATGCACAGCCAAATACCTGTTTGAAGGACACATTAGGCCGTATGAAGATGCATGCACACACTCTGCACTCCCATCAAAATTCATAGAGAAAGGAAAAAAAGGAGACTGTAAACCAGATAAAATCCATTTCCATCCCCCTTGCCCTAGACTTGTGCACTTGCAAAACTTGGGGCAGCTTGCAGTTGAGGACACCCTTGCCTATATGCTACCGTCCCAGCCTCTTGGCCCTCTGAACCTCCCTAGTTCATTTCAGTGCAAAGTAAGGCATTCACATAAACCAGATACTGCTTCTTCAACCGGTACTGCAGTTTGCAAACAAACAGCTGACTGCTTGCCCTTACTCATCCTTTTACCCTCCGCTCATCCTTTTACCAGCACGTACTTTCAGCAACCTCTGTACTTAGCGTTTTCCATCACACTGGCTACAACACTGTGCATTAACTTTTTGGTTTGGTTTTTCTAGCCATACGGCAGGAGTTGAGTAGAATCAGTACAACATAATGATTGCAAAGCATTTGGACGGTACTAAGAATGCTAGGAAGATCGGATCATTTCTAAGTGTACCAAGGTCATGCAAGATGGTGAGTGAGGACACCGGCACTGTCTTTGTTCTTATACCCTTTTTATTAGCAGACTCAGCACACTTTGAAGCTTGCTGCTGCCTTGGATTCGCTTCATTTTAAAAGTCTTAATCTAAAGAATATTAAATTTTAAAATCCTGGGTTTTTTAGATTTCATCTGACACTGCACATTGGATTTGTCAGCCTTTTTTGTATTTTGTATTTGCTTATTTAAATGTATTACCTTTCTTTTTAGTAGTAGATAAGAACACACGTGAACCATTTGCTTTTGATAGATGACTTCAAAGTAATTTTACTAGTAGTCTGCAATGTAAATGAAGATCCTTTGCCAACAGAAATGTATTGTGGCATCACCAGAAGAAACAGAGACATGTTAGTTGTCAGCCAACGAGTTCTTTGTCTCAGAGTTATCACAATATAAAGAAAAATGGTACGTCAGTGCATCACAGTATCTGTGTTCATATTGGTAATAAACTGTTTATTGTCCACATGGCCCTGCCTTGCTTTGTTTTGTTCCTTCCTTGAGCTCTTGCACTTTTGTGTCATTTGAGTTGATGACAAGAAGGCGGCAACCAAGGCTCACTGTGGGGTGGCACCGCTGCCTGGCCAGAACTGTGGAGCAGGAAGAGAGAGCCTGAGCATGTTAGAGCTGGTGCAATGGCAACAAGCCTGCCTCCTTCTACAGGAAGATGTGGCTTTTGCCTGCCCGGCCCTCCAGGCATCACAGGCTGAGTACCATCACCTGAGCAGGCTCTAGCAACCTCAGCAACTTCTTGCCAAAGTCAGTGAAGGGCAGTGGTTTATGGCTCTTTTCAGGCCACCACTAACTCTTCCACTGCAAAAAACAGGTCCTATCACTTACACTTGTACGGGCTTCTAGTAAATAAAAGGGAAGCATTTGTACAGAACAAGGCTACTGACAGCATTAGGAGGATGCAAACTGAAATTGGCACAGCACTGCTTGAACTAGAAACTTGAGAGGAATCATTTATTACCTGTTTTATATGTCAGTGTTGTGCAGATGAGATGCCTTTGACTAGAAGACACAGCGTACACCCACTCACATCTTTTAAGTCATTTTTTTCTTTCTTTAAAGCCATTCTTTCTACCAGTACCACCTTGAGTATTTCTACTTGACTTAGTTTGGCACAAGCTTGCCAAACTACATGGCAACTGTCTTGATACCATCTCCTTGTTAACTTTGCATAAAATGCGAGAGATTGGAGTCCAGCTATTGCAATCTCATACATTTCCAAGCTCGCTCACTTTGCTTTAGGCCTTTCTGAAAATTTTGCTTTAAAAGCCAGGGCCCAGAAATGGTTTTGGGACCAGAGCCTAGTGTAGCAGCCCAGTGGAGTCTGTGGTTGTGCCCTCACTCACATCACCCAGACTTCAGAGAGCACAGCAGCTGGCAGCAATGGGAGACTCAGGACAGGAGATGGGGTGGGATGTGCTTTGCAGTTACTGTGAAATGTTCCCTGCTTTGGCTTGGAGGGCATGGCAGTTGTCCTTCAGCGCTTTTCATCCCAATCTGCCTTTCAGAAAAGAGTCCATTTTACTGTTTAGTTATACTGTAGATTAAGTAGTGGAGAAATGGGAGAATTTTGAGTTTAATGCACAGTGAGCTCCAGACTGAGCCTGATGTCTGTTAGCTGTTTAATGACAGCAGAAGATGAGAGAGAAGCTAAACTGTGGAGTGAGAGTTCACATGGAAACTAAAGCAGGCAGACATTGATGGGCACCATGATACAACAACCCCAGGACAAAACCCAGTAGTAAGAACACAGACAAGCATAAGTACCAGATAAGGCAATAATGCTCTATTGCATAAATCTTACACAGCAGCTCATGCATTTCTTAATTGTAAACCCATTTAATGGCATACCTGACAATGGCAAGTGCTTTTCAAAACTGCCACCCCTCAGGTGACCACAACTGTTCTCTGAAACGCTCCTGTAATCTCGATTACGCCTCAGGAAGTTGGGAGCTGGTGCAGTTCATGTTTTGCTTTGGAATGTGGCATTATGCCTAAGGTCAGTAACAACTGTGCTGCACTTGAGGCTGAGTGCACAGCCCCTCTGTTAACAGAGCCACCTGCTGTAAATGAGCTTTTCTGATTTTCTTCTACCTCTCCAGACCTCATAACCTGAAGTTTGCACAGGGCCACTTAATAGCCGTGGAGCAAAGTGCAGGGGGTTGGCAGGGTAAGCCTGGATGATAGGGGCGGGGGAGCAGTTCTGACCTGGTAAACGCTTTGCTAGTTCTCAGCTTACAGCTCCAGCAACAGGGATGCTCAAGGTGGATGACTTGCAGTAGTTGCACTGATGGAGGATTTATTCCTTCCTCACAGACACTGTTCACCTGTTGCCTCTGCAGAGAAGAGTGTCCCTTCATGCTGGGCTTGTTGAGCCACTGCAACAGAACAAGCCACAGACATTTTTACATAACAGAAATTAAACAGGGCATTAATCTCTGCTCCAACATTTCATACAGCTATTTGTTCCTCTTTTCTCCTCTTGACAGAGCATTAATGTGGCTAGAGAATGAAGGAGATCTGGATTAATTTTGAAGCTAAGAGAATAAAACTGTAACTCTCTTCATATACTTTTAACCCAAACCCACATGTCCTGTGTTTATGAAAAAAAACACCCTTCTGCCAACATTACCAGTAGTGGCAACAAGAAGTCCCCGTGGAGGACTGTGGCAAAAATCACAGCCACCTTCAGCACCACCCACACACATTAAAACTCCTCTTGCACCACATACCTGCAGGCCCTATGTTTCCAGCCGCTCCAAATTCCTGCTGAGATGGAGAATACAGAGAAGGGTTGTGGGGCTGTCTGGGCAAAGCAGTCTGGGACCACGATGGAAATACTGATGGAAGGCAGGATATGAATCAGTTCCCAATTTTGCTTGACCCTGTTTACACCATAGCCTTTGTGCCCATCTAGGCTAGTAACGCATAGACCACATAAGTGACTGCATCTTGGAACAGCTGAGTAAGGGAACAAAATAAGGTCATTCTCCACAGAGAGAAGGACAATGGTTGTATTGAGGAAGATAGCATAATCTTTATTATCGTTTTTCTATTAACTTGCTAACTGGGCCAAGAGAGGTGAGGAACAGCTTGCCAAGGACACAGGAAGTTGAATACGTGATCATGGAGCACTAGTAGCATTAAGGTAAATTGATAAAAGAAATGAAGCTTCCTGACATGAGCACTGATACAAAAGTTAATGGAGATCCAACACCAAAGCTGCTTCCTTTGGGAGAAATGAGACTTTAGTAATAAAAAAAAAAAAAGACAACCAAAACACACAAAACAAACAAACAAACACCAAAAAAACCAAAACACCACCAAACCACACACCCCAAAACCAACCAACCGCCAGTTCTCAAATATGATCGTTGCTGAAGAACCAGTGAAGTCTAAAGTGTCAGAAGAAGCCCTGTTCTTCCACTTCTTTTCCAGAAGCACAACTCATGGACTGAAAGAGTATCTGTGAATGAGCTGGTGTGCAGCCCCAGCAGCACAAAGGATCTGGCACTGCTGAGCAGACTGAGCATTTGTGCACCTGCCAAAAATCAAGTGGGTAAGAAAAAAGGAGGAGAGGAGGTGGAGGAGGGAGAACACAAACTGCAGCAGGCTACTGCAGTTGTCTGGTGCACCAGGCTAGCAAACAGAATATATCATTAGATCCAAGACTGTAGGAGGAAGAAACAAAACTCTGTTTGTTGAGGAAATCAGGCTTCCCAGATCTAAAAACATTCTTTGAGGGACTAATGAGAATTCACAATAATCCTTTTCTTTTTACAAGTGTGGGCATCCAGAAGAAAAGAAAAAAAAATCAAAGTGAAAGAGTTAAAGATGATCTTTATAAATCACTCTCTTAACCACTTAATAAAGACAGGAATAAGTTATCTTCCCAGAGTGAAGGGAATTTATTAGATGGCATCTGACCTCCTGATTCCCAAGATCTTGTTATGCTTGGAAAAAGGTGTGGTGATTAAGGCTTTTGATGATATGGAATTACTGAGGGTAGGTGGAAGTTTATAGTTGGACAGGGTAGGCAGGAAGATTTAGCTATTCAAGTGGGTGAAAATGAAGGATGGTTAATGTTGATAGCACAAAGACACATAGGGAGAAAAACAACCCCATGTTTCAGGTATGTGGCAGCTTTTATATAGTTGGAAATACCACATTCTGATGGAGAAAAAATGTCACAATTATTCTGAAAGTGGTTAGGAACAAATACCATAACATCTCAATGTCTTCACTGACACATAACTCCTAACTCCTCAGAGGGTGTAACACACAGAGAGGGTGTAACACATAGAGAGGGTGTAACACAAAGAAGACCAAGAAAGGTGAACGGGAATGTGAACGACCTTGACAAGCAGCAATTTAAACTAGATCCTTTCCATTCCTAAAAGGACTTGCAATGGGGAAAAGGATGAAAACCATGAAGTTATGGATACTGTTCAAAAGCTGAGTGAGAAAACACTGCCCAGTTCCTCCAGGGGCACAATCATGCTAGCAGCTAGCAGAAGAGTAAAGCAAGGGTTTCTCCATGCCATAGTTTGGCTCTTCAAATTAGCTACACTGAATGTTGGACCCTAAGAATAGAAATATGTTTAGGAAAGGTTTAGACAAAGCCCTGAAATAAATGTGAGACAACAGCTACTAAGATAATGGTACAAATGTACAAAAATATACATATATTGCATTGCAGATACAAAAATCTCTGCCACCTGCAATTACCAGAAGATATTAGATTAGACAAGACATTGAGCTAAAGGCACTCTTACGTTCTCCAGAAAGTATCATTTACTGCTGTGTGCCAGTCCTCCCTTCTTCACAGTCCTGTGCACACAGAGCATCTACATCTATTCTGGTGTGAAGAGAAACCAGTCCTGAGCTACACACACCAAACATAACGCACCAAATATTCTGCATTGTAGATACAGTGCAAAACCCAGACTTAGGCACGCATGGCCCAGGAAGTTAATTCTAACCCTAGAACAAAGATTCATGTAATAATAGCTCACTCTAGATTTAATCTAGATTCTCAGAGTTACATACACAAATATCCTTTACTAAAAAGCATCAGTAGTCTAAAATGCTGCATCCAATGGCTTCATTTTCATACATCCTCTTGGTCTAAAGAGCATAAACAACAGCTAATTCAGCACACAAAAGCATCCTTCTGCAGAAAATTCAAGTTATTCAAATGAACAAAACCACTAATGCAGCAGGCAGAGCTAGTCCATTAGCTTTCTTTTGCCAGCTTGCATAGCCTCTTAACCCTTGAGTAAGGACCAATAGTGTCATCAAAAACAAAGTCCCACAGAACTCGAATCCAGGACTGGTGATGTGGGAGGTTATCATAATATTCTGCTGCAATCTTCTTCACCTGGAAAAAGAAGAGAGAGCACAAGCTGTTTAGCTGCACAGTATCAGGTGTGTTTCAGTCTTCGTACTCAGATCTGATAGCACAGCCATAACCTGAAGTTACTTGTTATAGCTTGTAAGCCTCTGAAGTTCAGCCAAACAAGATACACTTTTATACATTTAGATACTATTTACCACATGTCCGAGGTAAGTTTTGCCTCACAAACTCAAAACTTGAAAAATGCTGCCTTCAGTCAGACCTATTTCCTCCCATTTTGGAGATGGAGGGCTCTCCACAACAAGGTGCCTAATTCACCTTATGATTTGCCAAGACTCCAACACACTGTGTTTGAAACACTGTTTGTCACTTGTAATACTTGTCTGCTGAGGGCTCCGAGTAGGAGAGAAATACCAACTGAGAAAATGCCAGACACATCCTTGCCCACGCTTGGTTTTCTTTCCATTCTGCTACAGTAATACAAATCTGAGAGGCACATTCCTCCAGCGGGCAAAGAAAAATGCAGGAGCAGCCCATTCTCCTCAATATGCTGTTAAAAATACTGCAAGATCCATGACTAGGTCACAAATCTAATGAAATTCCGTTCTTGTTACAAATCCCCATGTCTTAAGACTGTTGCCATCAGAGAAGCATTGCACATCATTGAGGGTGGCACTTTTAAGTGGGAGCAAGGCCAGAACCAGAGCACAAAGGGGCTTGAAACCTGGCAGGTTCAGGGCACTATGGGGATTCCCAGGTTATCGGCAATCCCTGCTCCAACTAGATACTACTCTGCTTTTTCAGTACATTTATGAAGCAGCAGAGTCTGTTAACTATTACACATTTGCACATAAACTGCCTGGGCATTGTTTTATTACAGCTCCACCTCCTAGACAAATAGAGCTCTACTCTAGAGCAGTTTGTCTTGCTGAACAGCATGACTTCTCTATTTAAAAGTCCTGCAGAATTTTAAAGCCAGCCATGCTGAGCACAGTACAGCTTTCCAGTGAAGAGGAAGCAGGCTACAAAGAAACTCTGCTCTGGGAGGACGGTCTCACCAGCATCTAAAGTGGAATGGTGGGAATGTTAACACTCTGTTTTGACTGTTGGTGAAAACGTAAAAATCCCCACAGAAGTTAAATTATAAGCCAGTATGGCTCATTGCTACCTGCCTTGTTAATTCAGTTTCCTAGCAGACACTTCCCTATGAGGTAGGTTGGGTAACACACAAGTTCCCTTGAGACCTTTTACCACTGTACCTCAGCCCCTATGCACTCCTCATGCTTGTGCCATGATAGTGGTGTGGTGGAGATGAAATCATGTAAAATGGCTTCGCTTGTAAGGGACCTTACAATTCATCCCACCATGGGTAGGGATGCCTCTCAACTAGACTCAGCTTCTCAAGGCCTAATCCAGCCTGGCCTCAAACACCTCCAGGAGATTCAATTCAGGTCTGACTGTATTCTGGCTTTCACTGAATACCTCTGGCTTCCTAATAATTCCTTATACTCTGCTTTGAAATGTTGGTCTTTACTTCAAACACGGTTCATTTTCAATGGGATTTAGACAGTATTAGCATTTTCCCTTAGAGGTATTTATTAATGACTAAAGAAAGGTGATTGACATAGACTAGGCAAGATCTCTGGAGATGCAGATTTAGTTTCCTAAGCTCCTGTTGTAAGCAGAGTCAGAAACAATTTAAAATGGGGTTTGCATCCTCCCTTTTCCCAGATGGATAATTGACACAGCTAGAAGATGAGAGGAAGGACTATTTAAATAGTAAGCTCTCTTGATTGCCTTGAATGAAAGCCACTAATGAAGCCTTATGCAAACACAAAGAGGGTCTCAAATTCCCAACCTCAAAAGCTTCATTCCAGCCCTGTTGTCCCCATTCTGTAGCCAATTGCTGCTTACAGACCTTCCCTCCTACTTCTGCTTGAATTTTAACTTGAAACAGTAATTCAGCCCTCATTTATGTTAGCTGAGTCCACATGGCAAGTCTACCATTCTCCTTTTCTCCAGAACCCCCATGTGTTTCTATCCCAGTGAAAAAAAATGGTCTGATCCAGGCATGTTTTTCTGAGCTAGTCGCTGGCAGTGTTCAGGAAAAGACTGGATGAGGCACTTAGTGCCATGGTCTAGTTGACTGGATAGGGCTGGGTGCTAGGTTGGACTGGATGATCTTGGAGGTCTCTTCCAACCTGATTGATTCTATTCTAGTCTATTATTCTGCACAGCTCCTGATCATATTGGATTCTGACCACCACAAGGACTTTAGAAATTTTGTTACGTATCGTCCTGTGTGCATGGAAGTAGAGGTCTGGAAATTCACAGAAACCAATTGTGGCTGTGACTTCTGACACCAAAGGTTAACTGAAAGTGACCCCAGTGATGAAGTGGAGTAAACGACTCAGAGACTAGGCCAATGAACAGTCTATGTTCAGCCCAACACTTTCTGCACTTTGAGCACACATTAGCCCTAGTTAGTCTGGGCATAGTGCTGAAAAGCTGAGGTGGGCACAACATGTGGGTCTGAAAACTTGCACTTCGGTATGTTCCATACACATATTCTACAGTTATATTACAGATTTAAAACAGGCAGGTAGAATACAAATGTTACTTTGTAATTAGAATGGTTAACATACTCAGCAGTGAATTTTGAGACAGATCCTACACACGGTATTCTGGAAGCAGGTAGTGGGGGAGTCACTTGTACACCATGCATATCCATTTAGCACCTTCCTGCAGCATACGGTGGCAGCTCATTCTGCATGAGAAGATCAGTATGGAAAAGGGAAGAGATGGCCACTGAAGCTTGCACTGAGCTGGCACTGAAGTGGGTGACTCTAGACCAGCTGTGGGACAGTGACTCGCCCCTGCATATAGTTCCTTGCTCTACTTGGCTTTGTATACAGCATCACCCAGTGCAGGAAGGCAGGCAGCACTTGCACCATTGGCAAGGTCTCTGTGCTCTGAGCTTGACAACTCTATGAGATGCACAGAAACATTGCTGAGAAGGTAAACTACAATAAAATATTTGTGACAGAGGAATTGGGGAAAGGGAAAATTTAATAAATGCAGTTAGAGGGAGAACTTCAGAAAGCTTTTCCTATGGAAATGACAAGGAAGTTTGTTAGGTGCATGTTCCCTTTTTGCTATCACATGGCAAGAAATAATTTTTAAAGTGGTTTCTCTTTTACAACAGATCTATGCAAAAGTTTCCCAACAAGACCAACTCATCCATTGAAATTTATTTTAACATCTCCATATGTAAAACCAGAATATCTGGAGGGTGGGAAGGCAGGAAAAAAAATAGATTTTTAATGCAGATTCCATTTTAAATACACCATTAAAATATATCTGTTAAGTATGTTTGAGGCTGGAAGAGTCATCTTCCTTGTTGTATCCTGGTCCCAGTACAAAACTTGTAGGTGGCAATTTCCAAGAGCAAGTTTTGCAGGCAGATCATAGATAATCTCAGAGTGACAAAGTATTCCTAAATCCTTCTCCTGACATCCTCCCTATTGCAATGGAGATGGTCCATTTGCTTCAGTTCCTTCCTCCCTCCCAGTCTTAACTCATTACTAGTTTGTGAATGGAAGTCATCATGAAAAGATAACAAGAGAGCAAAGTCACAAGAAGCTGGTTAAGCACTTGGCACCTGTTATGTCAAGGCGGTAGGTAAGAAATCACATCCTTTAGACTAGATCTTTGCTTCTGGTTTTGTGCTTGTGGAGTAAAGCAACAGGATCCCAATCCTACTTCATTGTGTCTGATAGGTGCAAACATTAAATGCAACCTAACATTTCATCATAGCTGTGTTAGATCCTTTGCCCTGGGACTACACAAAACCTAGAGATCCTTATGGCAATAAGCTGAAAAAAATATGTTTAGACCGCTAGGAGTGTCACAAAAGTTCCCTTTATAGTCTCTGACCAAAGTAGAGCACTAAAACTAGCCCACCTACTCATCACAGGTTTAATGAAATCTGCAATTCAAAACCAGCACATCTACCATGTTTTCCAGTCTTGTCTGCCTAATAAATCTGGTTCCATAGCATGTCTTCCCCTTTTCTCATACAGCTTAATGAGTAACTAGTTTGCCTTCAGCAACACTGCAGTTTTTATTGCAGTTTGTAGGAAGAGTGCAGAGTTCCCCCTTTTTCTACTGTCCCCTCTTTCCAGAAGTACATTAAATCCTTCACATAATGAAAAATGGAACTTTCTAGTTGTTTGGCAAGCAAGTCTGTAGGGATTTTTTAGAGCAAGTTTCTTGTGTAGTCTCTCATACTAGTGGGACGAGTTCTCGCTGCACACTCTTGTCGCTCATCTTTAACATTTATAAGCTTACAGCACAACCTAATTCTTCCTCTTTCAAAACTGTCATGCTCCTAGGGTAAAGGTCTTTCCAGTGGCAAACATATTACTCAAACATTTTGAATGACACACCTGTAACAAAGGACAAAGCTGAATTTACTTTTCTGATAAGCAAGTGGAAGAGCCAGTTACTTTCCAAGATTGAGATCCAGTTATTTTCTGATCTTATTCCTCCTTTCTCAATCATGCAGGAATGAAATAAAGATCTTTACTCCACTTTCTACTTGCCAATATTTTTTTTAAGGATGTCTAAGCAGTCATACATGTTATACAGCTCAACTTTTGGAAGTTCAAGTGACTAGAGCTGAGAAAATAAAACTGCTCAGTGAAGAATTTGCTGTGAGGTTCAGCACAGGAGAGCAATAGAAGAGTTTTGCCCTTGTCTGTTATGAAGTTCAAACATTAAAGCTGTACAGAGAGGATCTTTTGTCCCCTATCTTCTTTCAAAGAGCAGAGATAATCAACTTGTTTTAGTGGATAAGGGATTTTCTACAGTAACAATTTTGCCAGAGGATTTTCACTTCCCAGCAGATTTCTTTCACCTGTAATTTGATCACTTGACAAAGACTCAGATTTTTGCATACAGCTGTCAGGCAACAATGATTGACAAACCCAGTACCTCCTACACACCAGTAAGGTTCCACAGACCTCAGGTGCCCAAGAAATAGAAACACATGAACACTAGCCTGTGAAATTCAACTAAATAACTGCATCCTCTTTACACAGGAGGGCAGACACTTCCAGCTACTGCACTGCCATGAGGAATAAGACTGAACTATTATTTGTGGTGTGGGTGGGGAAGAGCTTTTCAGGTCTCAATCAGGTCAGGAGCAACAGTCCCAGCAAGTTCAATTAGTCACTTATCTCCCTGGTGTAAGATACAGAGCTAACCTCCTCTTCTATTTGCATTTCAGTAATCTAAGTACCTAAGCCTATCTAACAAGTTTGAACATTTGAAACTAAATCTAAGCTCATGCACTTCCCAGCTGGGCTATCAGGTGTGTCAGCAATGGGAGTGCCTAACAGCAGAACTTCACAGGAATGTGGGCTGCTTTAGCAGCTGCTCTGGAACCCTCCAAGAACAGCTAGCCTCTCCAGGACAGACTTCTGTATTAAAGGTGGTGTTAAAAAAATAGAACTGCAGGCTATACAGAGGCTCACCATGCTCTTCTATACCACAAGTAAGTCTCTTCTCACATAGTGTTTCTGAGATGAAAAACATTAAACTGCTACCTGGACATACCATAATAAAAGTTGTATGTGTTATGCAGTGGCGGAGAGATCACTGAACTTCAGACTCCTCACCCCTACCTCCACCTCATAAGGCTGCTGCAGAAGTAGCCCCCAACTTCACATCAGACCAGAGACAAAAGGTATTTTCCTTCCTACTATGGCAGAGGATTTATATGTAGGAATAGTACTTCGAAGTCATGTACCTCTAACACTGTGAGCACCTGCTGAGGAATCTTTGTAGAGGAGCAGCTACATACCTGGAGGGAGACTGAAAACCATTTCTAGACACCTGGGCTTTGCAAATTTGATTCCCACAACTGATAAAATATAAACAAAAAGGAGCTTGACTTTCAAAAGAGGAAAGCCGCAGCACTTTCCCAATGACAGATGAGGCTTCCTAAGTTTCTGTGGGTGGGGCAGCAGTGCTTAAACAAGTCATGTAGAGTGGAGCTCTGTTTTCTAGTGCAGGAACATCCCTGAATTCTTTTGTAATCTCAAAAATACAAGGCCTTTTGTCTGATACTAATTGAACAATCTTGCTAGTATATTGAACGTTAGACAAAATTCAAGTAGTAATTGCCATTTGCTTTACTTTAGATGTGCCTTTAAAATTCCAAAGAGATGCAACCCGGTGACTGAGGAGAGAAAATTGAAAAATTCAGAGCATTGTTGGAGGGTTTTATCATGAAAACAGTACCCCTCAAGCCCTCCGAGACTCAGATGTTCTCATTTCCATCAAATAAATTAAATATCACAACAATTTAGCAGCCATTTCTCTCAAACTCCTGCTTAAAATCAAAGAGTTAGAAACAAATCCAAAAATCTTTCTTCCTCCCCCCAGCAGTTTAAAAAAGTGATTCATTGTTATGCTTTGGAATTAATTGAGACAGTCTTGCAGCTTTTGTAAAAGTCTAATTCACGCATGCTGGTGCAGTACTTACCATTGGCAATCTGCATCCAGGAATGCTGGGGAAGTCATGATGCTCCATGTGGTAGCCTACATTAAAGGTGAGCCAGTTCAGAGGTCCATAATAAGAGTATGTCTCATACCCTTTTAAGAACATGTAGTGTTCAGCTATGAAGTGCCCAGAAATGGGATGTACACCCATACAAAGAATTGTACCTGCTATTAAGTAAATAATAGGTTTGAGCCCCCAAAGACAGTAAATTATAAGGTCTATAGAAAACTGGATGAGAGCATTAAAAATTTCCATCCGTGTTATTGCCTTAGGGTTCACGTACAGTGGTCTCAAACTGTAGAACAGAGGTTGGAGGAAAAGCCAAAGCAGTTTCCGAAGTGGTGTACAGAAGAACCAGCCTTCGAAGTCTGTCGGAATATCCACATCGAGGCTGTCCCCTCCAAGGTAGCGATGATGGTCAATGTGGTATTTCTTGAAGGAGGCAGAATAAGGGACACCAATTGGCAAGTTGGCAAAGACTGCAAACCATCGGTTCCACTTGGCCTGCTTGTTCCCAAAGGCGACATTGTGCGAAATATCATGGATGGCTAGGGACAGCGAATGGTTGATGCAACCCCCAAAAGCATAAGCCCAGAAGAAAATCCACTTCCAAGATAAGTCTTTCACCAGGTAGCATGCTAGAAACTGCACGAACACCATTCCAGATACAATCCACTTTAAGTGTGGGTCTGGTCCCATTAGAGTCTTGATCTCTGGATACTTTGCTGAAGTGAAAAACACAGAGAAAAATTTCACAAGATCACAATTTGGTAAACATAATCACCACTGACATTCTCTGTTGTTATCACCCTGTGTTTGAGGCCCTGGTTTTACAAAATGGCAATTCCACCAGAGGGTTACCACTACAATGAAAGCTTTATTAATGCGTGGGTTCCTTTCCCATTTCCAGCATCACATCCATTTGTGACTGATACTGATATATATATATAGAGAGAGAGAGACATGATTAAAAACCCCTACCCTGGTGGTCAATATGTGAGATGATGTGCCTTCACAAGTATTGCTTCAGAATGATAACTATTAGTATACCAAAACCCAAATTTAAGAGCAAAGCAGCACTTTCTGTCAAGTTTTTAATTTTTTCATTTTGCCTAATTCAGGTGCTATTTCCTACACAAAAAAAAAGAATACAACTGCTGCCTTTGTAGCCCTTTTCACACTGTTGCTTCAGAAATACTACCAAACACAGCTGAGCAACAGGCTTGCCAGGTTTTGTTTTGTGGTTAGATGACAAATGCAGCATTAAAGAATAAGAATTCCTAAGTATTCGAGTGTTCACCAGTGCTTACAACACCTACAGGTCTTTCCACGTGGGAATGTCACCGGGGAAAAAAAATTTAAAAATTCAGTAATATTGTCAAGAATTTGTAAGACAGATTTTTTTTTTAGCTGTTTCCATTTGTTTGCTTTCCCAGAAATCACATAACCGACACAGGCATGCAAGTCACAGACAATCCCACACTAGCTTCACATAGCCTCACACATACTGCAATACAGCGTCAGAGAGGCATGGGCTGGGCTTGCCAGGTGTGACTCATGTCAGGCCAGGACATTCAGTTCTACTGGCTATTGATGTGTCTTTTCAAGAAAAAGAAGTACACTTTTTCTTCTAGTTGCTGTTCATTGCTTCTTTACAAATCAAAACTTGCACATTAATTTTTCCTCTCTTTTATGGCTTCTACTCATACTCTGCATTTCCTCCCTCCTTTAACTCATACTCTGGACTTCTCAATAATTACAACTTAGATAAGGCTGCAGAATACTCGTTCTGAACCCTGAGGTTACATGGTGTGTCCCTGTAAGTTTGATAGGCCTATTTTATGATAGTAAAAGTAAGTTTAATCAGAGTGTCACAGCATGACACGAGTGCAATAAAATTAAAGATTTGGATCTGTGCAGCTGTATATACTATAAATAAATGCGGGAGACAATACACAACTTCATGTGACCTCGCAAACAGTGGCAAGAACTGAACACAGGACACAGAAGAAGATTTTTTTTTTTTTAATGGCAGCAAATCCTGAGACATTTGTAGAAAACCAGAAAGATGAAGCTCTACTTAAGGAAGCAGGTTAATGCAGTCACACCCTACGACTATTCCAACAGCTTTTGAGTCTGTTGGTAAACTTCAGCCCAGCTTAACAGAGGTTAGAGGCCGTAAAGATTAGACAAGCACTATGAAGAATGAGAAAAGGAGATATTCTCAATTCTTCCTCTTCTTAGGACAAAGGGGCAAAAATCACTGAGAGGAGTATTCAGTCAAGAGGTATTTTTTCTAAGTAGTGGGAAAGCTCTCATACAAGCCCACATCTTTCTAAAGTCAGCCAGAGATTTTGATAAAACCTCTCCAATGCCCAAGGTTTTGTTTGTTTGTTAGTTTATTTCTGTCCTAGTTTTTGCAGTTTTCCACCCAGCTCGGACTTGTCCACCAACATATTAAGGGTGTACTCAATTCCCTCATCCAGATCATTTACAAAGATGTTGAGTAGGAGTGCCACCAACACTGAGCCCAGAAACACCGCTCATGACTGGCCACCAACTCAGTTTAACTCTGTTCACCACTCTTTGGCCCCAGCTGTCTAGCCAGTCTTTTACCCAGTGAAGTGCATGCTCATTCAGGCCACATGTCACCAGTTTCTCCAGGAGAATGCTGTAGGAAATTCTGTCAAAGGCTTTACTGACAGACAGCATCCATCAACTTTCCCTCGTTGATTAAGTGGGTGACCATGTTGTAGAAGACCAGGTTGGGTTAAGCATGACTTGCCTTTCACAAACCTCCCCAGCCCTTCTTTCGCTGACAATGTATTTACAGAAATATTTCTTATTGTCTTTCATAGCCAAAGCCAGATTAATTTCTATATGGGCCTTGGACTTTCTCATTTTCTCCCTGCATAGCCTTGCAACTTCTTTGTGGTCCTCATGTGTGGCCTGCCCCTTCTTATGAAGGACATAAACTCTCATTTTTATCCTAAGCTGCAGTCAAAGCTCTTTGCTGTAGGCTCATCTCACAGCATATGTGGACAGCCTGTTCCTGCACCTTGAAGGATTTTCTCTTGAAGAGTGTCCAGGCTTTCTGGATTCCTTTGCCCTTCAGGACTGCCTCCCAAAGGATTCTGTCAAGCAGTCTCTTAAGCAAGTCAAAGTCTGTCCTTCACAAATCCAAGGTGGCAATTCTACTGCCCCCCTTCCTTGCTTCCCTAAGAATAGAGAACTCAGTCATTTTCATAGAATCAGCCAGGTTGGAAGAGACCTCCAAGACCATCCAATACAACCTATCACCCAGACCTATCCACTCAACTAGACCATGGCACTAAGTGCCCCATCCAGTCTTTTCTTGAACACCTCCAGGGACAGCAACTCTGCCACCTCCCTGGGCAGCCCATTCCAATGGCAAATCACTCTCTCTGGGAAGAACTTCCTCCTAACATCCAGTCTATGCCTCCCCTGGCACAACTTGAGACTGTGTCCCCTTGTTCTGGTGCAGATTGCCTGTGAGAAGACACTGACCCTTACCTGGCTACAACCTCCCTACAGATAGTTGCAGGCAGAAGTGAGATCACCCCTGAGCCTCCTCTTCTCCAGGCTAAACAACCCCAGCTCTCTCAGCCTCTCCTCACAGGGCTTGTGTTCCAGGCCTGTTACCAGCTTTGCTGCCCTGCCTCCAACTGCCACATCAGCCATCATTTCTCCTCTGCTCACAAAGAGCAGGTCCAGCAGGGCACCTACCCTGGTAGGTTCACTCACCAAATGCATAAGGAAGTTATCCTTAACACGCTTCAGGAACCTCTGGGACTGTTTCCTCTCTGCTGTGGGTGACAGCAGGTGGCAGCCATTAAGTAACTCACTAGAGTTTAATATTAAACACACTATTAAGTCCTCTGCAATGGTCATTTTTTGCCTACTAGTTAAACCACAATACCATGTCTGTTTATCATTAATACTGATAAACCCTTCCTGTTTCTACGGCATGGAGAAACCTCAGGAAGGCTGAGAGGTGGGGCTACCAGGCTCACTGGAAGCTGAAAGCCCTGGTAGTGGAGCAGGCTGCCTTGGTTCAGGAGCACTCCGTATGTAAGATGTTGAGTGGTGTCTCTTTCAAAACTGGAGACCAAGCACACTTCAATGAGATATTTAACCTCTGCTTAAGTGACCCTGACGACTGCAGTGTATATATAACATGCTGACACAAAGATGTGACAACATAAATACTTACCTCATTTTTCCCTTGTGCTCATGCCTTCAATTCGCTAAAAGAATGGTAGTAAGGCAAGACAGAGCTCTTACAGTTTAAAAACCTGGACAACCCTGAAAGGCTGCTGTACAAGTGTCTGTAGGTGCTGTGCAAACCAGGCATCAGCCATCTGCATGTCCCAAAGGCAGCAGAGAGTCAGAACCAGGACTACTGTGCAGTGCTGAGCCAGAAGCCATGAAGGATTATCAGACCTGTCATAGCCATACAATAAAGACCACCTCAGCTTCCTACACATTGCACTTGGAAAACTAAACATATATTTTCCACTCCTGAGACTGAGCTCCACACTATGAGACATTTGAAAACAGATTTTCATTATGCTGGCCTTTCCTGAATTGCTTCCATTTTGGTCTTCCTGTGCACTTTTCCAGTATAAAAATGATGAGCTTCTACATGGCTAGTCTATTGCATCCCAACAAGAACTGAGTTGGGGTCAATACATACAAAAGGGCATAAAATGCAATCTATAGTGAGCACCATGCACCATCATGGCTCCAAGTGGGCACAGAAATAAGAGAAAAATAAAAAAAATACATCTTTCAGCACTTCTAGGTAAGGGAGGTGGGGACCCACAAAGTTATGTGACCGAAAGAGACCAGGATTTGTCCTTCAGTACAACAGACCAGGACAACACCAGCTACTTTGATGTCTCCACAGCACATTCTTCACCCTTCAGCTCATTAAGAAAGTCTGCCCAGCAGACAGCTTATCCACATATGCTGCTTCTAATCATCCAGACTGAGTTGTTGTACTATCCATTCAGAGGGTGGGGATACTGGTGTAGATGTACAGCATTGCAGAAGCATGAATTTTCTGTCCTCAGGGTCAGCACACTGCAAAAGCAGTGCAGGAACTTTAGTATAGTGGGTAGATGTAGATAATAATTCTGCCCAGATAGCTCCACAGTGTCTATGCCATAACCTCAGAACAGCTGAAATCTGCACCACAACAATTAAAAAAAGCATTCCCTCTTTTACAAACAACAGAGTGGATGAATGAACTGCAGTCAAGAGAGAAGAAATGCTGCAAGTCTGTTTTCAGAAGTGGTCACAATTCTAAACCACAATTCAGAAATGTTCACAATTCATTTACTGAATTAACATTTTGCAGAGACCACATCCCTGCTGTATGTGAGCAGCAGAAGCTTTCTAGAGGCAGGCCTCACTCTGAAATATAACTGAAAAATTACTCTGACTATACATTGTTTTTTCTTGGTGCTGAGAGACCTTGAGTTGGGGCTGGAGTAATTGGTTCTGGAGATGCCATCAGTTATTAGGTCCTGGTGTCACTCCTTCTCAGGGGACATCATATATATTGTTCTGAACACTCACTCATACTCTGTTCTCATTGACTGTGCTCCCGAGATGGCTCAAGAGAGACCTAGTTAGACCTCAGTGATAGCAACAGACACAACTTCTCATTATGCAAGTGCTAAGTATGTGGTGTTAGACATTTTGGCATGGGAAGATTTAGAAGTGTGCAAGAGCAGGAGCTACGCACAAACACAGAAGTGACAGAAACTCAAAGGAACAACAGCCCTGCTCATATCCACAAAGAGCTAATAGTAGTAAGAGAAAAAATATAATTTCTTCACTTTCCTTTATGCTGATCACAAGTGCAGCTTACATGTATAGTAGAGATACTACTCAGTGTAAGACTTTCAGAAGACCTGTTAAAGAGAAGGGGGTGAAATTTCAAATCTCTGCAACACTGATGTCCTGAATTATGTTCAGCTCATGAGCATGCTTGTAAACAGCACAGCACACTTGAGTCCTCAGCACAGGAAAGACATGAACCTGTTGGAACTGTCTAGAGAAGGACCACAAAAATTATCAGAGGGATGGAACACCTCTCCTATGAGGAAATGCTGAGAGAGCTGGAACTGTTCAGACTAGGAAAGACAAGGTTCTGGGTAGACCTTATTGTGGTCTTTGAGTGCTTAAAGGGAACTTTTGTAAGAAGGATGGGACAAACTTTTCAGCTGTGACAGCACGAGGGGTTTAAAAGAGAGTAGATTTAAACTAAATATAAAGAAGAAACTATTTACACTGAGGGTGGCAAAATATTGGAACAAGTTGTCCAGAGAGTTAGTAGATGCTCTATCCCTGGAAACACTCAAGGTCATGTTGGATTGGGTTTTGAGGAACCTGATCTAGTTGAAGATTTTCTTTTTTATTGCAAGAGGGTTGGACAAGATGACCTTTAAAGGTCTGTTCCAACCCAAACTATTCTATGATTCATTCAAACAATTCATTAGCCAGGACACAGGTAGGACAGACACAGAGGACAACATGCATGACATAAGCTTCTGGCTTCACACTGTTGCCAGCCCCCTTCAGCATGCAAAGTAGTAACAAATCTTTTTGGCCCAACTAACTACACTGAATTTTTATATATCCACTGTTCAAGGACAAGAGTCCTAATCTTGTATTTGCCATGCACAAGTTTCTAAACTGCTTTGTGCTAGCTAGTCCAAATGAGCTGGATCACTTAGAAGTGCCCACCAGAGGCAAAGCACTGCAGTGCTACCACATTACTGATATTGACAGAGATGGGTGGTTCAAGCATTCAAGCATCACTATGACAGCAGCTATGACCTGTTCATGTCTGTTTATTAGCTGTTCAGAGCAGAGTGATGTAAGAATGCTAGAAAGAGAGGTTCCAGCTTCCTTTGAAACTAAAATCTCCAGCACAGAGTAAACTGAAGCCTTCAGTTCCACTTATTACATCTTTTTCAGCAAAAGCCCACAAGCACTTCAAACAGTGACTTTCAGCTCCTGTGGTTCATTTCATAGGTGATCCCCACAAGGAATTGGCATTAGCACTGAAATCTCAGCTACTCTGAATGCACTCATCAGAGAACATGCTCATCAGTGGCAGCACCATGCCCACGTACTGCAGCATAAAAGGAAAACAAACACATGGCTTCTTTGCCAGAAGCATATGTAATTCAGAGCTTTGATTTAAGCTAAGGAGATATGTATCTTGCACATTTCAAGAGGTACAGTTTATCAGAATTTTCATAAATGTGAGGTTAAATAGGCAACCAAAGAATTAGCTGGGAGAAATCACACACTAATCTCTAAATAAGTTAGCAGAGCCGAGCTATTATACTGAAATCATCTGAATACTAAAACAAAATTCATTTTGGCTTTCTTTTATTCTGTTCTATCTCACTCCCCTTTCACCTCAGCCTTTTTACAAGATAAAGTACATATAAAGCACTTGCACCATATCCACTCCAAAATAACTTGCCAAAGAATCAGGTATATAAATATTAATTATTCTTGGATGTTAGGTCATATTCAGATGAACAACACTGATCCAGTCCTCATCTTCTGCAGCAAACAAATGCTTCCCTAAGGATTGTGTGAGGCAGGGCATTTTCTAATCAACCTATGGCGATTTTATGAAGTCAAATCTAACCCGTAGCACAAATAACGTCTATTCTTTCAATGCCAAAAACATACTGCTCATTGATTGCATTTGGAAAACTATTTGCAGGTGAGTTGACCATTCATTGTGTGCTTACGCTGTTACAATCATCTGAGCAATGATTTTTTTCATCTTCCCTCAAGACCTAAGAAAGACCAACACTTCCCGCTGTGCAAGACCATAGTTCTCCAATTGTTTCAATCTAACAGGCCTTTTAACAACATTTATATAAATATTGAACAAGGCTAAATGTATCCAGATTAAAAAAAAAAAAACAAAAACCTTTTTGTCAACCAAGTTAGTTTCTAACCATGTCTTTCCCTAACAGCTCACTGCACAAAAATCTCAGTCCTGGCACAAGGCAATAAAGAGCTTTTCATAAGCAATGGAATGAGAGAACAGCAATGACACTGAAAAGCATGGATAACATGTTCAGAGACGTGAATAACATGACCATCTTGGCAAGAAGTTTGTGACTTAGAAGCAGTTGGCACCAAGACCAAGCACAAGCTGCATCTCAATACCTTTAGTATAAGGGGAAGATACTACAAAAAGATAAGAGAAAATAATATCACCTCTCTCTTGTGCAAAACATTGATCTGTTTGCTGGTATATAGTCATTAGGAATTACATTCCTAGTAGGTGCATCAATCAAGTTTCAGTGTTTAACAACTAAATCATTAACCTATTGGGAGGAAAATACTTCCTTTTACCAGCATGGAATGCGATCCCCAGGCCATGGCTATATACAAGATCACAAAATATATCAATACCTGTAGATATTTGTTCATATGTAAGTAAGAATCTTACAGCACACTCCAGCGCCACAGGTGCTAAGCACTTCAGTAAGTACATAATCTTAATGCAAAGGATTTGCTGACACTCAGCCTTTGAATAATACAACAGTGATGATGATTATACCAATATCGTATGGGATATCATGATAGTTTCAATTTGGTAACAGTTTGGTATTCATGACACTAATTTCATGATCCATTCTGCCCACATCTTCCACATCTCTCTTTCTATGTTGTATTTCTCTATGATCTTCCTTCTGCTCCCACAGATGGGGCAGGGTGATCTGGAAGGAAGGGGAGGACCCTTGATTCTGACAATTGGTGCTGAACCCAAAGCCAGTGGGATTAAAACCTCCACAAGTATGCAGTTAAAAAGTCCTAAAAAGAGTTTGCAGCAGCAAAGGTAAGGCAGTCCAGCCAATCCAGTACCTCTTTACATTACAACTTCATCATGGTTCACAATCCCTATTCTATAGCAAAATCAGGAAAGCAAGAGATTAGCAACTCCTACATGTAGCTCACCAAAACATAGCCATTTTGATTGGAAGGAAGAGTAGCGTAACACCAAGAAGCATCATTTTATGTAATTACACCATTTGACTCTCCATCATGATTACATAGTAGAATAATTATTATTTTTCTGGATATAATACAAACCTAGGCTAGAATATTCCACCACAACAACTGCACCGGAAGTGTTTTTGTAATTTAGACTAATCATGGAGATGTAAAGAAACTGTATCTAATTATCACAGGGCCTATGCAGCACCTCAGACATAAGCTCTAGCACCTTTCTCCATTAAAACCAACCAAACCAAAAACCCCACTGTTAAAATTTTATCCTACTTATAAGAGAGAAGGAAAAAACTCAAACAACCCAAACAGAAAACGGGCAGGACAGCAAGGGGGGGACCAAACAGAGAAAACACCAAAAAAATCGTCTTTATTAATAAAATGTTGGGAAGTGTTCTCAGGAAACACACAACAAATATTCTAATATTCTTCAACAAATGTGAATTAGTAGTTCTTCTCAGTAACTGTCTTTTGAAAAGCCCAACCCCTCCAAACAAAACCTCCCAGTTCAGGGGACTCATGGACGCAGCTAAACGCTGCACCTACAACATGGAAGCACAAGAGCGTACCTTATCCCTGAGAAGCAGCGGGCTGTTCTATTGTTATCCAGCGAACACTCACCCACACCCTCACTTGTTTCATTGCACTACGAAGACACTGAGTACATTTACCTGCAGGACACCTCCCAGCCATGCCCCGTGCAGCTCCAGCATCACTGCCAGCCACCGCGGTTCCTACGCAGGCAACTGCCGCCAAGTGTGGGGCACGGGACTCAACCATAATTCCACGGTAACGTCCCGTCGGCGCCAGCTCCGCCACCCCTGTGACCCTGCTGGGTGCAGCAGCTCTCCGTGGCGCTCCGCACCGCTCCGTTCAGCCGCTGGCACCCGCCGTGCCTCTCCGCTGCCTCGATAAGGTACCTGAGGCTGTGCCGGGAGAGCTGGCGAAGCATCGTCCTCCAGAGAAAACCCTCTCTGAGTCCACCGGCTTGCAGCCCCCTCACCTTCGCGGCCTGGCCAGTGCCCGGCACCGCTCATCAGCACCGACCCTGGCGAACCTGGGATGGTCCCCCTGCTCCGCCCGTCACTCCCCGTCCGGTGCTGCAACCCAGCTCGGCTGCCTGGCCCGACGGTAGCCCTTTCCGAAACCCTTGACATACCCAGGATTTCCTTCCTGCGCTGCGTGTGGGGTTGCTCCGTGTAGACCCACTCGAAGTCGTCTCGGGTGACGCGGTTCCCCATGGCTCCCGCTGCGCTCCGCTCCGCACCTCTCCACCTGCCCTTATAGCTCCGTGCGCTGCGGAGGTGCGGCGCCTCCTGCCTCCGCCCCCACTGGCTGCCTCTCTCCTCTGGCGATCACCGGGACTGCGACTGTGGAGGCAGTCTCAGCTGCGCGGAGCGCGAAGCTGCGTACTTCGCTCAGGTGTGCGGGGAGCTAGGGGAACTGCGTGGTCCTCCTCGAGTGTGCAGGAGATGTTCAGGGGAAGAAAAGATGGTTCAGCATTGGCTCTGCGGGCGGGAGACGGGCCACTGAGGCTCACCTTGCTGCAGGAACCTCGAAGACAGCCGGCGGAAGCGAGAGAGGGGTGGTGGTTTGCACGGTAGTAGGGTCTCTATCACACTGCTGCCACCACCCTGGGACCTCCCAAGATTCGACATAGCCACCACAGGTAACTACTCTTGGGTGGCCTCCCCCCACAGGGAGATCACCAGCACTGCAGGAGGGTTCTCGGCCACTTCCAAGCAAGACATTTGTAAAGCGAGAATAGTAAAAACACTATAAATCTACTGCCATAGCCCTAAGCAGTGTGACACGTGAGCTCCTCCCAGGTGTGGAATATCTAGGACAGCATGAAGATGACCAACACCTGAAATATATTTCCTTGGCATTCTGAATAATCCTGCATGAGCTGTTCCAATAGCATCCAACCTTTGACTGGGTCACACTTCACTCCTGGGAGTCTACATTCCATTTACCAGGTGCTGGGAAATTTACTACTGACATAGTAAGAAATCACACTGCTCACTTGGTAACAAAGACAGGGAAAGGACTTGCTAATCTCACAGCTAAAGCAGCTATGCTAACCTCTCCAGCCTCTCTGATTCACAGGGAGAGGAGTTACACCATGATGTTCCTGCACAAACACAACCCAAAATTAAAGTGCTGCTCATATTCTCACTACGCTCTTTTGCAAGCCCGTACCTGACCAGCTGACCATCTTCACTATCCCTGTCATTACTCTTTTCACTGACAACATCCTATTTGGATCAAGTTCCACACACGGAAGACAATTTCACTTCATTCTGTTTCAGTATGAATCTTTTTAGTTCTCTCCATACTGTTACGCCTCTCACCTCCATACTCTGTTACACCTGTCAGTTCAAAGAGGAAAAAAAAAGCAGCCTTGCAAATGTGAGATGGAAATATTTTTCAACAATACTTTTTACCTGCCAACACTGGCCATACTATTACCTGTTTAACTATTTACGATTTCTTAGTAGCAGAAGTCTATGAATTACTATGAGTTAAAACCCACTAACCAACTCACAAACCCAAACAGCCACATGACTGCTAGAAAGCTTTAGCTTTTCTGTTTTTTCCTCCTTAAGCGGTCTAAACATAAACCCTTGAATGCTTAAAGGTCCAAAGCAGATTGAATGGAAGGCATATTGTGTGAGGCTAAGCAACTTTACTCAGAGCATGAGCAAGGGTTCAAAATATGTTGTTTTATAGGTCAGTTCTCTGTAAATACAATGTTTTTTTCATCATCACTCCAGCACAAAGTTGGTATTTTCCCATAAAGTTACAATGCCCAACCCAGTTAATGAATTGTTAATCTAAGTTAAGGTTATTAGATGTTTCTATAAGAAATGAATTGTTCGGAGAGCAGATGCATCACTTCTCAACTTAAACCTTTAATTGGTTCAAATGGTTTGGCCTGTTGACAGTAGTGGTGGTGAAGTCAAAGATGACACAAATGTGACAACACCTTTCTGTCACTTCTTGCTCAGGAGTGCTCAAGGCAGCTAAAAAAGGGCAAATTAGTGGGGCAATACATGCAGTTGCAAGGAAAACAAATATAACTTCATCCTTAAAAGTTTATCCAACAGGCTGGTTTTATTGTATATGGTAAATTATACCTGAGGAAGTTAAGAATGTCATTTGCAGGCAAGTGCATTGTCTTTGTGTAGCTTATTACTATAAGCTCAATTTGACTACATGAGAAGTGCAAAAAACCTTTTCTAACTCCGTTGAGTTAGCATATCTTTTTTTAGAATGGAATGTCATGCTTTATATTTCTAGAATAAGCCAAACAAATTATATTAATTTAAGAATAATTGTGAATGCCAGACAAACAAGAAATGCTGGCTTCAGACTGTCTCTGGAATCAGCAGGTATTATCCAGTTCTGATCATTTGGCACCTGGTAAAGTGCACAGGAACTTACAGTCATTCACAAAGGAAAAGGAAGGGGGATTTTAATGTCACCTGGCCATAAATAGCTCTTTTTTGTGAATACTATAATGACTGTGAATATGGCAGTTTAAACATGCTTCATGTGATCATGTTCCCCTAGTTGTAGCTTTCATTTCTTCCACAATTTCCTATCCTTGTTTAGGATTTCTAACTATTGATAAACCTAGATGAGATAAATACCTAACACATTGAACAGGAGAAGCACAACTGCTGACTCTATGTAGGGTACCCTCAAATACAGCATTTACATGGTTTAAGTACACATCACATTCTCCTCCATCATCACACCTGGCAATGTCCAGGGTAAAAAAAGGCAAAAATAGTTTTCTCCACTGAGGACATGACCTACAATATGCAGCTCTGAAACAAGACATACAGGTCTTCTCTTCCACACAGCCAGGCAGACTTACTTCCCCACCCAAAGGTGTCTTTCCACCAGGTGGCTTCTCAATATGAATGCATTTCTGGTATGCAACCCAGCTACTTCCTCCTTCCACTTATTGAAAGAAGAGATGACACAGTAAATGCAGTAGGAACACATGCATGTTTCCCAGAGGTTATTACTAGCCTGAAGAGCAGGGTGGATTTTTGAAGTGTCTTCATTCTGCCCTGATGTACAGGTCTTAACACCTCTTCTAGTTTCCAGAGACTAACCTTTATTAAAGGTAATGTTCTGGAAATAAAGTTGTTTGGCAATTTTATCTCAAAATAAGGGTTTTTTTCCTCTCTGAATGGACAGGCTTATGTTTTCAGTTCCTGCATCACCTGGTTTCTTCTCTGTCTGGATAAACTGAATCTTCCTGCAGTCATATTGATTACCTGAAGAAAATATTGTTCTATATTTACTTGTTTAGAGAACATTTTGCAGTCATTGTGCTAGTTTGAAGCTAGCTAGAATATTTTGATGAGAGCAACTAGATTACAGGCTGTGAAAGGGAAACAATGGTGATGCAGTTGAGAGCCACTCCTGGGGACTCAGGTGCCTGTATTATCTTCTAACTTGCATATTTCTGTATATAACTGTATATATTGTAAATATCTGCTTGTATATTGTGCTGAACTGTAAATATAAAGCTTCTTTCAATTTCCTGAGTGGCTGAGTCTAGTCTAGGTGATTTCCAAAGTGTGTGGGGGCAGGTAACACCCAAAATATCACAGTTGTTTTGAACTGGGTGTCACGATCTGATTTGATGTGTAGTGACAAGGTGTGGCAGGGCACGTCAAAATCCCTTCTTCCCCTCCCTCCATCTCCAGAGGTTTGAATGGGAAATGAAGAAGGTGTGAAACTGCTTCTCTTCCCCCCACCATCTCCTCATGCCAGCTTGAAGGGGGAAGGCACCTTTTCCATACATGTACTGACTCGTGGGAAAGCCTGTGCTGGAATTGGCTGGTGATTGGCTGGATTCTTCACACCCAGTGTATATATGGCATGGACACATTGTCTAGGAAGATTTTAAATAGAGTGAGGAAAAAAAGCGCTCACTGTCCCCACTTTCGCACTCTTATGTGCAGTTCCACTCTAGTCCCACTCTTGGACAGTTTGTTCCACTCCCCCACAAGCCTGCAAGTCTGGCAAGTCCTTAGGTTCATTTGAGAGAGAGCTGCCAGTGGCACCCAG
The DNA here is from genome assembly GCA_013400475.1 of Tricholaema leucomelas. NCBI lineage: Eukaryota > Metazoa > Chordata > Aves > Piciformes > Lybiidae > Tricholaema lacrymosa > Tricholaema leucomelas. The sequence goes on along the minus strand of WAAF01003292.1, from coordinate 117,549 downwards.
ACCTGGATTCTCTACAGACCACTGCATCTGTGGTCCACAGAGAACAGAACACTGTTTCTGCCGTAAACTGCCACTGTTCATAGGAACACCTTCCCAGCAGTTTGGCTTTTTTTTTTCCTGCTTTGCTAAGCCAGAGTCACTTTGTGAGATTTGCCTCGTGGAAGCTGTGTCTGAGACACTTTGGCAGTTTTTATTTGCATTGGACTTCATGCCACGTGGATCCACAACTGAATTATAGCTGGCAGTTTCAGAAGCTACCACAGAGATTCAGCAGGGACTGTCTCTAAATTCCTAATTCACCTCCATGAGTAAAATCTGCCATTCCCTAGGCTCTCGGCTCAGCCTGGTTTATAAGTGTGGTAAAGCTGTCTTGTAGCTTAGCCTGTTCCATTTTCTGACTTTCCTAAATCACTAAAATTGCCCATAAGCACCCTTGTGAAGTCTCCCGACTGAATTAGAACCTGTAAATAAAATTTAACTGGTTTTTGTATATAGTTTGGGGGCAGGGCTTTCCAGGAAAATAAAATAACTCTATTTTTAGAATTCCTGCCTCATCAATTAATCCCCAACAAAATCACAAGGTTTACAACGTGATGTATATTATCGTACAAAGTCAGCTTTTCATAGGCAGTACAGTTCGTAGATGAGCCATGTCATCAATGCAGACAGACACACTCAGGGGTTAGCCCAGAGGAAATAATTTTCTCTTTTCCCCTCTGTGGTAGTTTGGGGGTTCCTAGGTCCCCCTTAAACAAAACCATAGGGGCAGAGGCCCATCCCTCTGGATCTGCTCATCCCAGAATATTGTAATATTGTTTCATCTTCTGCTATCACAGGTTAAAACGTAGTGCCCGACCTGAACTCTCCCCTTCTCTTCCTTGCCTTTCTCCCCTTCACTTCTCTGAACAGTGTGTGTTCTTATCTCAAGGTTCATAAGGGAAATGGCGGACAGGGAGTTGAGCCACTGAGGCCTTGTAGGCCCCAGCTTGGGGGGGGGAGGGGGCGGTTTTGGCCTGCCCTCAGGCCGACTGAGGGTGGAAGGGATGGAGGATTCTAGAAGGCCAGTTTGGGCTTAATAGGTTTCTGTACTTGTTCTACCTGATTGCCTTTTCTGTATATGCTCTTGTGAACAGAATTTATTTTTAAACTTCCATCGTGCAGTACCCCCATTCTTACTCCTGGAAGGCATAAGAATCGTTTCTGTCCTCCAGTCCTGGGTATGCTTGTGGCCCCAAACTGGGACACCCTCTTACCTGTGCTGACTCTGCCCTGGCTCTTCCTGGGATTCTTTCCACTGCATTAGCTTTGCACCAGAGCTGTGAGTTGAATTGACCAAGCAAAAGCACCGAGGACATTTTCCTTCTGGCAGTGCAAAGTTGCTAGCTACTTTTGGTCATATTATGTGTAATCCATCCTTTATGCAAGAAGGTGCTTTCATGTCGGCTAGCACAACAGCCACGGTTGCCCAGAATTCAGCAAATCCTGCTGGGTGTATACAGGTTCATACTGTCTCTGCTCCCAAAATTAAATGCGAGGTTCGAAGAAATAAACAGTTCCTTACAAGACCAACTCACTTCTGCCCAAGTTCATCACTCCTCACTAGCTGCCAACTTTCCCAATATCTCAGTTCTTTGCAAAGGTGTGCACCTGTCTCTAATCAATCCCGACGGGGTCTGCAGGACATGGCGCAGCTCGCAGCAGGGTGAATAACTCCCTCTTGAGTCAGGAGAAGGGGAAAGATCATAGGGAGAACCACAAAAATTCTGCACCAGCATCTCACCGGCTTTGATCCCCACGCCCCTGTGCGAATACTGGCAGCGGGCTGCGTGGCTCAAACGCTCTGCAGCAAAGAGCCTTGCAGCCGCCTTTTGGATAACGCTCCTCCTCGTGCTTGCCTCTGTACGGGGCACCAGTCTGCCCGGGGAGCGGATCCCTAGGTCGTGGCTCTGCCGCAGGCACTGTCCGCCCCTGCGCCGCCCGCCGTCGTCTCATGCTCCCGCCGCAGCGGCGACTGCAGCCCGCCCCCTACTGGCGACGAGCCGCCACCAACGCGCCCCGTGGAGAGCCCTGCTGCTGCTGGGAGCAATGCCGCTGCCGGGGGTCCCGCTGCTGCCGATCCTCACACAGCGGACCAGGCTCCCGACTGCGTTCCCTGCAGCAAGCCAAAGAGCGTTTTGCACGCTCAGAGCCGTTGTAGCAGCTCTCTGCGACCACTCTGAGGAGCTGCAGAGGCGGAGTCCTCGAACTTTGGGACAGCCTGGGCGACTCTCATTGGGAACAACCGCTGTGCCCGTCTGCCTGTCCTACAAATGGCCTTGCAGTCATGAATAATTCTCGCTGCACTTATTTTGCCTCATATCGTTATGCATTTTCTTCCAGCAAGTCTAATAGGCCTGCGAATGTAGTGGAAATGAGAGAAGCCTGTGACTTGCGAAGGGCTAACTCCACCGGAGGCATGAACTGGATTTGACAGCACTCAAATGTTCTCATCTCCTTTAGAAACATGTGCTTAAGGAATTTTAAAACGCGTCGGCCTGAGCACGAGCTAGAAGCATAGCAAATGCATGCCTGTTCTAATTAGCAACACAGCTATAATTGACTACAGGATATATTTAGAAAGACTGCTTCTGCAGAATTCCAATGAAAACAATTTCCTCGTCTGTATAAATGTTTTTTTTCATATGTCACAGCTTTTTCAGAGAATCACAATCTTTCTGGGAAGCAATTTATTTCACAAAGAGGGTGGGGTTTTTTTTTGTTGTTGTTGTTGTTCAGAGAATTTGTAATCACTTTCTGTTATAAGACATATTTGTTGTTACACACCTGGACTGCTTATCCCATGAACAGTTTTTGCTACTCTCCCTGCAACTTTGGCATTTCAGGAGAAGTTTCATAAGCATCTCAGTACAAATACCTGAACGGAGTACATTAACAAGACCTCTTTTCCACAGTAAAAATGTCATATGAGAAAATAACATTTCTAATTGCTTATCCAAATGTGAGTACCTAACATGTTACTTTTTGACAGAGATTCAGGATTATGCCATGATATGGCTCAAGTGAAGAAAGGCATCAGTTTAAACTGATTTATCTCCTCCCTCTCAAAGTGTTGATGCCAGCTCTTCGCTAAAACCCTATGCTGCTGCTGCACATCACAAGTAAGACAGTATTTTCTACACCACAGCTAACCCTGGCAGATCTGCTTTTTCAGACTTGTTTCCTGACACCCAGTTTTCAACCTGGTACACTCAAAAACTTGCTTCATTTCAGGGCTACTGAGCTCACTTCTAACAACAGGAGTGACACAAGGTCAAGACGGTTACTCTGTTCAGCCCTTGAAAACAGAAGCTTTGGCGGGGGGGGGGGAGAAGTCGCTTGAAAATGGCTGTGTAAATGTGTATAGAAGTGCCTGCATAAAGGAAGAATTCCCAGTGCAGGGAACAGTTGGAGAAAAACTTTGATAATGGGCTGTGCTAAATTCCAAGGATTATGCCAGTCTCTGGTATGGCTCTGAAGAAATAATCTTAATCAGTATTTATATTACATCAGCATAGAATCACTTGGCCTAAGATATATCAATAAGTAAAATTGCACTAAAATTCATCAATAGATAAAATTTCCTCCAATATGTTTTAGTTACAAGTCCTTCTAACAGAAGCACACTAGGAAAATTATAGCTCAGCTTTGCCTGTGCCTAAGGAATGTGAATTTTTATAGTTATGTTTGAGCAAACTGCCAGAGAACACCGAGTCACAGTACCTATTGCCTTCTAGAAACCCAGCTAAGCTGATTAAAAAAAAAAAGAGAAAAAAAAAAAGAAAAAAAAAAAAAACACACTAGATGCCCTTGAGCTTTCATTGAGACTATAGCAATTTATACATTTTATTATCTTTTAATTAATTAGCTATATTAATTTCAATCCCATTATTTTTCTTTTAAAATATAATAGTAACTGTAGAGGTACTTAATGCTACTGGGACCAATCTATAGCAGGTGACTTTAACAAAAGCTGAGAGTTCAGCACTTTCCAGCATCAGATCTGGCATCTGTTACCCGAGTAAATGCAGATGCAGGGGCAGGGCTAAGAAGCCCTGTTATCTGTCAAATAGGCATGACTAGGAGCTGCAGACTGGCTTCCTGGTCCTGGGAACAAGCAATTAGGACATGCATTCACAGATATTGGCTGTGCTGGCAGGTGTGAAATCAAATCATGTTGCCTCAACTATAGGTGTATTTCCCAGAAGTTTCTGCTTCTTGTGTTGTCTATAATTTGCAAGATACAGTCTATTCAGATGTTCACACATCCTCTGCTGATAGGTTAATATGACTACTTTGTAAAGGCAGAGGGATTTTGCAATTGTTACACACTCTCAGCCACAAAATCAGGAAGGATGAGAAAATCTTCAGTTTTGATTATCAGCTTCACACATCAGTAATAATTATTTGTATTTTCCATACATGTAAAATAGGCTAAATGTTTCTATATCCATTCACAGAGTAAGAAATACAAATGATATGACCTTGTCCTTAACAACAAAACCTGGTTAGTGAGACTGGGGTGATCAGTGTCCACAATTTAGAAATTAGTTTGGAGTGATGGCAGTGCAAACCTTGTCTTCCTCTCTCTACAACATCACAGATGAGAGAAAATCCTTCCTCACTGTGCTCAGTCTCCAAGATGACAAATGGAGGAAAGCACTATAAATATCATCAAATTAATTAGTATAGACTTTTTGTTCATTTGGCTTGTTTTTAAATAGGGAATCTGAAGTAGGATGCAGTACAGATAAACAAAACCAAAAAGAGACATCAATTGTTCCTTAAAGTACTAGAAAATGAAACAGAAAAAACATGCACACAGAGTTTGTTGCTTTTTCCTAGTCATGGTCAGCAAGTAGAACTTCACACTTTTAATGAACCTTTAACTGTGTTTTGTAGGAGTCCATAAACAAATCATGATCAGGTATTTCCCTCATGCTCTGTGGAGGGAGGACAGGGACACTTGTAGAAGAAGCTAGTGGGCCACAAAGCCCAGGCACGGCAGCAGCCATATTAGATCATCTGGAGATGAGGCCAAACTTCAAAGGAATATGAAGGTGAAGTTAAAACCAGATTTCCTGTACAGCTACAAAGAGCTAGGACAAAGGGTCTAGGAAAGGATGACACAACTAATTCATATCTTTTTCTTAGTGGATTACTTTAACAGCATTGTAAATCCTAGCTTAGATTTCTTCCCAAGGTGTTTATTTGGTATTTTGTGTTGTTGGGGTTTTTGTTGTTGTTGTTGTTTGGTTGGTGTGGTTTGGGTTTTGTTTGGTTGTTTTTTTTGTGTGTGGTTTTGTTGCTTGTTCAATTCAGACTCTTCGGTTTTAATTGATTAATAAACTATTCTAGCTGAAGATAACAAAGAAATTTGATATCTTTAACTGGCATAACTTATTCATGATCTTTGATAAGTGTTTAAAAAACGTTAACTAGAGAACCCTGCATTGTCAACTACTAACTTTTCCTCCATTAAGTGATTATACCTGTTAAGAACAAAAGTACATTAAAAAGCTAACCATGGCACATATTTAACTGGATACCTAGTGATCTATCTACCAAGTAATTATTTTTTAAAAGAAGAGTTACCTTAGTTTTGTCTTGATACAGCTGAGATACAGTTCTGTAGTATGAAATAAGAAATAGATTTTTATATAGATATCTTGCAACCAGATATTATACACAAAGTTGAATTAGTAGAGCAATGACAAGCATGGTTTTGTGAAACTGGATATTACTAGTTCACCACAACAAAAAAAATACATGAGAGGAAAAACCATAATACTGAGTTGCTAATAATGTTGAGTGCTGTCCATCACCTACACTGAGCATATCTGATAGATGGGTTGTAAGTGCTCTCAAACCAGGGTGCTGCAATGCCTCATGCACCGAATGTCTTCCTGTACTATGACCAGCACTGATGATTTCACTGCAGATAAACTGCATTTAACAAATGCTTTAAATCTAATCATGACGCCCAGCATCCCAGGAGCTACAAAATGAAATTTCAAATTAAGAAGGGAAAAAAGGAAAAAAAAAAAGAAAGAAAAAGAGGCATATTTTTCTAGAGGTGCCCAGTGAAAGAGCACCAGTGAGGCAACAGACATGAATTTCAATTTTTAAAAAATTACTTAAACATGAGGAAGGAATTTCTTTACTTTGAGGGCAGTCAAGCATGGGAACAGGTTGCCCAGAGAGGCTGTGAAGTCATCATCCTTGGAGATACTCAAAGGCAAACAGAATATGGCCTGAGTAATCTCTTGTATTTGACCCCACTTTTGACCAGGTGTTTGGAGTATACAAACTTTAGAGATCCTTTATAGCCTCAGCTTTTTCATGGTCCTGTGAAACAGAAAGGAGCAGTTATTCCTCTTTAAAGCTCAGGTGTGGTACCCTTTGGGGTATTGAAACTGAAATAAAACATGATTTTTCAAATTACGCATCTATGTCATCTACGCTTAGTGGCAGTAACTTGTCTTCAGAATGCTTACATTGATCTAACTCTTCAGCCCAAAATAAGAACCTACCACATATGATCTTCTGTAACACTTGATGCCAAGTATATAAAAAACCTAGAAGCTGTAGAAAGTCTTACAGAGCACGTGTCTTGTCTTTTCTTCTTTTCTTTTCATTCCCTCCTTCTCTCTTTCTTCTCTCTCATCTCTCTTCTACTTCATCTCTTATCTTCTCTGCCTGTATTTCTTTCTTGTGCCTGTTACTGACAGCTGAGGTATATGCGGATAGCACTATTTTTTTATAATACTGAACCAAAATTAAAAGTCATCTCTCAGTAACTCATAGCCTTCTAACTTCTCCAAGCAATGACTGTACAGAGTTACTATACTGTTTTGTGCTTGCTTTGCAGTTGATGTCTCTTTGAATCCTGAGGTTTCCCCTGCCCACTCAGCTTCTGAAGACAGGCAGACATGTGAGCCAGTCAATTTCCAAAGAAAGAAAGGCTCTGAGTATGGTAGTTAGTCAACAGAAAACTCATATGGTTTTGTTCTTTCCGTCACATATGCTTGGGACTTGAAACTGCTATCAGGAATTTTCAATGCCAAGAAAGGTGAGTGGAGAAAAAACAATACTGTGAGGTGTGTGTGTGCTTGAAAAGCTAAAACCTAGTTTCTGCAGACTGATGGTGGACTGTGGTTTACTACAGCACATTTTAAGGAAGAAAACAGAAAAAAACAACCACAGAGCAGCTAAATGTGAGTCACCTAGATCATGCAGAAAATATATATCCTTAAAACCTTATTTGTTATGAACACTTATTTTAAATTAGGGGCTTTTCACTCCTCACTTCTTAGATTTGGCTAAGAAACAAGCTGGAGGTCTGAGAATGGGAAGCAAAATGGGACATGTAAGGCAGGAATGCAAGAAGTTATCAAGGGAGTAACTTCTGCTGCTATTTGGGCAGAAAAGAAAAAGTTTTGTTTTGTTTTTAAACAAAAACAATTTTCACATCTTTTCTTTTTGCTCATTCCTGGGTTTGGTTTGAGTTTTTTTCCCCTTCCCCCCTTTTTTTTTTCTTTCTCAACAAGCACTTGGAAAACTGGTATATGCTTAACCTTTGCAGTTAATGAAAAAAAAAAATCACACAGTAATTAAGCAAATCATCTCATTCAGGATAAAGTATGTAATGGATAAAACACAGTTGATGAAGAACACATTGTTCTTTGCAACATTTCTCTCTGAAAAATAACAAAGCGGGAATGTTGTAGCAAAACACTGAAACAATGTATGAGGAAAAAGCAGGAAACACTTGCAATATCGAAAATAGAGTGATTTTGATGCTTACAAACTTCAAAGTCCCAAACCAAACAAAAACTTCATCCAGAATAATCACTGCAGGGCCCAATCCCACTTGCTCTAAAGTAAATGTCAACTGTGGTAGGAATTCAAGAGCAGGACTGAGTGAATTGTACATTTCCTGAGTGCCTCTCTCCCCCTTAACTCCATAATGAACTCATTATTATTATTTATTTAATTTCTTTCAGCTGGAGGACAAGGAAGACTGGTATTAGTTTATTAATATTCTTATTTTTGTAAATTCCAACCTGGTAAATCCTATGATTCTAAATTACAGCACTATTTTCCCACGCTTGTGTTTGCCCTTACAACTCTAGACAGAGGGGCAGAATCTATACATTGCAGTCTGGAGATCTCCAGGATTTAAAAATAGCCTTTCAGTCTATGAGAATTTTGCAATGATAAACTACATCTTCCAGTTTGTTAAAATGGAAGTGCTGAGTGTGATTTGAGACCAGGAATTCCCAGATCTCCACAAGTTAAGTAAATTTATTGTTATTTTTTATATTTAATAGGATACTATTTCCTAATCTCATAATTAGCCCAGAGCTCAGTATTGCTGGCTAGAGATGTGGACCAGACTAATTTCAAGAATATTTCATGTTAAGTTAGATGAAAAAAGCATTTCTTAGAGGGAATCTTTTATATCATGAGGATTTGGGATATAAGCAAGCAAAGCAGTGGTGTAGTGAGAAGTGAAGATAGAAGCGGAATACAAATTTGCAGCAGCCTAGTAAATCATAGAATCATAGAATGGTTTAGGTTGGAAGGGACCTCAAGGATCATCCAGCTCCAACCCCCTGCCATAGGCAGGGACACCTCCCACTAGAGCAGGTTGCTCAAGGCCTCATCCAGCCTGGCTTTAAACGCCTCCAGGGAGGAAGCATCCACAACCTCCCTGGGCAACCCGTTCCAGTGTCTCACCACCCTCACTGTAAAGAAATCCCTCCTAACGTCCAGTCTAAATCTCCCCTTCTCCAGCTTAAACCCATTACCCCTCAAGGCAACCCCTTACTTATAGTATCTTAACATATAAGGGGAAGGAAAAGTAGTGCTAACAGCAGGAATAAGAGTGAGGAACAAATTATCTTGAGTATAGAAGGCCGGTAAGGCTTAAAATGGTTTTAAAATGCTTACATTCAGTAGAAATTAATTTTGTAAAAATAGAACACTTTTTTTCCCCTTTCCTCCACTCCCCCCCCTCCCGGTGTATATGTTTGCAGAGCTACCAGTACATTAATTTTCAACTGAGGATTACATATGATACTTTTGGAGAACTTTTCAAGACTACTATTTAAGAACACTTTGCTGTGAGATCTTGCTAGACCCAGTCCATGGCTCTCTATTCCCTTCTTGTAAACATTTTCCCACTTGTTTGTTCGTATCAAGATAGATGGATGTTTCTTTGCAAATACTGGTCCAAATTCATGTGCATACAAGCCTGTTGCCTTACAAAGCTAATAATCAAATGAGTGCAAAATACTAATGACTAGTATTTTTCTCTTGACACCTCTCCACATAGGGGCAGAAAAAGAAGTGGTGTGTCTAGAGAACAAAGCCGCTGCCTTTGCAAAGCTCATATTTTTGTTGTTTGAAAGGTTTTGGCGATCAATGGAGTTCAGAGATGGAGAGGTGTTAATTAAGGCACCTGATAATTTTATTTTAAATGAGAGGATCGCTTTACCTGCTAGAATTTTGTGCAGTGATTGAATTACAATGTATCTCTTATTTTAAACTCAGCTTCTGGGTAACTGAGTTCATGAACTTGACTACAGATCTCCTCCACCGACTGCGATGTGACCTTAGACGGTGTTCCCGCTGTCAGCGGTGTGGAAACCAGAACCACTACTACCGAAAGCAAGCAAGTTGCCTATGCGGTTTTGAGTGAAAAACTGCAGAAAGCACTGTGCTGTACGCGGTGCCGACTCCCTCAAAAAAAAAAAAAGTACCCCCGAGTACTGCTAGCACTTCATGGGTAAAAACCAAATGAGCCGACCCCGCCGAGTGCTCCCTAAGGCTTCTCCAACGACTACAGAGGCCGTGCCCGGAGCTCCGCAGGGGCCTGCTGCCCGCCCTGCAGCGCCACCCCGCCGACAGTTCTCGGCCCTGGGTTGGGTTTCGGGCCGGCTGCTTAGCCAGCCGTTGCGGGGCGGGCTCGGCTCACTCAGCCTGCTAGCTAGGTACCAACAGGACGTGGGTGCTACTGCTAGTCCGTGTTCTAGGCGCAGAGTCCTCTCCAGCCCGACCCAGGAGCTTCCCGCAGTCCCACAGTGACTGGCAGCCGGATCGCCCGTGCCCGTCGACCGCTCATAGGGCCACGCGCCGGCCGTTAACCGTCAGGTTGTTGGCGCGCCACCTGCCGGCGCCTCGATGAGCGGGTCCAGCTACTTCCACCGGTACAGAAAACACCCACCCACGGCAGAGAGAAGAGAGCGCCAGATCAGCCCCGCGCCCAGGCGCCGGGGCAGGAACGGTGCTTCCGCACGGGGAGGGCCCAGGAAGCAGGGGCGGGGCACGCGGAGGAGGCGGTGACAAGCGCCGCGGGCCGATTGGCGCTCAGCACCAGAAGACGCGCTCCGCATTCGCAGCGCTCTTTGATAGGCCAGCGGCTGTAAAGGCAGGCGGGCCGCTGCCGCACGGGGCGCCCCTGTAGGCTACTAAGCTCTCCTGGGTGAGCTGTGGGCGTGGCAGGCGGCGTTATTGGCCGCTCGGCGGCTAGGGGTGGAACCCGGCGGCAGTGGCCGCCCGGGGCTGGGGTCTGTCTCGGCGGCTGCAGCGGAAGTCTCGCGAGGGAGCGTAGCCGGGATTTGGCGGCTGGCTGCCTCCCTCTCGCTGGCTGCGAGGAGCTGGTGTTTGTGTGGAAGGGGGAGGAGGAGGAGAAACGAGAGGATCCCGAGCCTCACCATCCGCCGAGGGGAGCGGACCAGAGTCCCCTCGCCACCCGCGGAGCTTTCTCTCCTCTTCGTCCCGCCATGGCCTCGGGAGACACCCTGTACATCGCCACGGACGGCTCGGAGATGCCAGCCGAGATCGTGGAGCTGCATGAGATAGAGGTGGAGACCATCCCAGTGGAGACCATCGAGACCACCGTGGTCGGCGGTGAGGAGGACGAGGAAGAGGAGGACGAAGACGAGTGCTGTGAGGAGTGCGGCCCGCATCACCCACCCCATCACTACCACCACCACCAGCCCATGATCGCACTGCAGCCGTTGGTTTCGGACGGGGACCCTAGTGGGGCAGGCGGCGGCGCGGCTGGAGGCGGCGGGGGACAGCTCCATCTGCACCACCACCACCAAGAGGTGATTCTAGTGCAGACCCGCGAGGAGGTGGTAGGGGGAGACGACTCGGACGGACTGCGGGCTGACGATGGCTTCGAGGACCAGATCCTCATCCCAGTGCCGGCCCCCGCCGGGGAGGACGAGTACATTGAGCAGACCTTGGTTACCGTGGCCGCCGCCGGCAGCAAGAGCGGAGGCGGCGGCTCCTCTTCGGCCGGCGGAGGAGGTCGCGTTAAGAAGGGCGGCAGCGGCAAGAAGAGCAGCAAGAAGAGTTACCTGAGCGGGGGAGGCGGCGGTGGGGCCGAGGGCGGCGGCGGCAGGAAATGGGAACAGAAGCAGGTGCAGATCAAGACCCTGGAGGGGGAGTTCTCGGTCACCATGTGGGCCTCAGGTAAATGCGCGCCGGACCCCTCCCTCCCCCGGCCCCTGACCCCGCCAGCGGCTGCCCGGTTCGTCTCGGACAGTTTTGTTTTGAAGGGAGGCCATGTTTTGATGTGTGTGATGGGCGCCGCCATGTTCATCGCCAGGGCAAGTATGGCGGCTCCCCGAAAAGATGGCGGGGTCTGCGCTGCTGCCGCCGCTGCTCCTGCCCGGCTCCGGCGGGGGGAAGGAAAGATGGCGGCGGCCGCCAAGATGGCGGCGGCTGAGGGGGGTGCGAGAGGGAGGGCGGCAGCGCGCCGCTGGCTCTAGGACTAGGCCGCAATGGCGTAGTTTCTGCAGCAGGGGGAGGCGGGGTGTGCGGGCGGGCACAGGGTGCGGGGCGAACCCAACCTCCTCGCTTCTCCCCCCGTCCCCGCCCCGCCGCTGCTGCCGCCGCTCCCCGTGGCGCCCCGCCACTCTCTCCACGCCTGCCTCTCGTCCTTCTCTCCCTCGGCCGCCGCCTCCCGGCGCCCTCTGTCCTCCTTCTCGCCCGTTTCTCGGCCCATACCGGCCCGCCTTTCCTCCCCGGCCGCCGCTGCCTTGCCGGCTCCCCGCTTGCTGCTCTTCTCCCTCCCGCCCTGCGCTGTCGCCGGCGCGCACCCGCGGCCCCATTGGGCCGCATTTTAATGCCGAACGCAGGCGGCGGCCCCGGATGAGGCATGTGCTCCGAGCCACGACCGTTATTTGTGGCGGGGAGAATCACTCGCCCGAGCGCCGCAGTCCCGACGACTCTCCCCGGCCCAGGGACAGCAATTTCCCCTAAATACCGTTTCACAGCTCGCCCGGTGGGGATGGGCCTAGGGGCAGCCCAGTACCGGCCCGGTACCGGCCCGCCGGGCCGCTGCGGTAGCCAGGCGGAGTGTGGGTGGGGCCTCCGCCCGAAGCCGGCTATGCCGGCGGGGGAAAGACTCTAGGGCCTCACGGGGCCTGACCGCGTCTCGTCGACTTCAGAGGGGGCGGCCACGACCAACTGGCCCTTCAGAAATCCCCGTGTCAGGAATTGGGGTCTGACAGCCGGGAGGGATGCCTTTGGCGCCCTGGAGGCAAGCCCCCGACCTTGTGAGCCGCGGGGAGAAAATAAGACTTTTGTGGTTGACATGCTGAAACGGTTCAGCTTTTCCATAGTTATGTCTAAAGATTTAAATGGGCTTTTTACATGGGCGCAGGGAGTTTGTTTTATGTGACATTATATATGATTTTTTTTTTTTTTGAGGAAGGTTTTGGAGAGTGTCTCTTATGAGACTAAAAGCTTGGGAATAAAAAAAATTTATAAAAAGGGAATAAAAGCTTGTTAAGGTGCTTAGTATCTGCGGTCTAGGAATAAACCTGCCATATGCCTGCCCTGCCCACTACTTTTATCTGTCACTACTTTCTGATCATTTCCTTTAAAGCCATGGAGGGGGAGAGAGGGAGAAGAATATTTTTAGTCAGCAGAAAAATGTTACTTGTGGCACATTTAGTGGGTTTGAGTGGTGGTTTTGTATTTAGTTGGTTGTTCTGGGTTTTACTTGTATTGCTGGCAGCCAGGCTGCATAGTCAAAGGTCTGTCCTGAAGTTACGTAAATGTAGGGGGAAATAGAGTGGTCAAATGGTATCGATTCATGTAATGCTTAAATTGTCTGGTCTTTGAGTAGTAGATTAGTAGTCTATGTTGCATATCATAGTTTTTGTGGTCTTGATTTTTTTTTTTTTTTTGGAAGAGCATAGTGAGAAGTTCTTTAAGCTCTTCGTGTGGGATGTTTGCTCTCTGTTCTGTTTGTGAATGACCAGTAGTTGCTAGGGGAGTGTTAAAGTGTATTGGATGGCTGAGTTCACTTACCTGAAAAGATAGAAGGAATGGTGATTCTTTTTTTTTTTTTATACTGTCTTTTAAAATATAAATGGTTACTTCGCAGGTTTCCTGTAGCATATGACACTTATGCTACATAGTTGTTTCAGTTGTTTGACAACCTAGTCAGACTAATCAAAGTTCTTTGCTTCTTTATGAACAAAAAAGAACTCTAAGAGTCTCCCAAATACTGTTTACTAGCATGGGAGTCTATGTGTTTCTGTGTATCATTGTATGGAACTTGAATAAGTCCACTTGCTGGATTTTTTTTTCTTAAAAAAAAAAAAGGCAAAAAGATAATAGAATCTAGCATAGTCTTCTGCCTTGTGGAAGGTACCTGAGATAGTTGAATGCAATTGAACGTATAGTTCATGGTCTAGGAGGATAACAGAACCTTATCGAGATAAACTGACAATTTCTAGCATGCCTTTGCACTCTGAAATTCAGAGTGCCTGATAGGATGCTTCCTTAGATCTTCTGCATGCCGATTATTACTTGGCTGAAGTGAAGCATGTGTATGGTCAATACAAGTGATTATCTTTCTGCATACCCAGCTTTTGCATCAGGGTAGCCCTGTTGATTTCAGTGGTTTGTTCTTTATGAGCATGACAATGCAAGCTCAGCGGGAACGATACCCAGTTGTAATTTACTGGAGGTTGAATTGCGTTGCTACATTCAACTCAATTGTATCCATGGTGCAGAAAGATGCAAAATACTGTTCTGACTTGATTTCTGATGCCGTAAGGCCCACAGAAGCAAAATCCCAATATATGTAGATGAAAGCAAAATCCCAGTTTCCAACAGCCTTTGGTAATGATCTGCTCAGTTCAGAGTGCTGTGGAGGTTTACTGAGCCTATTGGGTAGGCTTTTATGCATCTTGCCCTGCTTATTGAGTGCTATAGAAGTGGTCTGAAGCGGTCAAATGCTGAAGTTTTGTTGTCTGTCTTCTGAAATTTTAGAAGGGGTATAGTTGCCAGAAAAATTCCAAAGGAGGCAAACTGCAGGAAAAAATCTCAACAGAAGAACAAACCTACTGGCTTGCAAAAGGGTAGTTGCACTAAAGTTTCCCTGCAGAATTTGTCATATATTATCTTGAACAAAGGTAGTAGTTTTGCCTCTGTATTTTGACATAATTAAAGACTTGCTTGCATACTGATGTAATTGACTGATTTAAATGCTTAACACAAAGTTTATCAAAAGATGAATAGCAAATAAGTCCATGCATCAGGATAAAACAATGAGCCCTATATTGCTGTTCCTAAGTATTTGAATTGAGAACAAGGGCACTTTGCTCACCACAGTGTGGGAAGACAATGTGAATTAATTACTTGGTACTGTTTTATAGTGGTGCTGTATTAGCTTGTGCAGAAGCGGTACCAAATTCAGCTGGTCATAAATGTTTGTCCATAAGTACGTATACGATCTCTAGTTGAGCTTTTTGAAATACATAGAAATAATCAGTGAAATATATAGTAATGTGATTAAAGGAGACTTCTTAATCCTTCTCTTGTTAGGTGGTTTCTTGAAGTTGCAGTATTGTTGGTAATTATTTTAGATTTGCCACAAGTTCTGCTATCACCTTCATATCTTTGGTGGTATCAAACTTGTGACCCATGATTACTTTAATTAAAATGTTTAGTTTGAAACAGGAATGCTTTGTTCTAGTTCAGATTAGGCTTCCAGATCTTCAGAATGGGATTATTTGTCTGTCTTCATGTGTGAAAATAGGAACCGAACAAAGACATTCTGTTTTCTCTAAGGGTTGAAGAGGTGTGCGTGGTAGATACTTGAATGTCCCTGTAGTGTGTTCTCTGTGCTGTCTATTATCTATGCTCATAATTTTCATTGAGTTGTAATGGATTAAGAAAATTGTATGCAGTTGATGAGGCTTTCCAGGTGAAACTCCCAGTTTATACCAGTAAAACTTGGTTTTATGAAGTGGAATTTGTTTATGCCTTTGCTAGATTCAATTTGAATCATCCGCTTTAGTGACTTGTCTCCAGGTTGTATATGCAGCAGTGGTAGGAGAATGGAAGGATTCTTAGAAATCGCCTTGTCAGATTGTGCTTGCGAAATTGATCCTTGCATGCAGGAGCATTTGGGAAGGTGGTGCTGAAATGCCATCTCCGCAAAATACTGACATTTCAAGTAGCTGGAGCTGAATTTTGAGGCGGAGGGGAAGGTATTAGTGTAGCTACATTTAGAAACTTGAAATAGGTGTTGGCTTAAACTATTATGGTTGGCATAGGAAGTCTGCAAGCTTCAGGCTGAAGTAGCACAACCAAAGCAAGCATTGCCCATAGATGTTAAACTGCTCTGGGATCCTGTTCCTGGGTGGGAAAGACAAAGATATAGAAGTTGTGTGTAGTTCGGAAATGATTCTCCATAATCTGAAAGCCTGTGCCGTGAATCTGTGTTTGGAAACTCAGGGGGTTGTTTTTGGTTTCTAGAAGGCTCTTAAAAAACTCTTAAAACTGTTTTAGTGTCGTAAAAATACAAGTGTTTTCATCTGACTTCTTTACATTGCAGGGATGAGAAAAATAATGATCTGCTATCTGACCAGTTGTCTTACAAGTAGTAGATGAGTCATTTAGTTCAGCTGTGGACCTATACCAAGGATGGCCAAAATTCTTTGAGATGAGTAATGAGTTTCTGACATGAATTTTTTTCACAATGAGGGTAGAAAGTGATTGCCTGTTTCCTGTTCTAAGACAATAGTATGGTCTGTTAGTATCCATAAGCATTGAGTCTGCTCTGACATGTACATTTTTGCCAGGGAGCCTTAGAAGATAAGGTAGATACTCTCCTGCAGCTATTTCAAGTACCTTTTCAGTTTTGAAAGGGAAAGACATGAATGTGATTAATCACTTAGAATGTCTCGGTTGAGTTGCCTCATAGCCCTCCTTCAAACTAGGGTCCTCTAACTTGCTGTTGGATTCTTCCTTTAGAGGTCCATGTCACTCATATGCTGCTGATTCAGAAGGTCTTAGTGCTTCAGTACAGTGTCTCACAAATATTGAAGTCGGGTGGTGACTGTGGATATTTGCAGCCTTTTTGACAGTTCCTGTCACAGTCATATGAAATAAGAAACGGATGATATAGAGAAGGAAGAATCTATTCTCCAGCTGTGGGACAATAACCTAGCAGATCATGAGGTTAAAAAATTATGTACTGTGCAATATGGAATTTAATATTTAGAACTGTCAGCTAAATAACTGT
Source organism: Tricholaema leucomelas (assembly GCA_013400475.1). Classification (NCBI taxonomy): domain Eukaryota; kingdom Metazoa; phylum Chordata; class Aves; order Piciformes; family Lybiidae; genus Tricholaema lacrymosa; species Tricholaema leucomelas. Next base: position 100,949 of record WAAF01003292.1, on the reverse strand, counting down.
ATTATTTAACAAGTGTAATTAAGATTCTTTGCTTCCAGACATGACCAATGAACACATTTGCCTTAGGAGACTGCAATGTGGTATCAATAACAAAGCTGTTACCACAGTGCCTTGTTAATGCACAGTTGCTGAATACATCCTTTATCATGTAGTTGCCTTTCAGTTATTCCTAGAAATAAAACTTACTTAACTGTGTGATCAAAAAAGGAAAAAATAGTTTAGTAAATAAAAGAATAAAGAATATTTAAGCAGAATGTCTTTTTAACTTGGTACCTTGAAGAGTAAGCTATAGGATTAAATTTCATTGCTTTGCTACCGAGTGTACCTTCCAAGTTGTTTTTTTCATTCCTAATTTTCCATGTGGGAAAACTGATTGAATAACAATGTGGTCTTCCTGTTCTGTAATCAAGGAGGAAGATGGCTTGGAGAATTCAGGATCTAGAAGTGGAGTATGATGGCTAAAATAAAGAATAATTGAGGCAGAAAAACTGGCAGGACTTCTTGGGTTGAGAGTTAAGGGAGGGGGGTCATATTATAAATTGGGATGAATTCCAAAGATGTCTGCTGGAGGTTGTTACTATTCTAGAAATGCGTTAAATAACAGGGTTCTAAGGTGGAAGGATTTTCTCTTCAACAGAAGACCTGCAAGAGATGGAGAAAGTATGGCAGTAAGAGCAAAAGGTAATCAATAAAGTCTTGGGAAACATTCTGCAGTGTTTTGTCATTGATATGTTATGTGGAATCAGCGATTTCTATAGTAGTTTTATCCCAGTAATCTGGCTTCTTCCTAATTCAGTTGGTACTTGGGTTTGGTACTCTTTAAAACTTTGGGCTAATTCACCAGTAGAAATATGGTTTAAGTGATAGTTTAAGAGAGATAGCTGGCTAAAATGCTAAGCTTTCACTGATCTTTGTAAAAATGACAATACTTGCTTTGAAGTGCATAAGTGAGTCCAGTTCAAGATATTTATTGCTTGTGTATAGGGCATGAGAGAAATGCAGATGGAAGGACACTGAACATGAAGATTTGCTTGGTTATGTCTTAAACGGGTACATAGAACAACCCAATTTAGGCTATGTGTCTATCTTAATGTACTTGGATATAGAAGGATGTTGGGATGACTGTGATGTCCCTAACATCAGTATTTTACAGCTATGTAATGTAAATATTAGACACAGCTTATTGCAGTGACTGGTAGTGCATATTTCTGTGAAGATAAAGTGATTAACTAACTGACATGCATTCAGATCTTCAGTACTTTTCAGAAGATGAGACTAAATTCCTTACAGAAAACTGCATTAAATCAATAACGAAAATGCTAAATACACACTGAAGCAGAAGACTGTTGTCCCAAGGAGTACAGGAGTGGTTTTAAGGGAGAAAATGAAGCAGACCAGATAGAAAGAGGAAACTGACTCCTATACTCTGACTGGCTCAATGGCTCAGTTGGCATTCAGCTTGCATGAGTGGTATCTAGCTTGGCATGGACATAAACTGCATGGAGTTACTTTTACTATACCTTACATCTACTGCCCTTCTCCAGAGCTGTCACTAGAATTTGATGCTTATGTGTCTGTGTTTTGCTTTGAATGCAGAGTATTTGATTCTCTGATGCTTCTTGAGAGGAAAAGGAAGAAACAATTTGGATGTAGTAGACATCAGGACTTCCTTGAAGGCATTAAGAATCAAGCAGTCAATTTACCCTGTTTACAGTGAGATTATCAGTTAAATATGCAAGCCTGAGTGAAAGTTTGCTTGGACTTTAGCCTCCAAACTTTGATCTGCTTAGTCCAGATTGGTAGGTCATCACAAATAACAGTGAAGGTGACATAGCACTGGAACAGACTGCCCAAAGAGGCTGTGGAGTCCCCTTCTCTGGAAACTTTCAAGACCTGTCTGGATTCAGTCCTGTGTGGACTACCCTAGGTGATCCTGCTTTTAGCAGGAGGGTTAGACTTGGTTATCTCTGGATGTCTCTTCCAACCTCTAATATTCTGTGATTCTGGGAAATACACTTGTGATAAATTTGTCAATAGAAGACGTGGGTAAAATAAATCCAAATATCTTCCAATGAAGTGTGGGGTGGTTTGGTTTTTTGTGGTTTATTGTTTTTGGTTTTTTGTGTGTGTGGTTGGGTTTTTTTGTATGTTATTTAGTCTGTTTTGTTTTAAATTAGTCTTCAGAACTGCAAGCACATGTTGCTGTAGAGCTAAATTGTTTTGGTATAGGAAAATTCAATTGTTTTTAATATACACGTAACTGTTAGTCTTTGATAAGACTGACTTTAGAATAGAATAGCATCAACCAGGTTGGAAGAGACCTCCAAGATCATCCTATCACCCAGCCCTATCCAGTCAACTAGACCATAGCACTAAATGCCTCATCCAGTCTTTTTTTGAACTCCTCCAGGGATGGCGACTCCAGCACCTCCCTGGGCAGCCCATTCCAATGCCAATCACTCTCTGTCAAGAACTTCCTCCTAGCACTCAGCCTAAACCTTCCCTGGCACAACTTGAGGCTGTGTCCCCTTGTTCTGTTGCTGGTTGTCTGGGAGAAGAGACCAACCCCACCTGGCTACAGCCTCCCTTCAGGTAGTTGTAGACAGCAATGAGTCTGCCCTGAGCCTCCTCTTCTCCAGGCTAAACAAGCCCAGCTCCCTCAGCCTCTCCTCATAGGGTTTGTGTTCCAGGCCCTTCACCAGCCTTGTTGCCCTTCTCTGGACACGTTCCAGCACCTCAACATCTCTCTTGAATTGAGGAGCCCAGAACTGGACACAGTACTCAAGGTGTGGCCTGACCAGTGTTAAGTACAGGGGCAGAATAACCTCCCTTGTCCTACTGGCCACGCTGTTCCTGATCCAGGCCAGGATGCCATTGGCTTTCTTTTCCACCTGGGCACACTGCTGGCTCATCTTCAGCCTACTCTCTACCAGTACCTCCAGCTCCCTTTCTTCCTGGCTGCTCTCCAGCCACTCTGTCCCCAGCCTGTAGCGCTGCTTGGGGTTGTGGCCAAAGTGCAGAACCCTGCACTTGGCCTTGTTAAATTTCATCCCATTGGCCTCTGCCCACCCATCCAGCCTGTCCAGGTCCCTCTGCAGGGCTCTCCTAACTTCCAACAGATCAACACCTGCTCCTAGCTTGGTGTCATTGACAAACTTCCTGATGCTGGACTCAAACCCCTAGTCCAGATCGTCAATAAAGATCTTTTGTTTTGGCCCTCAGAAGATCTTAGGAAGTGTATACAAAATGTCTGTGTTTGCTCATGCATCTAGTTTGAGGCAAGAAATGGAAAATTGTTTCTCTCATGAATATTGTGAAACAGTCAAACTGGAGGTTCTGGATAACTGTTGAAGTGATTGTGTTAAAGGCATCTGATCTCATTCTATCTAGTATGCAGCATTGAGAAGGTATCACTGAGCTTTTATAGAAGTCTTGTGCTCTTCTGAGCTTCAAAATGTCTTTCTGTCTCCAGGCACTGCTAAGTATGTTTTCTCAAGCTTCTGTTTGGAAGATCAATTGTTATCAAATTGTGAGTTTATTGACTTGAATTTGTAACTCCTCCAGGTGCTGTAAAACTTACTGTATAGTGCTTGCTTAAGGCAAATTCAGTTGCTTCCTTTAAAGCACTGGTAAAGACTGAAAAGTAGTGTGATGAGTGGAAACTAGATTTAGGGAGGAGGAAAAAAAATGTAGTTTTTTGAAGTGTAATGCTGCAGATAGTATTTTCTTGTTAGTGCTCCTTTATTTACAGTGTTGGAGTCTATTTTCCTCTTTCACCATGGAACATATACACGAACTGCTATTTGATCTGGTAGATCAGATGAAACCCCAAACCAGCAGTAACATTTCTAGAAATAGCTCAGTGGCAAACATTAAAAGCAGGCATTACAAATTGAATAGAAATTTGTCCTTTGTATTTTTATTTTATTTGCATATATACTTGTCCTAGCTTTCCTAACCTAAGTCACAGAGTAATGAATGAATTTCCTGTATTTCTGTTTAGGAAGAACAACAACAACAAAAAAAAATCACAGCCACAAGAAAAAAAAATACCCAAACAAGACCTAAACAAACAAACCCCACAAACCCCTATTGCATTATTTGTTTCCTGCCTTATGTTCTCTGTTTGTTTGTTTAAATAGGGGCAATGCCATTTCTGCCCCATCACCTACTATTTCTATTCCTTAAATGTTACCTGGAAAATAATGTCCTGTTAATATTTGTAAATACTTTGATATTTTAAGCCTTTTGTGTGTATTAAAGTGATTTGCAGAATTACTCCCTATACACAACATATGATAAGCAGTGTAGTGGCAAATTTATGAACATTGAATAGTTACAACCATAGAAACACATTTGTTCTAGGTGTATTTGAGGGTGGAAAACAGGAGCCATGTTAATGTGTGCACTACACTGAGGAACTTTGGTGGATGTTTATGTTCTTTGCTTTTTTTTTTGTTTGTCTCTTTGGTTCCTGTTACAAAACAGTAAGAGGAGAGAGAGAAAGCATTATGTCTGGGCATTTTATGAGGTCCGAATGTGAGTAAACAGCCACAGCAAGTCTTCCAACTGCATCCATAGTAGGAGCTCTAGAGCACAATCTGAGTGGCAGCGTCTTAACTGGCATGCAGATCAAAGCTCTGAATGTTTATGTAGTGGAGTGGGAAAGAGCTTAGGCTGGCCTCTGCCATGGAAGGCAGAAGCCCCTTTGGGAGGAGGTCTTGCTGTTTAGCATTTTGCATTCTTTGAGATCTGTACAGGTTTGAAAAACTTTTATGCATAGATGCTGAAGCCTATTAGCAGTTGTTTATACGTTTCTTGTCCCTCCATGACATTCTGTTGGAGGTCAAGGGAGTCTGAAGACTCCACGGTAAAGATCACTAGTCCTAACATCTTGGGGTAAGTAATTGCCACTTCTCTGATAGGCTTGCTTTGTTAGGTATTTGCCATTGAGATTCAAAATGAGTATGGTGGAGGTTAGTCTTGAAGAGGTAAAGGAAATTAAGTGGTTAGGCATTGTTTCAGGGTACGTGCATTGTCTTTCAAATGCAGCAAACATTTATAGATTATTTTGTTTGCTGCTTATTTCTTTAGTTCTGTGCTTAACTAGGTATGCCATTGTTCTTTTGGTTTTCTTTGTGCTGTAACTGTATATCTTTCTGCTCTTTACAATTAGCGTGGAAATCTGGAAGTGTAGCCTATTCTTTTAAGTGTGCAGCAATAATGAGTTTGTGTTGAGGTGCAGCCTAATAACTTAAGTGCTGTTTTGATACTGAATATGGATTGAATGTAGTATTTTGTGTATTTCAGATGATAAAAAAGATATTGACCATGAAACAGTGGTGGAAGAGCAGATCATTGGAGAGAATTCTCCTCCAGATTACTCAGAGTACATGACAGGGAAGAAACTTCCTCCTGGTGGGATACCTGGCATTGACCTCTCAGACCCCAAACAGCTGGCTGAATTTGCTAGGTAAGTAGGAAGAAAAGATCTTAAAAATGGTTTTCCTTTCACTGCCTTAATTATGAAAGTGTTAGGTGAAATAAATGGCAGATTTAGCATGGCTTATTGTTCTATTTAATCATATTTAGAAACTTGAAACTTAAATAAGAACAGAGTAGCTGATACTGTGTTGACGTAACTGGATTTTGCAGTCAGCAGTGATTCCCTCAGTGACTTCTGGTCTTCAGTTCTTGCAGGGTAAGACAGGACCTAAATACACTGATAAACTCTGTATTTTATATGAAATACTTTATCTTTCAGTAGTCTTAGATTCTTCAGCATTAAAGGATGCAATAAGTGAAACAAAATATATAGACTGTAAAGCCACTTACTGTTCTTTCTCATCTGCTTCTTACTTTTAAGCTCTAGGTCTTACACTTTCAAGTGCCTCTGATAATTGCAGTTTCGCAGTTCACAACTACACTGCTTGGATTTCCTCTGGTGATTCAGAATTGTCACTCATTTACATCTCAATATGTTGACCCGAGTTACAATGTGACTTTTACTTTCAAACAGAGGTGAAGTGACAGAAACTGTCGTGGGGTTAGTATCAGAAGCCTTATTTATTGCCCATTTCTTCTGCATAGCCCCTGACTCTGGTATGGAGGGCTCGGGGCAGCATTAAGTGAATGCTGGTGTCTCCAAGTACTTGAGCACAACTGCTAGCCTTGTGCAGCTGGTAAAATTGTTTTTTCTCATGTCAAAAGTAAAGCTTTATGTGCACTGAAGCTGCAGTCATTACCAGCTGACCAGATTTCAGAGCTCTGGTGCACAATTCTGACATGTAGAACAGGTGGATGGTCTGATGTTGTTACTCTTACTTCCTTTGTCAGTTAATAGAAGAAGTTTTTTGGTTTTTTTTGTTTATTTGTTTGTTTTTTTAATCACTGGACTTTTCATCGAGTTGCTAGATGGCAGGAACTGTTGAGACAAGGCTCTAGTGTTTTTTGTTGTTGTTGTTAGATGGATCTTGGCATCCAGTGCATACATTTAATCTCTTTAATTTTGCTGCTTTTTACGGCTTGTTCTGTTAACCCATCAGAGTGTTTGTGCCCAAGGGCCCAGCACACCCTGTACCGAATTATTTTTATTAAAGCCATCCAGCTATGGATTTTGAAGGGTCATAGTAGGATAGTTTTGTAGGGCTTGCTGATCTGAAAACTTACAAAAACACTTCAGTGACAGCTGAAAACAGGGTTCTGTCTACACTGGTGGGTGATTCTAGCGATTGATAGTGTTGCTACTTGTTTTACTGCTGTTGATGAAAATGACTCTTCTAAGACCTACTGTAAGGTTAAGACAGTTTTGTGGGTTTTTTTTTTGTGAACGCAAATGTGTAGGTGATACTCTGCACACAATGTTCTAATTCCCTTTCTTTAAAATTTCTGCTCATCAAGTCCTAAGAATGTTATTCTTAGTTATTTTAATAGAACCAAAAGTTTCAGCATGTTTTAGACACTCAGGTACCGAATGTTTTGCAAGAAGTTGCTTTCTCAGAGGGTATTCTCCATGCAAATACTCTAGATTGGTTTGACTACTTTAAGTGTTTGCCAGGATTTGAGCTTTCTGAAATGACCAGACTGCTTCTATCAGTTCTGTGTGTATTCCTTAACACTATAAAATGCACTGCATCTTTCTGTTGAGAAAATAGTGGAATCTGACAGTAATGTAAAATTACCACTCTTTTTATTCTAGGAAGTTCTATAACTAGAATTTATAGTAGATGATGGAAAAACTGAGTTCTGTGTGTACAGTCTCTTGTGTAAATATTTCTGTACAGCAAATAAAATGTAATGCACTTTAGTCATAAAAAAATGTATTGTAGTAGAGTAAGCAGTATGCTCAAGCTGCACAAAACCTATGAGGAATTGTGCTGATAGCTTATTTCAGATATAGAGAAACTTGAAGCATCTTTTTTAAGATTTTTTTCTGACTTCTCGTTCAGAACTGATCACTATGAAACATTTACTCTTGCATTAAAAAAAAAGGGAAAATTAAGAAGAAAATGTTAGTTTCATGCTAGATCTTTAATAATGATAGCTCAGGCTAAAGATTATGGATATGTTAGAATTTGAATGTTGCTGGTCTTGGTCCTCATGCAGTGAAGCACATTGAAGGGACAGGACTCCTAGATAGGAACATAAACTTGAGCGCTAGTGTGTACAAACCTGTTTTTATACTGGTCACTTGTTTTGATCTAGATTGGCAGTATCGCTGCAAAATGAAACTGGTTTTTTCATCTGCTGGCATTGGGTTTGGAGGTCTTAGAAATACAGCTATTCATGCTAAAATAAAGTTTATTCAGTGTGAAATTCTGTGGAAGTTTCAAGCGTTGCTGGTTGCTGTACAATTCTGAATCTTGAAATTTTCAGTAACTATTCTCTAAACTTTGAGCAGCAGGTGATGTTGAAACTTGCTTTTAAAGTTACTAAGTGGCTTCATGTGCTGTGAGTAAGGTTTTGAACAGCAGTTCAGTATTTTGCTGACTTGAAAAAAGATTGTGCGCGTTCCACATGTAAAGAATCATGTAAAATTGTATGGTAAGTGTATTGTGCAGTTTAGAGCAAATTATTTTGGGTTGCTTTCCTGTTTTCATTAATGCAGTTGGAAGAATTTCACTGTACATTGGTAGAAATTAGCTACAAACCCAAGCTAGATTAATCATGCATTTCATTCTGAATAAGGTTGACTGAGACATTTGCATCAATTCTTAGGAACGAAGTTCTGAGGTGAAGTTTAAGCTGGCAGAGCTTGAGTTCTAGTGGTAATAGATTTTGAACAGGATTCTGGAGTTTTTAGTGTGGTCTGGCTAGCAAGAGGTAAGGTAGAGGACTGCAGGCATTAAGTCCATCCCTATAGCTCTGCAGTCCTTTCCATTTAAAAAAAAAAAAAAGGCACCACGGCTGCTCAGCAGCTAGGTGGCACCAACAGTGAGCAGTTGGACGGTCTCTTGTGATACTATTGTCTTTTTTTAGTGCATTTGTGATTGACTCATGCAGCAGGAATCCGGATCCTTTAGCTGGAGCTCTTACAGTTTTTCCTGGAAGGCTTTTATACATTCTAAAACTATTGAAAACTCTGTGTCAGAAGGTTAAGATACATTTGGCAATACATCGACAAATGACCATAAATTATATCTGTCTGGGCAATTTATTACCTCTTATGAATTACTATAGTCTGTTGTAAAGCTCATGATTTTCTATAGTGTGGTTTAAAAAGGCAATCAAAAAGAAAACTTGAAACATTTGTGGATTTCTTAGGCAATCATATCAGACAGTGACATATTAGTGGTGAATTACCTGCTCAGAAAGAAAGAAAACCTAATTAACGACTGTGTTCCTACTTGATACCTTTTATTAGGACACTGGACATCTCTTCAAGTGAAATAAAAAGTTTCATCCAGGTCAAAATTGAGTACATATAATTGTGTAGATAGCTGTGAAGAGGTCATAACTGCATTGTAACAAAAGATTGGGGAAGTAGCAGATGTATTTGTAGTTGCGTATGGCAAATTCCCTGAAACAAAGCCACTAAAAAGGTTATATCTCTGATTTCTTGCTTCCTGCTCTCCAGACAGATCAATGACTGACTGTCTAAAGACAGCAGAAAACAGACATCAGTAAAATGTGGAAATTAGAGGGGAATATGGTGTTAGCTGGGGTATTATCACAGGAATGGGTCCTAGTGGTAAAAACTTCACTCTCCATGGATTCACGTTCAGTTCTGCTTAGTACTTCCTCTGAAAGGGAGCCATTGTGAGGATTGCCCTTCCTTTCCAAAAATAGTTAAAAAACAAAAGAGAGGAAACTGCACTAGAGTTTGAAACTGGACACCCTTCTCCAAAGTGACAGAGCATTCTGGTCAGTTAGATTTATGACTTAATCCTCTTTATAAGGTATGTGCTTTTGTATTGGTTTTGCTCTTCTTCCAGCCAACCTTTTAAAGAGTGATAAACTGGCAATTGCTTTACTTAGTGTTGAGGGGAAATAGCTTGCTCTGTGCCACAATGCAAAGGTCACTCTCTTTGTTCACACACATTATTTGTAACTAGTAATTATTTTTGACAGAATTTTCCCACCTAACTGTAAGCAAAGCATGGCAAGACACTGGCTACACTCTGTGGTGTAGATAAATACATTATATGCCTTGTGCCACTCCCCTTTTGTCTATTTATCCAAAATCCAGTCTAGCCAGTTTCAGTTCTTCAGCACAAGTGAATTCTTACAGCAGTGTAGAACCATGACGCTCATGTTATTTCTGCTTCAGTAGGGTAGCACAAAGGGAATGCCAGAGTGAGGGAACAGATCAGAAGTGCCAGTGACTGCTGATCTAGAATAATTTCTTCCTCTTCTACTGTTAGTGGTATGGTTATGAGCACAGGTAAACATCGCTTCTGGTTATCGACCTCTAGGATGTGTCAAAGGAATTGTCTTGAGAGAGTAATGCTGTTTTAAGTTGCTTCATGTATATAGGGCGAAGAAAGGATGTAAGAATATAGAGGTTTAACAGAGGTGAAAAAGGGAAATGACGAACAAGGAGGAAATTCTATATTGGTATTTGTTTTTTGGCCTTGTGATTTCCTTTATTCCTGGCCTTAACACTGTTTGTGTAGCTAACTTTTAAAATTCAGTCTGTCATTGTGGTGGGTTAGAAACTTCCCCCTCTGTTGAAATTCACCAGACCAGCTCAGGCGGCTTGGAAGTTAAAGCTATATTTACAGCAAAGCAAAATTTACAAGCATATATATATATATATACACAGTGTATTCACAGTAGTATACAAATTAGAAACAATACAGAAATCCAAACTCCCTCCTGGACAAAGAAGCTGCCCAGAAGGGATTCAAAGCCTCTTTCTTTCTCCCAGATAGACAAAACAATTAGCAAAGCTTACTTGTTATCTATTAGTGGAAGATACTAGAGTGGAGCAAAGTGAAAGGAAGCAGTGTCCCAGAGCAAAGAGGGACAAATTACTTACATTTTGGCTTTTTATCCCTTTTAGCAAACCAGTGAATGATACAGACTTTCTCATTATTCTTTTACAACCATCAATCTAATTTCTGTCATTAAAATACTCCAGTTAGCCTCAAACCAGCACAGTCTTCAAGACAGTAAGTTGTGGAGATTGACACGGGTTTGAGCTGATTTTGTCAAGGTACGCTTCTTTCAGTTCAGATGGGTAAATGAAAGGAGTAGCTTGCTTTCTGATACTGCACAGTGACTGAGTTACTTGCTTTATTTTGAGGAACTGTGTGGTGTAATACGCTGTTCTTTATGGGTGGATAAGAGAGTGTGCTTTTATGGAGCTCATTCTTTGAGGCTCTTGGGTTGCACACCTTCCTGCTCACTCTGTTATATCCCCATCCTCTCCCTCCACTTCACCAATAAAAGTTAACAGACTTAACTCCTTAATCACAATGTTGCACTGTATTGATCCAAAAGATACACTTTCAATTTTTTCACAGTTAGCTAGTTTGCAGTTGCCACTACTAGGCACAGCCCACATAAACTCACTGCAGAAACGGAAGTTGTACTCTTGCAGTGTAAATTGACTTTCTGCAAAGGAAGCTGGTTCTAAAGTTCCAGCCAGGTATTAATGTGTGTGTCAGTAGTTGTTTTTAAATAGTAGTGTGTGTTAGAGTTCTGTTTTTAATATTTCAGGCTAAGAAAACTTGGATGAAGCTGATGGAGATGCTCTGCTGGGCGGGAGCCAAAAGTCTAACCACCAGCAAGAGCTACCTGCAACTCTGTAATTAATTAAGATCATCAGCCCAGGTTCTAGTCTGGTCTCCTTTTGCAGAAAGTTAATTTTAAAGTAAGACCAAATTCTTTTTTTCTAATACATTTGAATATGTAAGTCTTTAAATTCTTCTCTGAGTGTTGTCTGTATGGATTTCACAAATTAGTGAGCAAGATAACATTTTGGACAATACTTTCAATCCAAGTGTACGAGGACCCCAGCAGCTTCTTACTGGCCCTGGCAGTGAAATACAGACCTGGACACTGTTGCCTGCCTTTTCCTCTTGAAGTTTCTTTTGTTTTGTTGACTGGCTTGGTTGCTTGTGGAGCCCTGTGCTTATTATATGCAGTCTTCCACATTTGAACCTTAAGTTGTCCACTTCAGGTTACAAATAGGATTTAACACCGTGATCAGTGAAATGTTACACCCAATGCAAAAAATGCAGGTGCTGCCAACTAAAGCAGTTTACCACATCTGTTGGTGGTGATTCCCTTTCTGTTTAGTTTCTCCCTTTACGAGAGATGGGTCAGTAGTTGAGAACCATAGTGGTTTAATCATTCTGATGGAGTCAACAACATAGATATTTGGCCTAGGATTAGTTTGCTTCATTTTTGGGGAGCTGAAGAAATGATTCAGCCAACAATTTACCTCTGTCTGTTATTTGTTAAGGAGGTCCCAGCTTTGTCCCCTAAGGTTGTTCATTCTCTAATGGAATTAAAACATAGCACTGTGTTCTCTTCATGTCCCATTGTGTCAAGCCGTTCTTCTGTGTGTCTGTTTTGGCATAACAGGCACTCATTTCTGTTTTTTTGTCTTGGAAAAATGACAGAGACATAATAAGGAGAATTCCATGCAAGGGGTAACAGAAAGCTTTTTTTGGTGTAGTTTCCTATAGCCTCAATACGTGTACGGTATAGAACCTCACTGGACAATGCAGTCAGTCAGTTAAGCCAAATCATTTGTTTGGATTTAGGTATTTAATACTTAGTGTTAAACACAGCTCAATCAGTCTGTACTCTAGTTGGATTGTATAAATTAAATCTAGGCAATAAGGTCATCTAAATTGGTCTGTAGTCTTGCAAAAAGAAAAGTTATCAGGAAGATGAAGATAATAAAGAAGCTGGCCTGTGGGAACAGATAGAGTTAGCTGTGTCTTGGGATGCTTCTGTCCTTAAATTGAAGAAATATTTAGATATGCAAGAGGAGCTTTGTCAACAGAAATACCTCACACCTGTCTTCTAGGAGCTGTTACTATCTGCAGTTGAGATTGTTGGGGATATAGTGCTCTTCACTTTTCAAAAAATGAAAGACAGCACTACAAGTTTTAATAATAAAAATAGGTGGAAGAACAGTGTCCACACAGCTGGCTCCTTTCTGACATTCAGACAGGTGGCTGTTACAACAGGACTGTTCTACCATTGTTTTCTATAATGAGTGTTACTGTGTTTCAGTTGCCTAACACATGATGGGTTTCTTATGTAGTCAGTGGGAAATAATGGCACCTGTAAAGGAGTGGTGAAGATCCTTATCCGGACCAAGAGTAAACAGATGATTGCTTTGATTCTACTCTTGGCAAATGACATGTGTACAGTAGTTTAAAGAAAGAATAATTGCAATCTCTGTGATTATAATGGTTGTCTACATTGTGTAGATTCCACAACTTGCCAGTTTTCCTACTTCTTTAGAGATTTCTTTTAAAATCTTGTGTGGTGAAATACTGAAGAATGGTTGTGGCTACGCTGGCCTTGATGATGGGTGCTGGCACCAAAGCAGTTTTCAGACAAAAACTAGTAATTAGTGTAAGTCAGAAAGAAAATATTTTCACACATTCAAAGGACTAGGAAGGTAGTATTAAATGTCTTCGTCTGTGTGTGAGAGATCCTTCTAAAAAAGCTGACCACCTCAAAACCCAAATTGTGCTGTTAAGAAGGTTTTGAAAATTTTCAGCTGTGTACTACTGATGTATGCAGTGCAGTTGAATAAATATGCCCATTGTGTAGGCATTTAGGGGAGAAGAGCTGTCTACTAATGTTTTTTCTACTAATGGTTGGGTTTTTTTTCGTTTTATCTTTAAGAATGAAACCAAGAAAAATTAAAGAAGATGATGCTCCACGAACGATAGCTTGTCCTCATAAAGTAAGTGAAGTACTCAACTTCTTAGCAGGTAGCAATTAATAGACCAGATTTTTGTATTGATGTTTTTTCTGAGACTGAATAACTAAAATATCTTACTGTTAGTAGACACTCAGTTAACAGTGTTTTGGTTACTGTTCTTCAGAAGCTGCCTTAAAAAGCTTTCTCTGAGTAATATATTATTCCCATTCCTTGTCTTAAGGTTAGTGCATCCCTAATCTTCTGGTAACCACGATGCACAGTCCCTAACATGCTGGTTTTACTGTTGTGATTTCCTGCCACCCAAGAATACATACTTGAAAGAATGTTCTGAAAGCTGTTCAAAGTACGTTCCTAAGATCTATATATCCTCTGCTTGGAAACTATTACAGATTTGGAGTCTAGATCAGGAATCAGCAATTTATGGTGGAGATGCCAAATTCAGCATTATTGGAAGACTCTGAATTATGTTCCACAGAGCTGGGAGGTGCATCATCTTGAACAAGAGAGGGGCATCTTGGAGATACGATTATAACCCACTGGTAGCTGGGAAGCCTCTGTCTTGAACAAATGTTGCCAGTCACCTAGATTGGTAGCATCTACCTTTACTGCATTATGCAGCTTTTGTAGAGCTTGTTAGCTGACTTTGTAATGAAGAAAGACAAAATCTTGCTGACTTCTGGTCTAGATAAGTGTGAGCCTAAGGAAGTAATTTGGGCAGACAGCTAATAGTACAAATTAGCCTAAATAGAGGGCTTCTTTCTGACAGCCGTATTCTAAAGAATTTACTAGATTCCTCTTCGTGCTTCTATTGATTTCCAGTTCTTTACAAGTGTCCTGTTTTTATTGTAGAATAGTATATGGAGGTACATGAACTCCTTACAATACTGAGGAATGCTGCCTTCATTTTTTTAATTTACTTTTTCATAGCCTCACCTTCATCTGAACAGGGGGAAAAAAGACTATTCTGTCCTTCCACTTTCTCTCTTCTAGTGTTTCTAGGTTTTCTGCATTTATGACTTTAGTTTAAAAACAGGAAAATATTGTAGAAGATGTAACTGCTGCTCTCAGAGGCAAGTAGAGACTTCCAAAATCAATGCAAAAAAAGTTGATGGTATGTTTATTTTGTTACTGCTTTGCCTCACCTGGTTCTGTTACATGCAGTGAATGGTAGCAGAAGACTTCTTAAATTAGTCAAAAAAAATCTAGTGCCTGAAGAGAGAACTCCTCCTGGAAGCAGCATTTGCCTTTCTTTAAAGAAATAAAGTGTAAATAAATGTGGTTATTTGGTTTTTGGGGAGGAAAGAAGTACCTCCAAAGAGGAAGCCTGCAGAATTTAAGATTAGCAATTTAACGCTCCTTTAGGTTGTGTTGGTGAATTTCGTACCTCACAACAGTGATGATGGTAGACTATTCTTACACAAGTTTAAGTGTAGATATGTTAAGATAGAATGTGCAGTTGTTAATGGGATTTTTTGAGGGAATTGGAACTTTGAGCAAGACATTTATAAAACATGATAGATGTCTATTGGTTGTCACTAAAAGGTGGAAAAAAGAGAGAAAAATTAGCTAAAGGAGGCCACCCAGGTCACTGCTGGCTTAAGCGTACATTGAAATCCAAGTAGTTCTGTGTCAATGCAGCATAGACTCCAGATTAAGACTTTTGATTCTGTACCTGAGTTAATGTGAGTATATTCTGCTTGCATGTTCAGTTGGCACTAATTCAGATTCTTCAACCTTACTCAGTTTCAGGGTCACTTTGTAGGTTTAAACTGTCAGTCTCTATCTCAAGGTGGTAGTGACCAGTGTGCTGCTGCCAGTTAGGAGGAAGTAGTTCCTATAAGCTGGTACATGCTGGACATGCTCTTGGTCAGTTTCTCCTCAGGAAGAAGACAGAATGTTGGGAGATGGAGTGGTGCACATACAAATTAGTACTAGAGAATATTCTGTGGTGTATTAAAGACTGTATTTTGTAATATGAGAGTACTCAGAATGTAGTGCCCAGAAAAATATACCATGGGTATTCATGAGCTATCATTCTGTCTTTTGTTGTTTGGTTGGGTTTTTTTGTTTGTTTTTCTCCTGTAAAACTGTAAGTCCCTTTGTTTTATTCATTTGCTTCTATTAGAGCTGCATCTTCTCTATGACACTCATTATTCAATTCACTCAGGGAGATATTGGGGCTTTTTTGCTTCTGATTCTGTGACAGGTGGGGTTTTTTTGTCAGTTTTTCAAATGATTAGTTTTTGTGGTATTTTCTTTAAATGTAAAGGGTCTTATTTTCAGGGCCAACATTTAAGAAAGTATTCAGGATGCAAAAGCATTTTAAGAACTTGTACTGTTACAGATAAAACCTTTATCAGAACTAGCTTATGTACTAATTGAGTTTCACTGTTGTTTTTAAGGGCTGCACAAAGATGTTCAGGGACAACTCTGCCATGAGGAAGCATCTGCACACTCATGGCCCTCGGGTACACGTATGTGCAGAATGTGGCAAGGCCTTTGTCGAGAGCTCAAAATTAAAGCGACATCAGCTAGTTCATACCGGAGAGAAACCCTTTCAGGTATTGTTAACCTGCAGACATTGGTGAATATATGCAGCCTATAACTGTAACTTAGCTTCCATGTGACTCTGGGGATACTGTGTTTTTTTTCTAACGTCAGGTGAGGCACTGAATGGTCACCTTAAAAATGGGAAGTACCCTTAAGATACTTTGGCTAGTGTTTAACTGTTTCCCTGGTCTTTTGTTGGAAATTAGCAAGTGGTATGTATGTGGGAAATACTTTTCAAAATACGATGTAGCTACAAAAATGAAATCTGCAGCTAATACTGACTGAGTAAAAT
Organism: Tricholaema leucomelas; assembly: GCA_013400475.1. Taxonomy (NCBI): domain Eukaryota; kingdom Metazoa; phylum Chordata; class Aves; order Piciformes; family Lybiidae; genus Tricholaema lacrymosa; species Tricholaema leucomelas. Next base: position 84,750 of record WAAF01003292.1, on the reverse strand, counting down.
GTTTCTTTCTCCTCATCTTTTCAAATTAACACCTAGAGACAACTGAGACTCAGGGCTCTTTGTTCAGCTGACTCGTGATTTTCAGTGGTGGCTATTAAACAGTTTTCAGCAAAATGATGGTAGTCACCGAATCTCCTCCTGATCGTATGAAGTCACATGAGCCTCTGGCCCCAGAAGTCTTGCAACAGTGCTTATAATTTCTTTCTAAAAAGATATTCATAGTCTTGAGCATATGTGTGATCTCCAGTACACATTTAAGTTAGGTGGTTTTATTATTTTTGTTTGATTAACAGTGCTCAGGCATTCACTTAGATGTGTATGCTGGAGCTGCTGTGTGGTAAATATAAATATTTACCACTAAAGCTGCTGCCCTTTGTATTCCAAGTCCATATTAAAAGTAAAGCTTGTAAAATGAGCAAATCTTTGCAAATTATCACTGAAAGAGAGAAACTGTGATGGGAAATGCTGTTTCTAGTAAAACATGTTTTCATGTGCAGAGACGGTGCTTCAGTGGAAGCATTTCCTTGCAAGCTGCAAGTTATTTCCCTGTTTGAAATAGCCATACTACTGTGGCAAAAACAACCTGAAGTATTCCTTTTAATGTGTAATGCAGTTTAGAAGTGATGCCCACAGCTTCACCTATAGTGATCTTCAGCATCCAGCTTGGTGCTCGTGCAGTCTAATGATTGAAGAGGAATATTCTTCTACGGGGCAGTTGGCATTTTGGTGCTACTTTGTTGGCTAATGGAGTCTGTCTTTTCCTTCCAACAGTGTACATTTGAAGGATGTGGAAAGCGTTTTTCACTGGACTTCAATTTACGCACACACGTGCGAATTCATACTGGCGACAGGCCCTATGTTTGCCCATTTGATGGCTGCAATAAGAAGTTTGCGCAATCAACTAACCTGAAATCTCACATTTTAACACATGCTAAGGCCAAAAACAACCAGTGAAAGTTGGAGGAGAAAATTCTTGAACTCAAAGCATCTTACAGGAATATGAATTGGAAATAAATATGCCTCCCCTTTGTATATTGTTTCTAGGAAAGAATTTTAAAAAGAACCCTACAAACCTAAAGGACGTGTTTTGATAAGTAGTAAATAAAAAGCAAAAAAAATCCACAAAAAAACTTTAAGGTGACGTTGCTAAGATGCTCTACCTTGCTCTGTAATCCCGTTTCAAGAACACGGTGTTTTGTAAAGTGCGGCCCCAACTGGAGGGGTCAGTTCATGAACTTGCATCCAAAAAGACAATTCTTTATACAACAGTGCTAAAATTGGACTTCTTTTCACGTTCTTATAAATATGAAGCTCACCTGTTGCTTACAATTTTTTTAATTTTGTATTTTCCAAGTGTGCATATTGTACACTTTTTGGGGATATGCGTGGTAATGCTATGTGTGATTTTACTGGAGGTTGATAACTTGGCTGGAGGTAGATTTTCTTTAAAAGAATGGGCAGTTACATGCATACTTCAAAAGTATTTTCCTGTAAAAAAAAAAAGTTATATAGGTTTTGTTTGCTATCTTAATTTTGGTTGTATTCTTTGATGTTAACACATTTTGTATAATTGTATCGTATAGCTGTAATGAAATCATGTAGTATCAAATATTAGATGTGATTTAATAGTGTTAATCAATTTAAACCCATTTTAGTCACTTTTTTTGGAGAAATACTGCCAGATGCTGATGTTCAGTGTAATTTCTTTGCCTGTTCAGTTACGGAAAGTGGTGCTCAGTTGTAGAATGTATTGTACAGGCAATGACCGTTTATTAAACACCTGATAATATGTACATCCCATGTATTAGAAAGGGCAACAATAAAACAGTGGTCCTAAAGAAAGAATATGGCAGAAAATGATCTGTAAGGACAGTCTTATTTTCTTGTGTTGTCCAGAGCAGTCCTAGTTCCTCTTGACCTCCCAGAAATTGGAAGCTAAATAAACTCAAGTTTCCTTTTACATTGCATTCAATTACAATGATTTGTGATGAACTTGCATAATACCACATCAGGTGGTACACCTAAACAGAATTGGTGACTCTAGTTCTGTTTTTGAGTGATCTAGACTTCTAGTAACTGGAATGATGAATTAGGAAACTTGTCAGTGTAGCGGGAAGTTTTCAGCGTGCCTGGACAACAACTAGGTAAAAAAGTATAGTAAATAACTAAACAGGCACCTTTGTTTAGTCAAGGTAAGTAATCTCGGAGGTTTAAATGTCACAGCAACAGAAGGTGAGGAAATAGTAGGATTTGAGTTCTCCAAATATTTAAAAAAAAAAAAAAAAAGGAAAACCAATCAAAAATGGTCTTTTACTTTTGGCTGACTTGTTTAACAGTGAAAATTCTTGGAACGTTACGGGAAACTTTATTTCACAATAGGAACTCTGAGTTCTCAGAATTTGGACTTCTGATGGTCTAGCTAGAAGTCATTACTACTCATTTGTTCAGGTGTTTCAAGTAGGAAACTTGCAGTAAAACGTGACCGATTAATACACGTAAGAATATGCACAGAAATACACAAGTATGATTTGAAGGGATGTGACATTTTATTGGAGTAAAAGCTTGTTAACCTTTTTCTGAATTCTGTTCTTGCAAGGTTCATCAAATCTTTCATTGCTAATACTGTAAAACTTAACGAGTCCACTTTTGGTTTTAGTGGGAAAAAAAAAAACAAACAAAAACATGGATAGCAGCAAAGCTTCTCTTAAACCCAAGGGAATTTTCATCCATATATGAGTTAATCTGAACACTGCAGATGTAGTCTGGGGCTAGTAGGGGTAGAAAGATGGGGCATTTAATTGTAAAGTATGTATTAGAATTTTGGCAGATTGGGGTTTTTTTTTTGTTTGGGTTTTTTTTTTATATATATAAGCAGTTCTTGAACAGGACAATATACTGAAAATTGTATAGTTAAATTAAATTCTGTATACAGTTAAATTAGTGACTGTTCTTTTCAAAGGAAATAAAATGAGTTCAGTCTAGTTGTAATTTATCTTTATTTTTCTTACGCACTATGTATGATGGTGTTAGGCTTGTGCAGACGTTTGCTTTCCTCCGCCGTAAAGTGGTGCCCATTTTAGGGACCTGCAAGGTTTCTACCGTGATGGTGTCAGTACTTCATCCTTGAACATACATTTCAGACTAAATGTTATTTAAATATTGATTGGAGGATTAACTGGCAACTGCAGCTTGTATTGCATCTCATTATGGAGAGAGATGGGAAAAAATCTGATTTAAGCCTCAAATCAGTAGCATTCAGTACACCTCTGAGAGTAATAGAATAGAATAGAATTAACCAGGTTGGAAGAGACTTCCAAGATCATCCAGTCCAACCTAGCACCCAGCCCAAATGATAAGTTACAGTCAAAGTTATTAAAATTCACACATTCATTTAAAGGGCCTTAGAGAGAAAAGCTGAAACAAAATAAGAACAACTCATTTTGCACTTGGATGAAATTAGTTGCTACTGTTAGAAAAGACAAAATACTCTCCTTGATATAAAATAGGAACACTTAGTAATACATGAAGGGTGTTTTATAACTAGTTAATTCCATACTGAGTAGGAATCAATATTTGCACTGGGCAGTTTCTGTTATTTAAGCTTTCAAAGTATAATTGGCATATCTTTTTATTAAAATGTCATGCATAGTTGATTCCAGAGTTCTCTTTATGGATTTTCTATACTACAGGTTTTGGGAGTAGCAGCACAGTTAAAGCATTGTTAGCCTCCTAGTGACAAGTTCCTGCATTGTACCACCAGTTTGTTACCAGGTTCAGGTAAGGGGAGTAGAGTGAGGGATGAGGGAACTGCCAACGGTTTTAAAGCTGGCAAAAGATTTATGTGCTTACTTGTCAAGCCTCTTCTGTTCATTTGATCTTATTTCATTTTACTTTATTTGGTTCTCCAGTCAAAATGGAAAGAGGCAATTTCTGTAGCTGTGTATTTTTTAGACTCTACGTTTTTTTCAAAGGTAGAGCTGATTACAGACTTTTCTAGTTGTGTCTGTGCTCTGCCAGTAACAGTAGGTCCTGCCTTCAATGCAAGGATCAACTGAACTTGAATACCTATTAGTTCTGGATGTGTATCTTGAAAAGGTTGTAGGAGGAGCCCAAGTACAGATTTGAAATGCTAAGTTAACAGATTTTTAGTGAAATGGAATACTGGGCAGGCAGCTGAACTCGCACTTGAGTTAACTTTGTTTTAAAGAGATTCACTGTTGAATTGAGGTAGTGCAGTTTGACATTTCACTTCTACATGCAGTGGCCACATTGTCAATAAAGCCAAATTTTGCCAGCGGTAACCTAGGTTTTCATGCAGAGATCCTTCCCTCCTGCTAATTTCACAGTAAGCATAAAAGGAAAAGGAGTAGTTGACAGAAATAGCAAAATTACCAAGACTTTAAGATATTTGAACAAAGCTAATCCCTTCAAAGTTCTAGATGAAGAGGAATGGCAGTGATGATAAAAGGTGTTTCTGCTTGATCATTACCTGCCCTTTGGTTGCTTGCAGTGTATTTTATCAGCTGGAACTGATTAATCTTTCTGCTTGCTTAAGATGAACAAACTCAAGAAGAGTGTGTTCTCAGCTGAATTCTCAAAATGCAGTTCCTTAATGCCTTGAAGAAATAAGAGAAAAATCAGTATCTTTGTTTTGGGTCAAGTGGTAGCTGTTCCTGTTGCTGGTTGATCCAGTTCGACAATGAAAGCACTTTGCTTACGGACATTTTTTTTTCCAGACAACTCTGGTTTCAGGGATTTCTTAAGTCTTGTGGGTCGTTTGGTGTGTGCTTTTGGGCTTTTTTGTGTGTCTAAAGCTTTAGGATTGGTTGCTGGCTGGAACCATTCCTTCTGTACATGTTACAGTATGAACGTAGCATCCCTTTTCTGAGCTGCTGTTCTCGCTGTGTTCCTATATAAACTGGAAGCAAAGCTTTCTTCAGGAGCAATCTGCAAGTTCTTTAGAAATGTTGGTTAATCTGGGGAGGAAAGGCTTGTGGGATCCTTACAGGACTTTGGATGCTTCTCATGCCACCACTTCTATATTAAATGTTCTTGTAGGTTTAAGTGTGATTATGGTTTTTTTTTTTTCCTGTTAGGCAGCACCTACTCTGAGGCTTTATTTGAGTCTGTGCAGATACTCGTGGAGAGTAGTTTGCCAGGAGGTGGCAGTGAATTACCAGTTTGTACAGTGTAACCAGCAGACAAAATAGCAGTGTCAGGGTGCCCCTGTGAGGTCAAGTGTGTGTAGGGTGGCCTGTGGTGTTAAGTAGACTGACAAACCTGGAATGTGTCGATGTCAAAGAGCGTGTTTCCCACACACACCAGTGTGGAAGAATAAGGACAACTCTGCTGATTTCTGGGAGTCCCAAGCATACTTGTGCGTTCATAAAAAGCACCAGCAAGGCAATGGAAATAAAGACTCTGAATGAGAACTGTTTAGTGTGATCATGTATTCTTATTTCAACATTATCATATGTCTTTAAAGATAAATGTAGTGTTAATGGGTGTACTTTGAACTGTAAGTGGTCGTTTTGGTTATCTGATGGACATGTAAAACTCACTGCTTCCTAGAAGGGTCTTTAGCTTAGCTGAGGCAGTTAGCCATTTGACTTTTCCTAGGTGTGGTGTTCCTTGTAATGATTGCTAGGCCATTGCAGAGACTGCAGGACAGATGCTACATCAGTGAGCCTTGCATTGCTGTTCTTCAGGGAATGAGGTAAAACATTTTTCTCACTGTAGCAAGCCCACAGTAAAGAGAGATGTTGTTTGTGAGTAACAGGTGTATTTTGAGATAAATCATAGAGCAGGTAAAGATAGAGGTATATTATAGACTCCTTGTTTGGTCAATAATCCATATGCAGAAGAAGCTTGATAACTGAGTATATCCCTAGTGTACTTCAGCCAAAGCTTATCTGAGCAGTCACTTCAATTGTAAGGCAGATTTGTAGACCTGCCTTAATGTTTTAAGGATTCATAAATGTCCTTGCAAGATACTCGCCAAGGACCCTGCTAACATCACCAGTTGTGATTTTGGTTTGCAAAGGTTTTGGCTGCCTCTCACATGGGATAAAATGCAGCTTATGGTTTGGCTTATTTTTCAACACATTTCTTTTTCCTCAGCAAAACAAGATTTGGCCTTTGGATATAAAGTCCTTTAGTCCTCAGTCTTAACTAGTGCTTTGACTGAATCCAGTCACTCCCATAATTTGAAAGGGCATGCAAATGCTTATCATTTAGAAGTGGATTGTAAGGAATAATACTGTGACAAGTCTTCAGGGCTTGGTTGGTTTGTTTGTTTTCTTTCCTCTTGCCTTACAGAATTAACCAGGTTGGAAAAGACCTTTGAGATCGAGTCCAAGCTATCACCTAACCCTTCTAATTAACTAAACCATGGCACTAAGTGCCTCGTCCAGTCTCCTTTTAAACACCCCCAGGGATGGTGACTTGACCACTTCCCTGGGCAGCCCATTCCTTCATTAGTTCCCTGTCTCCCTTGAACTGGGAAGTCTGGAAGTAGATAGAGTACTCCAGATGTGACCCCACCGGGTGAGGGTAGAGGGGGAGAGCTTCCCTCAGTCTGCTGGCAAGACTTTTTACTGTACCCCAGGATACCATTGGACTTCTTGTCCACAAAAGCACACTGCTGCTGGCTCCTGGGGAATTTGTCCACCAGGACTCCCAAGTCTCAAGGTTATGCATGAGAGATTTAATTTCAGCTTTTTCTTGAGTGTGAAATGGAAGTGTACAGTTTCAGTTATGAACTGGTAGGGAATTAGGTATCTGCTAGGGGGAAATGAAGGGCAAGAGAGTTATTTTTACTTTTACCTCCTTATTTGCAGTTAAAAAGCTTTAAACTTCACTAAGAGCCTGTTTGAAAATTACCTGTTGTGGGTTTTTCCTTAGTGAAAACATACCAATGTGTAAGGAAGAAGGTGTGTGGCTTGGTTGATTGCAACACTTGAGTATACCTGATCTAGGATAAATCTTCGCTTTAGGCAAATAGATCAGGTCCTAGAATAAGAATACTAATTTTCCTTCATACTAACTTTAGTCATATTCTGGCAATGTTTAAAACTTTGGATATATTTAGCAGAGTGTGAGGTCAGGCTTTATTATGAATTTACTATTTTATTGACTGACATGGATATTGTTGAAGTGGTACAACTCCATGTTACAGTTAGCAAGAAACATTGAGGGCTTCTTTCACTAGGAAACAAACAATGTGTAAATAATAATGATACCATAAAACAAATGTATTAGTTGTAAAGTTTAATGGACCTGAAGAATCTTTTGTGAACATTAGAACTTGCCTTTCTTCCATTAATACCAATGTATAGGGTATTATTTTTTTACTGCAGACCTTGCCTTGCTATCGTTCAGTTTATTGATGAAATTATAGAGCTTAAAATCACATTCTAGGTAAAGCCAAATAAAACTGGTAATAAACTCTTAAGTAGACAAGCATTTTCTGTATATCATATTATTGCACATATTAGGTCACTGGTTTTGTTGTTGTGATAACCATTTTTGTAATTAGGACAGCACTAGTACAAAAATTGCAGAATGGTTGTACTGGGGAAGGTATAAACAGCTCATTTTCCTCTGCTTTTCTCCCTCACTGCCCATCAACATACATAAATTCCTGAAGTTGGAAAATAACAATTTACTTCCTCATGATTTCAAAGTGTATTTCTACTAGGTTTGGCCCAGCAAGTTCTCTGGTTGCCTACTGTCATGGTTTTAGGCCCTGCTGCAGCTGAGCTCCATGCAGCTGCTCACACAACTGCCCCTTCCACCCCTTTCCCCAATAGGATCTGAAGGAGGAATCAGAAGCAAAACGCAAAACTGGAGGTTGAGATCAGGCAGGTTTAACAAAACAATGCAAGGAGCAATTAACAACTGGAATGACAGCAATAGTAAAATATATATTTATATGAAACAAGTAATATAAAATGCACTCATTACACACACTCCCCATGCTGCCTAGGTCACATACATGCACTGCCCCCATTTATATAGCATGGAATACCCCAGGGGATGGTTCAGCTGGATATCCTGGGCATGCCCCTCCCAATGTCCTGTGATGAAATGAACCCTATCCCAGCCAAACCCAGGACACCTCCTTTGCTGAGCCTCCCAGAGTCAACCATACAGTCCATCAGATTGTTCATCTCTCCATGGCTGTGATGTTTGGAAGGGCATGTTGCCTTGCATAGGTTTGTATTTCCTCTGGATGGCTAAAGAGGGGTTTAAATGTACCTTATAATTAATAGTGTTTGGCACATGTCTGGACTTTAAATTGTTCTTTACTCAGGGATCAAAAGTCTGGCTAACACTGGCTGTTTACACTTCCAGCAGAATAGTAAATACATATGTCATTTCAAAACTCAAACCTTTTCTGCAAGGTCATGTTTTTATACTTGTGTCTAAGTAACTTTCCCAGTCAAATGGCTAACTGTCCTGTTCCTGCAATGTACAGGGTTCCATCTTCTGCATATCTTGCTACTCTTCCAAATGAACTGTAAAAAAAACCCCAAAACTATATGCAGGGCAAGGCAAGGAAGAGAGGAGGAAGATCCCCAAAAGATGAAAAAAAAAAAAACCCAAGCCAAACTGCATAGTCATGTTACAACTGCAGCCAGGATAAATCAATTCACTTTCACCCTAGTAGTTCTACTAAGCTTTAGAACGTGGAAAGGTTGTGCCTGAATGCTTCTTTTCCTGTGATCCTGATCGAGCATGTTTGTGGCTGCAACTTAAAACACTGGCATGACACTAGTGAGGCGAGTCATAAAGACTGTAGAGCATGGAGGCTTGATAATAGGTGAGTTTTTCCCTTGTTATGCTCAGTTGTCGTGATATTAATTGGGCATCTCTTACCCTGTGTCATGCAGTTCTGCCTGAGTTTGCCAAATTAGTTGATCTATTAAAAAAATCTACAGGAAGTACCTGAGTTTTTTTTTTTAAGCTGAGAGTACTGTCTAGCTTTAATTAAGTTAGGAGTTGCACAGGTGTCAAGCAGTTGACAGCAGACTAGGTTAAAAGCTGGCTTTTACCCTCTTCTTATGCTGCAGAAACCTCCAGTATCTCCTACTAAAAAAAATACAGATAGATGAATTTCTAGAGGTAAATACTGGCTGTAAATGCTGCAGGTAAAATACTGCATAGCCCATTCTGCTTTAATGGTGTTACTGTTTTTTAGGGAGAGCTGTTTGGCTGTTCAGAGTATTTGGTTCTGTACCGTGGTTGAGCATTGTTCCTGCTGAGAGAACACAAGGTACTTAACTGGAACTGCCCTGGTCACGGTTAGTTGCAGTGGTGGCCTTTTCTGATCTAGCAAGCTGATGCTTGACAGGGTTTCTTCCAGTCACGTGTATCTATGGCTTACAAAGTTGAATTAGCAGAGTCAGTACCTGAAATGACCTTTTTCTTGGATCATAACACACATCACCCCACTTCTCTCCCCTATCTTTTTATTTGGAGGACTGATGCTCTGTAGGTTAGTCGAGTTGTCTGAAAACAAAAAGCTACAACCTATAAAGACTTCTGCTGAACTTGTGTGTCTTAGCCAGGAGAATGATTGAGAATGAGAGCGAGGCTTGTGCACCTTCCCTGTGAAGAGAGGCTGAGAAACCTGGGGCTATTTAGTCTGGAGAAGAGTGAGGGGAGATCTGATCAATGTGTGCAAATATCTGAGGGGTGGGTGTCAAGTGGATGGGGCAATCTCTTTTCGGTGGTCAGCAGCAATAAGATGAGGGGCAGTAGCCACAAATTGGAACATGAAAGGTTTCACCTCAACACGAGGAGAGACTTCTTTGCAGTGAGGGTGACAGAGCACTGGAATAGGCTGCCCAGAGAGGTTGTGGAGTCTCCTCTGGAGACTTTCAAAGCCTACCCTAGGTGCTTCTGCCTTGGCAGAGAGGTTGGACTTGATAGAATAGAATAGGTTGGAAGAGACCTCCAAGATCATCCAGTCCAACCTAGCACCCAGCCCTATCCAGTCAACTAGACCATGGCACTAAGTGCCTCATCCAGTCTTTTCTTGAACACCTCCAGGGACGGTGACTCCACCACCTCCCTGGGCAGCCCATTCCAATGCAAATCTCTCTCTTTGTCAAGAACTTCCTCCTAACATCCAGCTTATACCTCCCCCGGCTCACCTTGAGACTGTGTCCCCTTGTTCTGTTGCTGGTTGCCTGGCAGAAGAGACCAACCCCCACCTGGCTACAGCCTCCCTTCAGGTCGTTGTAGACAGCAATGAGGTCATCCCTGAGCCTCCTCGTCTTCAGGCTAAACACCCCCAGCTCCCTCAGCCTCTCCTCATAGAGTTTGTGTTCCAGGCCCCTCACCAGCTTTGTTGCCCTTCTCTGGATACGTTCCAGCCCCTCAACATCTCTCTTGAATTGAGGAGCCCAGAACTGGATGATGGATGATCTCTGGAGGTCACCTCCAACCTCTAAAGTTCTGTGATTCTGTGATGTTGGAGCCAAGCATTCTTTCAATTTAGACATAGTTTGCAGACCTCGTTACTGATTCTGATGTGACTCTGCAGGGACTGTCTTTTGCAGTTCTGCAGCCTTGGTGCTGATCAGGCATACTCAAACCAAATAAATGCATAATAGAAAGGATCCCAGCTCTTTGGCTCTAAAAGCAGGGTTGTTCTCTTAGCAGGTATATCTTCAGTGAGGTACTCGATGAAAAGATTGGTTTGAATAAGTGAGCTCAGGCAACTTCCTTTCTTTGCTTCAATGAACTTTTTTTTTTCCCATGATCTTCAATAAATTCGCTTCAGTTCTCTAACTCAGAGCAAGCACTGCCCTTCCTGGTGCTATGTGAAAGGCAGATGGGGAACAGGTTCTTTCAGGCAAAGGCCAGAAACCCTGTTCTCTTGCAAGGTAGATTTAACAAGCATGTGAGCAAAACATAAGAAACTTTAAGAGAACTCAACTTTTTTACAAAATTTATTCTCTCAATTTTATACACAATAATTACAGACTACTGTACAAAGGTGTAAATGGTCTTTGCTGTGAGTCGTTTTGTGCATATGCAGCTTAGTAGACAGATTTAACATTCAATTTGAATCTCAGTGCAAGTAGGCACTAAAACATCCAACATACCTCCAAGGTATAAAAAGACATACCAGTTTTACAGGTTTCTCCAGCATATTTTGTTACAGTGCAAAATGCTATGAAATAAGGTTTCTTTAGAAAATTCTTATAAATTAAACACATATTGCACTTGTCCCAACCCAAAAGTCTAACAAGTTCTACTTACTGAACTATTCTGAGACATTTTAGAACATTCCTCACACACATCCACTCCTTCCTCCTGGCTCTGTGTGCCAAACTTGCGTAGTTCTTACTCCAAATCCTAAGTAACTGTTTATAGCTCTCGAACTAATGAATGCTTCTCATATAGAGAAGAAAAAAAAAAGGGGAAAAAATACAGCAGGTTAGTGTCACAAGAAAATTCTCCAAAACCCTTTTCAGTCTTTCCAGTAGCACTGTAACTAAACACATAAAAATCAGTATTAAATTGGTAACAGTATACTGAACACCAATCCTTTCAGACACTTCTATTTAGAACCTCCAGTTCTAAATACATACAGTTTTCTGCAGTACTTCAAGCTGCTAAGCTAACATTGAACCCACAAATGTTTTGTGCAATACCACACAGGTAGGACTTTGACTTCTGTACATCACTGACTGCTATGGGGCATGTTGGAAAAAGTGGCACAAAGCTGCATTAACAAAGTCTACTTGCGCTGAATGTAGCAAACACAATCTGGGCACCCACCTAATCAGAAACAGGTGAAGGCAAATAACAGTGATCTTACTAGATGTGAGTATCCCTAAAGCCTTGAGATTTAAAGGAATAAGTGCATGTGAGTGCAGATACTAACTCTGTGCTTAAGACATTAATTCAAAGTTGAAAAGGGAGTAGCTTAAGAACAAATTTTTTTCTTCTTTTTTAGCAAACTGGTATGAACAAAGTTGCTACTAAAACCACTGACACATAAAAGTAGCAGGAAAACAAAACAGATGACTAGCTGAACGCTAGCTTAAACATTTTGGGGTTACCTGCAAGATGCACCTAACGTTTAATTTCCTCCCCCTACTTCACCTCAGAGGACTTTACTTATTCCTGTAATGTACAAAAAGAGCATTTCCTTTCTCAAAACATTCCCAGATTCAACTCAACTCAGTCTTTCAGAACATGAGTGGAAGAAAACCTGATTTCTGGTACGACAACACTGTCCAGATCCTCTTCCGGAGCTGCAACAGTGACTGCACAGTACTTTCTAAAGGCAGGTCCCCATCTTGGATACTACTAGATATGAAGTCCTTACTAAGGCAGTATGCTACTTATACAAGTCATGAGATGAAATCCTAATTTGACATGTTTAGGAATCCTTTATACAGATAGGACGTTTATACCAGTTGTGCAGGTTTATGTCTTAAAAGACCCAAGCAGCCCCGCTTTGGATCGGGAGAACAAACAGCTAAGGTTCACAAACTGGAAGGCTGCTGGATTACTGGACCTGGTTCACATTCGTGAAGGTTGTCTTCCGACTTCATATACATTAGGAACACAGTAACAGTAGCAAAGGTTGCTGCATTGACAGGAAAAGCACGGAGAAGTGTGGAAGTAAGACCTCTCGTGAACACTCTCCAGCCTTCTTCATGGTAACTCTTTCTGATGCAGTCTAAAATGCCATTATATTGTGTAACACCTCCGACTCCGTCGGCCTGAAGCCTGGATTTGATCACATCCACAGGATACGTTGAGAGCCAGGACACAATACCTGACATGCCCCCGGAAAACAGCAGTTTGGGAATAACGTAACTGTCTTCAGCTTCACAGCCTAAATACCTGGTCATACAGTCATAGGTCAGGAAGTAAAAGCCAAAGCTTGGAGTCTCTCTTATGAATGTAGAGACCATGCCCCTGTTGATACCCCTCAGCCCTTCCTTTTGGTAGATTTTGATCAAACAATCCAGAGAATTTTTGTAGTTCTTCGTTTTCAGTTTGTATTCACCTGTTCCTTGAAGCTGCATTCTTGTCTTTGCCAGCTCCATGGGGCAGCAGATGATGCACTGGATAGCCCCTGCTGCTGACCCTGCAAGGAACTGGTTTAGAGGAGTGTCTTTTCCAAGAGCACGGAGAGTGTTTCCTTGTACACCAAACACAAGCGCGTTAATGAAGGTCAGTCCCATCATTGGTGACCCAATACCTTTATAGAGTCCAAAAGCCTAATAGAAGAAGGAGGAAAAAATGCTTTTCAACAGTGGTGCTGATAACCTCCTGAAACTGTTCAGAACGTGGCCTTTCTGGCTCTCCCTTGTGTCCTACCTTCCTAAAAGTGGCCAGAAGATCAGTACCATCTTGCTTTGTAATAACAACTTCATCACTGCCTAGGACACAAACATCTAAACAATTTTAGCAGTATAATTGAACACATCCAAAAAGTCCACCCAGAGACAGGTTTTCTGGTAAATTTTATACTTTAGCTTTTAAGTAGCTAAAATTCTAAAGCTACCTTTTTAAGTATGGTCATCAAACCTCAGCAGGAAAAAAAAACCTTCACTAGTTTCTTCCCTTGTTACTCATACTGCTTGGATTCTCAGCCATTCAAATAACTCATTATCTTACTTCAAAAGTTAACGTCAAAATATCAGCTTCCAACTTGTGATCTTCTTCATGAAGTTTCTGGCAAACTTCTGATGATCTGCACTGTGAGAGGAGACTTTTTTGCTCTTGATTTTCAATATTTGTGGTTTTTTTTAAGAGCTTTCTCACCCTTCTGATACGAAATATGGAAGGCATTAATTTTGTACTTACAGATTCTTGCTTTATGATGGACTGAAAGCAATGGAAGGTCCCACGGTAGAGAGGTTTCTCTACATTTTGAACTTGTAGACGAACCTATAAAAATTTGTATGAGATACTGATTTGTATGTCAAGAGCAGCCTAATTGGTAAACTACTGTCTTTTGTGTGTGTATGTAGCTTTGCTATAGCAATACATATGCAGAAACTAGACACTGGACAAAATAGGTGACAAAATAATTTCTTAATATATATTCTTTTTTACATTAATTTTGTGGTTGAAAACATGAAGGGAAGAGAGTTATTAACTTCTTGTGAATAGTAGGATAAGAGTCTATGGAAGTACAACAAAGTACACTTATCTAGGATTTCAAATTGAAGTTTTCCACTACTGGCTACAATAAGTACTTTCTTTAGCTGCCAAGAATGCTTCTGCTCACACTAAGGTCTATCCGTACAAACCTGATACAATAATTTGCAAGTCAAGCATTAGATTAATGATAACTGCAAAAAGGATAGAAACTCTCAGCACCCCCACCCATGGTGTTTTTGGCTACCAGACTTCAGACTGTTCACTGAGATCTGATTTATTTATATTTTCAGAGGCCATCTGGGAAGAGATCCTTAAGATCTTTTTTACCTTGCACACAGAATAAAAAGCCACTTGTCCTTTTGTTGTTTTGTTTGGGTTTTTTGAAACTTGCTAAATGCAAACAATTTGTGAGAGTGTGGCTCTTTCAAAACCATTAATGTTGGTAATTGGTTAACTTTTCCAAAACAGAAATGGTATGTTCTGCTGGCTAACTGGTGATATTAGGACACAAATCAACTGCCCAGATGGGTCCTTTTAACATTGAATGGCAAAGTCTAATTATTATTTTTTTATTGCTGATGTGTCCTCAACACATTTCAAACAAACCAAAAAAAGCAAGCCTCAAAGCTACCTAGGTCATGCAAAGTCCTGCACTGCAATAACCTCAATAAATCAGTTTCAATGGATTGGAGAAGTTGGAAATCTGTCTTTGCTCTCCAGAAAGGAGAGCTGTGGTGTTCCTCACAAAAAGGTGCTTATCAATTAATGCTGATGCTACAACTCCAGGGCAAAAATCTTCAAGACTCTTATTCTGAACAAAAGATTATCAGCTCTACATGAGAGATTCTTGACTGTATTATTTTTAATCTCTGCCTCAAGTAATAATAAGCACCACCACAACAGTAAAAGATCCATAAGATAATGTGGGTCTAGAAAAGGGTTTGATGTTAAGTTTCTTTGAGACAAAAAAGAAATAGGAAAAGCATTGAAAGTAAATGTTATTTTGTGTTTCATAAATCAAAACTTTAGTGGATGCAAGCCAGACTGGGAGGCTGGCACCACCTCAGGTCTTTCAAGATAGAAACCAGGGTTTTAAAAATTCTCAAAAGTAGGCTTATAGTAGGATTCAAAGAAAATAAGTCCTTTGTTACTCAAAGTGATATCTGGGGGGGCAGGCAGATTGCTAAAACTGCTCAAGAGGGGGCATGCAGATTGCTAAAACTGCTCAAGAAGTAGACCTACAGGCAAAGTCATAAATCTTCACAGCTGTCAGAATTGCACAAAATAAATCTTTTACTCCATTAATAATTTGGTAATATTGTTTCAAACCCTGTCTATGAAGTCAGGGGAATTCAACATGTATGATGTTTGGGAGACCTCCTTACGTTTAACTGTTATACATGCTTGTCTTTAGCAGTTTAGAATTAGTCACTCTGTATATAGGATGAATTTCCAAGTGACAAACAGCTCCCACTATTTCTGTCTAAATAATTTGTAAAACCTTGACCAATTAAATCTTGTTGTATGATAAACTATTTAGAGTACTGATGCTCCAGGTCTCTTTCCTTTGAGCATGTCAATGACCACATAGGGATGCCCACATTACCACATTGCCAGGTAAGGCAATGATTGCACATGAAACTTTATTTCATGAATCTTAATACCATGTTCATCAAGTTCTTGAATGAGTACAACTATAGGAAGGATGAACTGTGCAACGTTTAACCCCCTTTTATTTGTTGCCCAATATTCTTGTTTCCATCTTATTTGAAACCACTGATACTAAGGTTTTAGATCTAATAGTAACAGACTGTAATTTCAAAGCAGTAAAGACTTGCATAAATGTACTCTAGGCTAAGCAAAAAGTATCACACTCCCAGAACTGTCCAAATGTTTAGTAATGTGCAAAATAAATAGCCTCTAAGTGTTTGAGCAATGAAAATGTCCTCCAAAGATAAGGTAACAGTGTGCCCGAGATCCAGTTTTAGATCCATTGTATATGGACATGTATGGAGTTAGAAATGCATACCAGAAAGAAGATTCAGAATGAAACTTGAAATTCAAAAAACAAACAAGCAAAAAGGGATATTTAAACCCCACTCCCTCCATGACATAGCTGTAGGAGAGGGACACATTAATTTAAAACTAAAAAGGGAAAATGCTTTTAAAGTCTTTTAAGTCTTTATTTGTACCAATACATTTGGGAATAAATCAAGACTGAGAGAAACAGAAGTGTTCACCTGGGCTATACTTACTAGGTAACTCTCCCGTGATGAGGCTTATCTGTCATCTACAACAAAGTAACACTTTTGCTGTTAATGAAGACAGCCCCTAGCTCAGAAAGTAAAGGCAGTTAAAAGCAAAAAAGCAATTTTATACATTACATCAACAAACCAGGGACATGGAGTTTGCCAGTTCCGAGATCAGCTTGCTTGTGGGTTTTGCAGGGTGACTTTATAGACTTAATCTCTCCCTGTGTGTCCCGCCATCCCCCTCCCCGCCTTCTGAAACATGATCACTGGCCAAAAAAAGAGCTTTAAAGCCACAACAGGAGTAAACCTCAGGCTCATCCAAGCAGCTTTCCCATTATTCAATTATATTAAAAACTTAACAATCTAAGATGACTATCAGCTAGCCCTTTAAACACTGCAGAACTAAAGAAAGGGTTAATTCTTAACACATACATGTATACAATACATTATGGAGTGTCTTTTTTACAGACTTTTTTAGGAACTGGCTAGAGTGTTAGTTTTCCCCACATACAGTGGTGACTGCCAACTAATAACACAAGCATTAGGATTTGACAACAACAATAAAAGAATAGAAGTTTGTAATACCTTCTAAAGGGCATGAAAATATTTAAAGCCTTCTGCAAACAAGCTATTTTACTCTACTGTAAATCAAGATGCTTTTTCTAATGCCATCTATTTTGCATTAATATATCTGCTGGGCAGCTCCAGTTTTGTGGACACTTAGATGCTTGGTTTCGTGTACTAGAAGCCATTTCACCTTAAAACCAGAAAATCCCACCACCACATGCTTAACTTTAGTCTGGGCATAGAATGTCAGCAGTTTTGCTAGCTTTAGTGAAATGACCCATCACCTTAGGTTAAGCACGTAAAAGTTAGAAGTGTGGGGGTGAGAAAAAAAAAAAGACAGCTGCCCCTTTACCACTGTAAAAGAGAAATAACAAAATAAATATGCAAGTCTGGATAATTCCATTCCTGAAAATATATACTAGAAGTCAACTCAATTGCTTAACAGTCAAATTTACCATACTCTGAGAAACAGTTTTTAGTGTTTTAGCAGCTTGCACTTGAGTGGCAAGGGCTAATATTCTCTAGTTGGGAAAATCTATGTTGAATTAGACATGTGCTTGAATACAGAACGTGGTGATGACCTCAGTAACACTATCGTCTCTTTGTATATCTAAATTCAGCAAGGTAGAGGTAGTCCAAATATAGATCTAGTGGTTGGCATGCTGTCTGCTGCAGTCAACTGATCTGGTATATTAATTCAGCAGGGAATATATTGGCACCCTTTCTTCTAGCCTTCCAGTGCAAGACTTTGGATAAGGCTGCCAAAAAGTGGTTTGTCATGCCATTCTGCAAAGTGGGCTTGAACTCCAGGAGTCCTGGCTAAAGGACCCTCCAGGAGATTCCAAATCTTATCTTTGAAGCAGTCACCCTTTGTATGCATAATACATACAGCTAAAAGACCATTGCAAAAATAATCTTTAACTTGGAAGGTTGTAAAAATATATAATAACACTTAAAGGTGGAAAAGAACTCCTCAGACAAGCTACATGCTCTGTTTTTTTTATCCCTTTGTCTAAGGTAAAACAAAGTAATGCTTAAGGAGTAAGTAGCAGAGTTTGAGGAGAAAACAAAGTACAAATTTCCAACCTGGTAATAACAAAGTAGGTTTGAGTTACAAATGCAAGGACAGGCAGTTTTAGCAGTTAGTGATGAACAGCTGCAGAGAAGCAAGCTTAAAACAAAATTAAGTTAAATGCAAGATTGTATTTTCAACTACAACATCGTGACTGCACTGGTAAACTTATAGTTTAAGCCAACGTTTGTGATGTTACTGGGTATCATACATAAAAATATTTTTTTCACTTCTAAAAAGCTGGAGAATCTACAAACAGTGGTTGAGGAGGTCTGCTCCAACCTTTCCAGTACAGATTTATGCTTCTACAGTGTCTGGGGATTTTTTTTCCTCCCCTACTTCTTGGAAAACTGTACAGTTTCCTATCTAGAGACAAAAGTATTCCATAATCAACCCACCTTAACCGTGTCAAATGGGTGTCCTACCAGCACTCCGGCAGCACCTGAAACAAAACCAAAGCCCTGGTTATGACTCAGTTTTATTCCTCAGTTTAAGGCTACAGTAGCCCAAGCACAACCACCAGCCTGAGGTGCAGGCACATGGCGTTATTGGTAGGCCTGGTAAAGAGCATCCTATTAAGTTAGAATAGATTTACAGTTTAGTCCTTCAGGCCTGTACTAGGTGCCTTTATGCTCCCATCAAGCTTCAGAGCCCCAGGCAGGGGGTGAGGCATGTGGCTACAGAATGCGTCACACCACACAGGATGTTCAACAGTGATTCCTAGTCTCAGCCTAAGGCAAATCCGGGCACAATATTTCATGTACATGCCACTCTGTGGAAGCATAGGAAACCTGAAAGCTTCTATGGAGGAAGAAGAAAAGCCTTGCTTCCCGCCCACAGCCTGTCTAGATGCACCTGCCTTACCAAAAACGTTTGCTGTCACAGGACTTGGAATTTACGTGCAAGCCTCTTAATTGCACTGCCCAATATGAACATGTGCTCGTGAACCTAAAAAGCACCAGTAGTGGCTAAAGCAAGGCATCCTCTAGCTCCCTAAGGCTGTGAACCAGAACTGGAAGTTCAGCCCATTCATGATCTTCTCACACATGCAGAAAGGTAATGCCTCTCCCTCTATCCCAGAGGATGCGTCAGGAATGCAAAGCCCACTCCAGGCTGGTCAATGCCAGCACAGCAGCAAGACAGTCCAAGTCACAAAACCAGTGGTATGCGCTGCGTTCCACAGGAAACCAACCATATGGGATCCCTGACAAGGCAACGATCACCAGGGATGAAGTCAGACAGAAGCTAAATAAGATAAAAGTATAATCTCTTTGCCAGGTTGGCAAATAGAAGACCAAAGACAAACAACTGAAAAGACGAGAGAATAAGTCTTCTGAACAGCTGCTAAAAATAGAAAGCTGCAGGCCGCAAGTAGATGCAGGGGGAAGCGCAAGACGAGCAGGCGGATTCTCTCCTCCGCCTGATGCTGAAGCTCCCCGCTCTACGTATTTCCAGGTCGGAGGGGTTCCGCGCCTGCCACTGCCCGTTTGCTCACATCGACAGCGCTCTCTCCCCACCCGCCGCTGCATCCAGCCCCTTCAGGGCAAACGCGGGCGCTGCGGCACCGACGCGGGAAGGTAGAGCCCGCACCCCCCCCGCCACAGCAGGAAATCCCCGAGATCTTCCTCCGCCGCACCCGCGCTGCCAGTGCCCGGCCTCGGCGGAGGAGGCTCGGGGCTGCCCGGCTTGGGCCCCCACCTGCAGCAAAGCGGCCCCTTTCATCGCCCCGCTTGCACAACGCGATCCTCCGCTCTCGACACAACAGCTCCGGGCCCAGCTCTCCCTTTCATCTGCCCCTCCTTTTTTTTTTTCCTCTCCCCCTTTATTTCGCCCTATATTTTCACCCTTTCTCCCTTTTCTCGTTTTTCTTTTACTTTTTATTTCTCCATTGCCCCCTTTTCTTCCCTCTCTCCCTTTTCTTTTCCTTCCCCCCCGTGTCCTGCGCCCCACATTCGTTTTTTATTTTATTTTTAAATTATTTTCAGTTTTGTATTCTGTTTGTTGTTTTCTTCCTTAAGCCCCCCACCGCGCTGCTCACCGCCGACGCATCCCGCGAGGAAATCCAAAGCCATGCTGGTACCCTCGGTCCCCGGCGGGCCCAGCCCTTGCGCGATACCGCTCCACTTACTGCCGCCACCGGCCTCGCCGCCCGCCCTTTCTATCGCCCGTTCCCCCTCCCTGCCCGAGAGGGGCCGGACCACGCCTCTGGAGGGGCGGGCGGAGGGACAACTCCCCCATGCCGCCCGCAGCCACTGGCGGCTGAGCCGGGGCGGCTCCGGATAAGGGGCGGGAGGCGGATGAGACAAGCGGGGATGAAACTGCCGGCACCGAAGCCACGGAAGGGGTGCCCTACGGCGTCGCGCTGGCCTTCCGCGGCCCCGCCCTCTCCCCTCGAACCCTCCGTTCGCGGATGCAGCTGGGAAATCAAACGAAGTAAAGGCAGAAAAACATCTTGGAGAATGGGAGAAAGGGGGCAGAGCGTCCCGCCTGCGGAGCAGCAGCCACCTCGGAGCCGTTTTGGGTGACTCACGGAGGCTATCGCTTTCTGGCTGAGGCATCCCTGTAGTGGTTGGAAAGCCTGTGAAGCCGTGTGATGAGGAGTTCAGACGACGACAGAGTTAAAATGCTTCTATCACTTCTTCCACGGAAGAGAGTCCGAGAGAATTGGAGTAGTTAAGCCTTCAGAAGACCCCAGGGACACATTGTTGTGGCCTAAATGGAGCTAATACTAAAATGTAGCTTATAAAGACAGGAGAGACTTTTTACCACGGCCTTTAGTGATAGAACAGGGGCTAACCATTCAAACTGGAAGAGGATTTGTTTATATTATATATATTGTGGTGAGCTTGGGGACATGCTGGAACGGGTTGCCCAGACAGACTGTCAATGCCCCATCCCTAGAAGTGTTTAAAGCCAGATTAGATAGGGCTTTGGGCAACCTGATATAGTTGAAGATGGTCCTGCCCAGGACAGGGCAGGTAGACTAAATTATCTTTGAGAGTCCTTTCTAACCTGAATCATTCTGCGATTCTCACCTACACAGTGTTGGCCCAGAGAAGAGAGAAAGAGTACATCTACAGATCCGGGCTCTGTGCTAACTGCTGACTCCATGGCATAACTGGAAGTTGCAGGGAAAAGACCTTACCTCTGATAATCAAGGGCACAAATGACCAGCCTGCTGCAGATGGGGTGTAGCAAAGCCTTGGATCTCAGTTTTGTACACTGCTGCTGTGCTTCATTGTGCAGGAGAGGCTTTCCCTGTTTTATATTAACTCTGTTTTCCTGGCTTCAAGGTGCCCTGGTGCTAGAGGCTTTAAACGGAAAACTCAAACTGTTGTGGTTTCCAAAGGGAGCTCAGTTTAATCTGCTCATTTCAGGGGGCAATGTCTGAGAAAGAGGAATACCAGTGGCCTAGAACAATGAGTAGCCTATTCAAGCTTTGCTGAAAGTAACATGATCTTCCTCAGATCCTGCAAAGTCAGCTTTTAGAGAGTAAGTTCCAGAAGTAAAGCAGAATGGAGAAGCAGAAAAACAGACGCCTTTCCCCCCCTCATTGTGGCATGGCAGTCCTTTTCTAGGTGTAGCAGCTCAACACAAAGCTCATAAATACTTGCAGTAGAATAGCATATTAAAAATCAAGCCAATTTTTAACTTCTGTGCAAAGAAAACACACACAGAGAAAATGAACAAACACAAGGATGGTTCCATGGTGGTCCAAAATTTCTGCTACAGAACAAAGCCTGAGCAATTCTTGGGCTACCATTACAATTAACATGCAGATAAGAAGGAAATGAAGAGTGCTTTAAGGAATCCCTTACATCTTCTAACCAAGCACTCATTTGGGTTCCTTCTCATCCCTAAGCACTGCCAAATCACATCAAGCATCCATGTGTCTCCAGGATGCTTTGGATTCCCTGATGTCCAGGTATCTGTCCTACCTGGGGACAATTAGTTCACATTAGAAAGCAGACTGGCACTGCCATTTGCTGCAGCACTGATGGCTTTGGGAGCTGCCCACTCCTGCTGTATCATGCACTATTCTGCCTCCTAATAGAGACCTTAGACTTTGCCAAGCCATGCACCTGCAGCCAATACTTTAAGTCAGAAAGTCCAGATTGATCCTTTTCCCCTAAACATTTCATTTGGGAAATCTTGTCCATTCTGGCATCTGTGAGAGGAACTACAATCATGTACAACTCTGAAGGTGAAAGTTCAGATGTTATTTGCATCTGCCTTGTAGCACAAGCCTTGGAAGGATCACCTTATCCCAAAACATTCCTGGCTAAAGTGCTTTAATCTGTTATTCAAATCCTCTGATCTCATAAGTAACCTACCTTAGAGAAACAGAGAAATTCCCTTCTTCACCAGAAATGTTAGGTAACTGTCATGTCCACACACAATGGACAAAGAAAACATTCCTTGTCTCCTTGCAGGCACTTCTTAGGTTATCTGAAGACAGTTTCAATCCTAGTCTTTTTCTTCTCTGAATTATATTGATAATTATATTTTGACCTCCATTTTTAACCCCCTCCCTTTCTTCAGTAGTTCTGGACTTCCTTGAACTGGCCCTTAAGGCTTTGCTGTGCAAGGAATAAGTTACCTTGACATCTACATGCAGCTCATATCTGGCACTAAAGTACAGCAGTTTCTCTATCACCTGGTGATGTCTCCTCAGCAGAGGAGACTGTTGATGTTTGTGCAGCCCTTCTGGGTAAAGAAGACTTGTGGGGTGAAATAAACACAGATTTCATGAAACAGCCAAGCTGATACCAACGCAAATACGAAGTATAAAAAGTTATACTCAACTCAGCACATGTACAGTGCCCACAGTAAACAGGAAAGCAGTCTTCAGGAAAGGAAGAGCAGAGTCAGAGAGTATCCAAAATGGAACATGAGCAGAAGAGCCTCTGTCCTTACTAAACCTCCTCCTTTATAATGAACATGACATTTATAGTATGGGATACACCTGTGAGCCAACTCCAGTCAGCTGCGTTGGCTGACCTTAAACTGCTAACTGTCTGCAGAGCATGCCTGGCCTAGGATTCTGTCCCAGTGATCAGGACACTGGAGTGTCTGCATGCAACTGTTACTCATATATCTGAATATGGGATCAGATATTTGCAAGAGTCATCATATAACACAGCACAGCACAACAAGACACAACACATAACTCGTTTATGGGCCCATGATGTGCCCCACATCCTTTTCAGTAGATCAGCTGTGTGCAGCTGTGTTCTGTCTTGTACTAGCATTTTCTTTCTACATAGTCATTCCTAGTTGTCCATGCTAAATTGCTTTTTCCAGATTGACTTTCCAGTTTGTCAAGATTACTTGCATTCTGATCTTGCTGTTGATGCTTGTGCAGCCCCTCCCAGGTTGCTGCAATCTCCAAAGGCCTGTCTTGTCCCTGCATGCTTGAGCTGTTCCTCATAAACTTTATTCAATGCTACTGCATGTTGTATTCAATGTTGCTGAAGCCCACTGGAGCAGGCACACATTTCAAAAGGGGCAGGGGGCACTTTATAAATTAACAAAGAGACCATCAAGAGCTCATCGGTATAAAGTTTGAGATGTCGAGGGATGGTTCACTAAGGAACAAGCATGACTTTAGTCTCACTGGGGAGCTTCCTTTTCATCCATTTTTATTTGCTTGGGGGTTTGTTTTGTTTTATGTTTCAGCACACTTGTGAGGCGACATTGCAAGAACGTGGAGGAGTTTATTAAGTTTGTCTGTGAGGGGGAACAGTGAGTCAGCACAGGTGCTTCTTTCTACATGTCTTTCATAGGAGCTTTGTGATAAAGGGAAGAAAGTCATGGCATTTGCAATTTGGTAGTATTACTTAGGGCAAATATTTTGTCTCTTGATCCAGGGCCTTATGTGTGTAATACAGATATAGTTTTGGAGAGGAGAGATAAGCTGGCACTTAAAGAAGGATAGATTTAATGGTTCCTCTCTTCACTCAAACTCTTTTTCTAGATTGTTCAAAAGATATGTCTGATCTTGTACTGCTTTGCTGATATGTGATGCCTCTGGCTCAAAGTGTGACTCAGACACTTGTTCCCTTAAGGCTTCATAGATTAAATTCAGCTGTGACTGAGTTTTTATTCTGCTAAACAAGATCTGAACATAAGTTATAACTGGCTGAGATGCATCCCCTAGAAATCTGGAGTAAGGGGTTGAGCTCTCCCTGCTTTCTTCTTCTTTGGTAGCATTTAGTGAAATGTGGGCTCATCAAACTGAGAAAACAGAAAAGAAAGAGCTGATAGCAGCTCGGGAAACTGTAATACAGGGTCTACCAGCACACAGGGCAGCTGTGCTGCCACATGTCTGAGAGAAAATGTTGAAGTTATACTTTAATGCTGTTCTTTTTCAAAGATCCTCTTCCCTTTGCCCTATTGTCTTTTAGATCTGAATGGTAGCAATTCAGGTGGAGGAAGCTTTGCAGGTGACACTGGAGGGGTGAGATAGTAGAAAAGGTTTTCCTCTGTCCTTGTGGCAAGAAGTGACTCTGTCAGCTCTCTGCTGCCTTTGCCACCCAGGGAAGATCTGGTAGGTGAACCTGGACAGAAGCCTGAAAAAATAAATTGGTAGAGTAGGGAGTTGAACAGAATAAGGTGGAGAGTAAAGAAGTAGCAGAGCATAATTAGCACTGCAGGTAAATAAAATGCAAAGAGAACAGGCAAAAGCAGACTGAAGTAGGAAAGGAACAGAAATGTGGAGTTGCAATGAACTTGCAGAAATTCTGGTGGCAATGGCGTGCAATGAAATACACATTGTTGACTCAGGTGTTTCAAAATCTTTGTTTGCTTGTGAGTTTGGCATCAGCAATTGGCCCTATCTCTGTAGATATGTCTCACTAGAATGTGAATGAGGGGTGGTGGATATCAGGTTTCCCCGTTGCTCCTCAGAATTTCAATGGGGCTTGGCCACCTCTGTAATTACCTGGCAGGAGAATTTACTTCCACACAGCTAGCCTTCTGCCCTCCGCCTGTTCTTTGTCTTCTGAGGTAATGCACTGCTGCATCATCACATCTTCAGTACTCATAAAATTACCCAAAAAAACAGAATCAATTACTCTTTTTATTTTAAGCTGGCATTGGATTTTGAACTTCTCCTTCCTATCACATACTTGGGCTCCCTGAATCACTTGTCAGAGACTTTTGTGGGCAGCAGCTCTCTCTCTGTGTCCTGTTTATGATGTGAACTTAGGTAGCACTTGGGCCATGTGCATGTAACAAGCACTAGCAAACTGCTTGCAAGGAAAACCTTGCATTTTTCAGAGACAGCAATCCAGCACAACTAGGTTTGGAGATAAGCTACTGCTTCACCAAATAGCTGACCATCTAAAGCAGCAGAAAAGAAATCCAAATAGTGAAAGGTGGGAAATATTTGGACACAATGTTAAGTGCAAAAGAAAATCTTAGAAGATGAGCTGCTCTGTGGAAACACCCAGTGTCTGAAAAAGAATCTTCTCCAGGTGAATTAATTCAGTACCTTTGCTTGAATTTGAGTCCATTTTTTTTGTTTTCCTAAACAGTGTTGTGTTCATTGTTGTACTTGTACTCATTGTTCCACTTGATGTTATGTTATTGAGTTAGGTCATTAGGATACTCCAGATCCTCAATATGAAGCTGGTTTGGAAGCCAGAGCAACTAAGGCATTATTCATAGGGGACTAGATGCCTTTATTATCCATTAACTTTATGACCTTGAGTGGCTTTAGGGTATTCTCTGACGTTATTATCCCACTTGCTTCAAAGGTACTGTATATCAAATGTTGAAACTTCCCAACCTGATGAAATCCCTTGATAAGGCTGGTGTTTCAAACCATGAGCGGTAACTGAAGCATTTGTACAACAGTCAGGTGCTGCTGAAACATCGGTCTTGCTTACAGATTTGCTGATGGATTAGCCTTTGTGATCTCCTAATAGGTCCTGTCAGAATCCCAAGATTCCCCCAGTATATCCTGGTCAGAATCCAAAGATTTAAGACCCCTTTTCTTCCAAGTGAAATCATGGCAGGCAAGCAACTGCCTAAACTAGTATCTGAGGTGCTGAGCTTGTGAGAGGCAAGTGAATGAGAGGTACTGCAGGAAGGTAGTTTAGTATGCTATAAATTTTAAAGTGTTTCCAACTTTCCATGCTCTATCCTGGTAAAGAGGAAACATTTTTATTACTGGGCACACATACCTTCTGGAAATCATGGCCCTGGCTGTTTTAAGCACAAGTGGCCAAGTTCTGACATGTACCTTCTGTTTGTCTCACCCTCTCCTCCAGGTGACATTGTCTATGTGGAGGAGTGTTGGGTTTCTCAAACGCCAAAAAGACACGTCGAGGGTCACCAGAATGTTGAGTTGGCCTCTCTTAGGCCGCACGGGAGCGGGAAAGACACGAGCTTATACCGATATGGTACATAGGTGGCCAATCCGTTCATTGAAGCTAAGCCTGGTGATTGTGGATTCAGTACAGTACTTCTGATAGGCTTACACAGCAGAATATGGGCTGTCCACATGCACAGAGGCAGACCTGGCCAACTACTCCCCTTAATCCCCCTTTGCACATCTAGTCACAACATTTGCGTGTTCCCAGGGCTAACCAGCCTGCCCCCTTGCACAGCTCAGAACTTTCTCAGCTTCTCTGCTAGCCTCCCAAGGCCACTTTTCTGCAGCTGTGCCTCCTTATCAGAATGACCTAAGCCTGTTCAGTTACTCAGCCCTGCTCAAACTCCAACAGAGGAGCATTTTAATTTGTTTTACTGGTTTTAAATATACCATTCTGCTGCAGAAGGCAAGAAAAATAATCATAACTTGCACCTAAACCAGTAAACAATGTTTCTGAGTACTCAGAGGAAGAATGCATCCCTATTCATAGCTGTGTATTGTTTCGTTCGAAATACAAATCCATAGCCAACCCACTGAATGCTTCTCTGGAAACACATGAGAAATACACTGGCCAAGAAGCAAGAAACAGCTGCCTACAAGCATTAGCCCAAAGTAATTTCTTTGGCATTACCTTTAATTTCAAAATCCATATATGCTTTGAGTTATGTTGCCTAAACTGCTGAGTCTTTTCTGTTATGCTTCTTTTAAGCAGTTAGCAAGTAGGCTATAGAAGGGCAGACCTACAAAAACACACCTCCATGCTGGGTCTTTTCTTGTCTCTTCATAGGTTCCATCTTTATTCTCTGACCTGTGCTATGATGGCTAAGGCATAATAATTACTTTTTTATGTACATCTGGAGAAGGACCTGAGTCTCAAGTATCTGAAATATTATGAGGAATCTGTCCTCTTATGTGTGCTGCAGGTGGAGGGAGTTTCTTTGCTGCTAGCCTTTGTTGGAGAAGACCAGAAGACTTTGTGTGTGCATGCAGACAGAAATACAGAGAACAGGTCTCTGGCAGAACTAAATGCTAAGTTGTTTAGCAGCACAGTTTTAAGATGCCAGAGACCACAAAGTGGCATGCTGAGATAAGAGAGTGGGCATTGAGTCCAGTTACCTAATTTAGTAACTGCCTATCAGCTTTATCCATCTCTCCTTCTGCATGTCACTGTCATTCAACAAATGCACATGTAACTGGTGACAGTGAGCAAAAACTACTGGGAAATCATTCAGAAAAGAAAGGAAAAACTCGGTAGCTGGCATCTGTACACAATTTTTCCAGCCTAGATTTGCAAACAATATAGTCTAAGTCTCAGGCTGTTCACATGAAGTAAAAATGTGCAATTATGCCCATTTCATAGGTAAGGAAACTGATAAAACTGATTTGTTCTAAAGGAGCAGGGGACAGAGCTAGAAGGACAACCTCTTCTGCCTGTCTCCTGCCTTTGTTTTTAAGCTACAGGAATGTTTCTGTGAGGCAAATGTGGTTTTTTTTTCAGTGACAAGACCTATACAAATATACTTTTAACACCATGTACTTGAAATCTGCTGGCACAGTTTGTATCCAGGTGCAAAGTCAATGACTGAGAGACCAGGTCTGCACCTGAATCTAAACAAGTTATTCAACAGTGTAGGCACACAGTATGATGCACCAGTCAGTAATAAATGAGGAAGAATAGCAAGGAAAGAAAGGGAAAGGGAAAGGGAAAGGGAAAGGGAAAGGGAAAGGGAAAGGGAAAGGGAAAGGGAAAGGGAAAGGACTATCACAAAGGTTTACATATAAATGCATTTTTAATATCTTGGCCTGTCTTCCAGAAAGCTTCCTGCTGGGTCGTGTGTGAGCTTCCAGCTGTCATGTGGAATATATTTGTTGTTGCATTGTTCAGTCACACAGAAAAGGCACCCATTTGTTAGAAACTGAAAGGACAGGCTTAGCAGAATGACTAATGTGCCTTTGCAGAAACTTCCCAAGTACTCTTTGAGAGCAACACTCATACAGCTCCTGAACTGATGCCAGAGAAAAGACAAGAGTGATAAGTGAGGCTATGAACTTCATATGATATTCAGTTAGTACTGATGTCTCAGCATTCTTTGCTAACATTAAAATTGCTCCTGAAAAACCTACACAAACTTCTGGCTGAGACTTTTAATCTAGTTCAAGCCAAAGGAAAAAGTCAGGTTGGTGTTGGAGGCACAGAATTGAACACTTGCTGATTAAATGGGTCTGTATTTCCACCAGGACAGTGCACACTGCTGTCATAGTATCATCACAGTATCATAGTATCATAGTATCATCAGGGTTGGAAGAGACCTCACAGATCATGAAGTACAACCCTTCACCACAGAGCTCAAGGCTAGACCATGGCACCAAGTGCCACGTCCAATCCTGCCTTGAACAGCCCCAGGGACGGCGACTCCACCACCTCCCTGGGCAGCCCATTCCAGTGTCCAATGACTCTCTCAGTGAAGAACTTTCTCCTCACCTCGAGCCTAAACTTCCCCTGGCGCAGCCTGAGGCTGTGTCCTCTCGTTCTGGCGCTGGCCACTTGAGAGAAGAGAGCAACCTCCCCCTGGCCACAACCACCCCTCAGGTAGTTGTAGACAGCAATAAGGTCTCTCCTGAGCCTCCTCTTCTCCAGGCAAGCTTCTCTGAGCCTCCTCTTCTCTGTCGACCAAGCTAGTATGAGTAACAATAGCTCTTTAGAACAGCCTCCCCAACAATATGTGTTTAATACCAATCTCTGGTATTAAACTTCGCTTTGCCATAGAATTTTTAAGAGACACTTTAGTTCTTCTCAAAGGCATTGATGAATTTAGCTTTTTATTTTCCACTTCTCAAAGATAAAAACCCCTGAAATCCTTTTGTATGTATGCCCTCTTAACATAAGCTCACAATGATGCTAGTACTTAGAAAAAAAACCTTCTCTTTTTTTCTGAACTCACTGGTGCCAGGTTTGCCAGTCAAATGTGTTTATAACAATCTTTCCCACATGATTTCAGCAGCTAATATCAAAGTCCTAAATAATAACGCTTTATAGTTCTAGACCAGGGTTTACTTTCAGATTTCCAAGTAGCTCTGAGGTTGTTAAATCACATTAAATTGGACATTTCCAAAGGGAAGAAAGACTGTCAGCTAGTCAAAGTGATGCGGCATCTAAAATATTTTTCTCTGGTGTACAGCAGAGATCTGAGGAATTCTCAGTTTGAGAATACTGGAAAGACACAGACTTGAGAGAGAGTACAGATACAACTGCACTGAAGTAACTGCATCAGCAGTGGATTTGGGAACTTGTCACCAATACCACCACAGCAGATGTATTTTGGTGCCTAATGCCTGAGCTACCCCTGCTGAAAAGGTTGAAATTTATACATCACTATCATCATGACAAATAAAGAGTACATTATTGCTTGGTGGGGAAGAAGAGGCCAGGAACATGAGTGCCTCCCTCTGCTCCTGGCTCTCCAAGCCTACTATCAGGTCACTGACTGTATCTTCTGTTTATTACGTGGAAAGAGACTCCAAGTGCAATTGGAAAGTCAATAGTCCTCACATCCTCTCCCTGTGGTGGATCACAGCCAGGAGTGCTAGCAATGCCAGCTGACATAAAATCCTTTCCCAGGGTTGACTGAGGTGGTGCACTGCCACCTGTCACACACACGGTGTTTGTGTAGAGTGAGTGCTAGTGTTGCTACTTCCACCTTTTCCAATGATTTACCTGTAGCTCTCCGAGAAATACCTGATTCCTTGCAGTGACTTCATGGCAGTGGAAATACACACACCAATTGTGCCGATGAGCAGATTAGATATAGGCAGATTGAGTGACTTGCCCAAAGCCAGAAACTCTATGTCACTTCTTAGGTTACTACAATAATCTTCAGTGCTCTGGGAAACACGTTGTTTTCCCTTCTCTTGGAAATGCATGTAGAAACATTCCAATCTTACATCAGCTTTCCAGAGATTAAATCACTGATCACACTTTTAGAAAAGTGGTAGAGTTGCCAATCCTCATAGTAGTTTCTTTACTAGTTTTGTTTGTTTTGCTGTGAAATTCTTGCTGTGAATGTTTGAATCCTTGGAACCATGGAGGTTTCATTAGTACCTGAGATAAAGGACAATGAGACACTTTGATTCAAAATCCCATAACACAGATAGAGCCAGGAGCTTCCACCCACCACCACACAAGCCAAGCACCAGACTTTGCCAGCTCAGCATTGCTGGTGTCACCCCTTCCTGTTCTGCAAACAGGCACATAGTGAGGTAACAGTTTGAACAGTTTCTGTAGTCAAGGATATTTCCAAAATAAATNGAGGCGTTTAAGGCCAGGCTGGATGAGGCCTTGAGCAGCCTGCTCTAGTGGGAGGTGTCCCTGCCTATGGCAGGGGGTTGGAGCTGGATGATCCTTGAAGTCCCTTCCAACCTAAACCATTCTATGATTCTATGATTCTATATGGTAGTGTATATCACAGGATCATAGGATATTAGGGGTTGGAAGTGACACAAGGAGATTATAGAGTCCAACCCCTCTGCCAGAGCAGGCCCACCCAATCTTGCACAGATCACAGAGGAATGCATCCAGACAGGCCTTGAAAGTCTCCAGAAAAGGAGACTCCACAACCTCTCTGGGGAGCCTGTTCCAGTGCTCTGTGACCCTTACAGTAAAGAAGTTTCCCCTTGTGTTGAGGTGGAACCTCCTGCGCTGCAGCTTACACCCATTGCTCCTTGTCCTATCAGAGGGAGCAAGTGAGCAGAGCCTGTCCCCCCAGCCTTCAGATGTTTATAAACATTTATTGAATCCCCTCTCAGTCCTCTCTTCTCCAGAATAAAAAGCCCCAGCTCACTCGGCCTCTCCTCATAAGCCATGATCTCCAGTCCCCTAATCATCCTTGTAGCCCTCTGCTGGACCCTCTCCAGCAGATCTCTGTCCCTCTTAAATTGGAGAGCCCAAAACTGCAGTGCTCAAGATGAGGTCTCACCACGGCAGAATAGAGGGGAAGGAGAACCTCCCTTGGTCTGCTGGACACACTCTTTTTAATAGACCCCACGGTCTCATTGGCCTTCTTGGCCACAAGGGCACATTGCTGTCCCATGGATGTTATCCACCAGCACTCCCAGGTCCCTCTCCACAGTGCTGCTCTCCAGCAGATCACCTCCCAGCCTGTACTGGTGCAGTTTGTTATTCCTTTCCAGGTGCAGGACTCTGCAGTTGTCTTTGTTGATCCTCACTTGGTTTCTCTGTGCCCAGCTCTCCAGTCTGTCCAGGTCTCTCTGGATGGCTGCACAGCCTTCGGCTGTATCAGCCAAGCCTCCCAGTTTGGTGTCATCAGCAAACCTGCTGAGCAGACACTCTGTGCCCTCATCAATGTCATTGATGAAGACACTGAACAGGACTGGACCCAGCACTGATCCCTGGGGGACTCCATTGGTTACAGCTTTCCATCTGGACCTAACACCATTGATCACCACTCTTTGAACTCTATCTTGTAACCAGTTCCTAATCCACCTCACTGTCTGCTCTTCCATCCCACACTTCCTGAGCTTGCTCACTAGAATATCATGTGTTACGCATGTGAATGTAATATTGCATAGCCTAAGGGGAATAAAAATTGCAGCATATCATGGCAGAAAATGAGGCAGGAACATTTTCTCAGCAAATCTGGCTTCATAAACTAGCAGGTGTTTTCAGAGGCAAGAGAGGGTGGGCTTCTCTTTCACTTTGCAGGATGGATGGATGGAACTGGTAATGTCCTGGGAGTGAGCTGTGGAAGCAGACAGGTCAAGGGGTGCCCCTATTTCTTTTCTTTCACTTAAAAGCTGTTATTTAACACTGATTACTCACCTAAAGTCTCCCTCTCAACCTTTCCTTTTGCCCCATACACTTGTATCAGTCCTTTCACCCTGCTGCTGCTTTAGCTGCAGAGCAGATTTTTCTGCCTGGGTGGGCAGACAGCTGCCTCCTCCTGTAAAGCAAATGGAGAATTTCATCCATCACGCACCGTGCAAAATTAAGGCCTTCCTTGATTTTCTGTCACTTGGTTTCATAACTTCCTGCAGATTGAGTCATATCATCAGACTGTCTTTTCATCTGACAGAAGCTTCCGAGCACTGCTTTCTCAAAATCCCCTGTGAAATTCACCCATTTTAAACAAATCACTCTTAAATCACAGTTTGCTTCTGGAGGGAGGAACTTGTGAGTTATTTCTAGCAGAGCACTATCCCTTCTGGTGGCTCAAAGCATATGTTTCATGTGCAATTTCCTAGGACATGCTTTGGGAAGACCACCTGGGTTGAGATTTCTTTAGTCTATATTTTTTGGGTTGTCTCTGCTGACTGGTGGCATTACAGCTCAGATTCTGATAAGTGTTTCTGCTGAGGCTGCTATGCGAGAACTGGTATGTCTCTGAAACCTGGAGAAGAGAAAATTAAGGAGGCTGCTCCTTCATCACGGTGTGAAGGACAGTGAGGTCTCAAGGCCTGTGTCTTTAGGAGGACTCCTGGTAAGACAGGCTGAACCACTGCCTTGAGAACTGTCCTTTTTAACAGGTCTGTACTGTTAGGTGTGTGCCAGCAAGTAACAGCAAACAGAGTAACACAGGTTCCATTTCTCTCATGGGACTTCACACCAAATTACATCCTCCCTTCATGGATGCTTATGTGCAAGGGTCTCCTCTTCTGGAAGGCTGTGCCCTTGCTGGGCTGCGGTGGTCACACACAGCTGATGACTGTGGCAGTGGATGCTCTTTGCCTCTAAGTCCTGCTCCCATTGGCACCAAGTGACTGGAGACTATGGTAGTGGTGACTGTGTTTAGTGGGGCTTGTGTTATCATGTTAAGTCTCCATCAAGGCAAAATGTACCTGAAGTAGCTGTGTATGTGCACTCCTCCAGAGTTGGCTGCCCCCAGGGACTCCTTCAAAGAACAAAGTGAAATGTCTCAAGCCCAAAATGTTCTTCTTTCAAATTGCTGCTTTCTGAGTGGCCTCCCTTTGCAGAGTAATTCCAGTCAAGTGGAAAACATGACTTCTCACTGAGGTGATGGAAACCATTATCAGAAGGTTATCAGAAAGCTTGAATCTGGAGTCAGCTTTGTGGTATATAAAACAAACTAACATTTTGATAGAACTCTTGATGTGAATTAAGGTTAAAATTATGAAAACATCGATCTGTTGAAATGGAAGGGTTTGGGGTTGGTCTGGGTCTTTTAAATGGATTTTAAGTTTCATAAAATCATTATGATTGGAAAAGACTGGAAAAGATCATCAAGTCCAACCATAACCCGACTATCATGACTAATTAACTATATCTTGAAGCCTCTACATGCTTCTTGAACATCCCCAGGGACACCACCTCCCCAGACAGCCTGTTCCATTACCTGACCACTCTTTCAGTAAAGGAATTTTTCCTAATATCCAATCTAAACTTCGCCTGGCACAACTTAAGCCCATGTTTCATGAGGATAATTCCCTTGGAGCTACTCAGCTCACCTAGAAAAAACAGAATCATAGAATTATAGAATTGTTTTAGTTGGAAATTACCTCTAAGGTCATTGAGTCCAACCTGACTTAACACCACCATGGTCATTAAACCATGTCCCAGAGTGTCATGTCTACACATTTTTTGAACAGCTCCAGGAACAGTGATTCCACCTCCAGGAATAGTGATTCCACCACGTCCCTGGGCAGCATGTTCCAATGCCTGACCACTCTTTCAGTAAATAAATACTTCCTAATATCCCATTTAAACCTCCCCTGGTGAAATTTGAGGCCATTTCCTCTCGTCCTACCACTTGATACAAGGGAGACTGACACAGGCCTCAGTACAACCTCATTTCAGGTAATTGTAGAGACCTACCTTTTTAGAACTTCTGCTTGTTCTTGTGTAATTTCATGGGAAATCCCGATTAGCCCTTACGGTGTCAGCCAGTGGCATGCCAGCTGCTCTCTATTTGTTTGCTCATATTGTACCGGTCACTGCAATACATAGAAAAACCTCAATCATCACATGACATCCCCAGCCATGTGGCAACACTTTCATACTGGGAATAGAATGAATTCCTTCACTTTGCCTGGAAGCAGGTCCCAGAAGAGCAATATTAATAAGTGGTGTCTAAGCAGTGGTCCCAAAGGTGGCAGTGACTGCTGTGTCACAGGCTGGAGTAGCTTGGCAGGTTGCCCAATCCCTGCAGGAACTGGGAGCCTGCAGGCTTGCATGCTGCCCCTCCAGAGGGGACTGTGTCCTTGTCCCCATGTGTCACTGATGTGGTAGTTCTCACACCCAGTCCCACCGCTGGAGAGAGGCTGCAAGGACAGCAACTGGGAATGGCCAGAGGGAGAAGTGGAAACATCACCTCTCTCCATACTTGGCATGTATGGACTGTTGATGAACCGTTAATAACTCCTGTGTGGTCACCAGGTATAACAAGGAAGGGCTACTGAATAACCCAGTGTGTTTTTGCCCTGGCCTTGCTATTTGTCTAGATAATATTTTACTGTTGGTTTTAAGTTTTTGCTGTCCTTGCACGATGTTACATTGGAATAAACTGTTCTTTCCAGTGCAGAAAGTGTTAAGGGAAGGATGCACAAGAAATTATGGCAAACAAGTTGCTAAAGCTCCTTTGAGTTCCCAGAAACTCTCAGCCCTCACACTGACCTGTGCTATATGTCACTGACACATCAATCCATCAAAAATATTCACTTCAGTGAGAAATAGGTTCTTGTGAATTTGCAGAAGATGATACTGGGGACTAAAGTCCTCAGCTCCTCTGTGAAGCCAAGCTAGGGGGGCAGCAGCCATGAAATAGTCTTTACCCTTTGCTGCCAATGTGCCTTGGCTCTGACCTGAGAAAACCTCTTCAGGAGTACAATTGAGGTCATGACTTGGCAAGTCCTTGAAATCATCAGGACTTTGGTTTCCAGGTTCACTATGGGCAGAACTTAACCTCTGCTGTGTAGATGTGGCAGCCCTCTGGTATGGGGCTGTTGTGCAAAACCAGGCAATATGGCATATTCTTGGTTCCCCTTGACCAATGAGTTTCTTTCTGCTTTTCTCCTTCTGAGATCAGCACCTTGTGCTGGGTGTAAATTAGGAATTAAAAATAAGGTGCTGGACCATTTACCTGGCAAAATCCATCTCCCATCTCCCCTGCAGGGCAAATCACTAGAATATGGGTTGCAGCAACAGTGATTCCTGCTCCATCACTGAACCCAGTAAGGAATTGACACTGGAAAGGGAGTGGGGAGACTGAAAAGGAATTGAAGAAGCAGAGCTCCTCCAAGGGCTGGGCAAACTACCTTGCTGTCTGAAAGAGAAGCAAATGCTTTGTATATGGTTGGATTAATTTCTGGGCTTCATCACTTGCATACACAGGGAGCAGGTAACCTGTGAGGATCTGCACAGAGCTTTAGGCTCAGCTTTGTGCATTAAGAAAGCCGAGGAAAATTCCTTGGGAATGGCACAAGGAATTTTCATTGATGGGAAAGGTGTCTGCTCCATTAGAAGGGGAAAGGATAGGTTGCAATGAAAAGAGTCATCTCATACAGAACTACCTGTGCTGCTTCTCCATGCTGCAGGGCAAAATAAATGTGCACTGCTGTCTTCTAGGGTTAACAAGCACAACAGGGAATGGCCTCTTCACAGTCAGTTACCCTGCTAGGCACCACCCCTTTGTGATTTTCCAAGCAGAAAGGCACTGGCAGAAGCAGCTCTGGCGCAACGTTTCAGGGCTTCACGGGATTACTTATTCACTGTGTTCCTGGAACAGCTCCAGGCTTCCCATCTCTGCCTCCAGTGTACAAATTCATCAAGTGTCTACAGGGTTCACAATCCTCAGAAGCAAGAGGAGACAGTAGGAAGGAGATACATTCCGCAAAACACACTGTCTCCGAAGGACCTGGAAGCTCTGGAAACACTGAATTGATATCCTCCTTTCTACCTCTCTAATGCTTAATCAGGGTAATTAAAGCAGCAGACTCAATCTGGATGGATTTCATTGCCGGGGCCATTGGAGGTAAATACATAAAGTAGTGCTTGTTGATGAAAGCAGATTGCTGTGTTTCCTTCTTGTTCAGCTAATGGGCAGGTTTCAATGGTAAAGTTGAGAGCATTTCGATAAGGGCTGCTTGTTAGAACACATTCTACTTTATCAGGTGGAAAATGTCATCAGAGCAGGCTCACAGGGCTACTGGAGAGGCAGGGCTGCAATTTGGTCAGCTGAGGTCATTGCTCTGCAATCTCCTCCCGTTTAATTGCAGTGGGATGGGGCAAAACTCTGACAGGAAGACACAAAATAAAACATGCTGCATGCAGTTACTTTTGGGGGCATGGCTCTGGGGGGTTGAGGATATGACCCGTGAGTGAGATGAGAGGGGTGCAGACATGGCTTTTTTGCAGTAAAGAATGTCTGAATGAATGACCTTTGTGTTAGGTTAAGATGTATTTGCAGCTGTTGTAGCAATTTCAGTGCAGACATGCTATGTAGAAGGTCTCTGAAAAAGTAGGTTAGCCATGTATAAAAAAAGTAAAAGGAGAAGATTGCGATTTCATTCTAGACATTTTTAGACCACGTACTGCTCATACCCAGCTTTATTTCAGACAAAATGTAGCCACTGGTATGGTTTATTTTCTGAAATTTGGTGAGATTTAGTGGAGTATCAAGTATCAGGACAAGAAACCTGGGATTACAGCTGCCAGAAAGGACAGGTAAACTGGCCAGATGGCTGAGATGTCCAGCCCAACCCTGTATGTCAGATCTCACTTTGAAATCGCATGAAATATGGCTGTTTCCCTCACCAAGAACATCCTGTAGTCCTAGTGTAGATGTGTATTTCCTAGAAAGTACCACAATGACTTTAACCTTGCAGTCCCTTACTGATCATCACTTAAAATGTACAAGTAAAGCAAGGTTTAGCATCTCAGCAGCATCCAACCCTGGAGGTGCTATTAGTCCCAGGTGTTTGTCTTCTCTGAGTTTCCGAAAGGCCCTGCTTGTGAAGGACCCTTCATGAGAGAAGGGGATATAACCGTCCCCTCCATGACAGCTTGCCATCTCTTCTTTCCTTGCTGACTCTAAAGCACCCAGTGGAGATGGTAGTCCTCTGCTGAGGCTGGCGACAGGATGTCCATCCTAGAAGGATTCACCAAACCTCGTCTGAAGTGTGCCATTAATGACTGGGCTCAGCTCAGCAGGACAGTGACAGCTTCTTTCAATGCTTGGACTGCTTTGCTTTTGTTGGCACAGTTGTAGCTTAGACACTTAAGGCTAAACTTCTTTTGCAAGGGAATGTGAACTGTGTGAAACAGTTTCAAAATGGTTTTTCACTTCAGCATTCTGCCTCAGGTCCTGTGCTAAGACACGGTTTGGGTGAAGCCCCCTTGCCTGTGCACTAGCATCACTTGCCCATGCAACAGGCCTGTCCCACAGGTGCCATGTGGATGTGTGCAAACTGGGAAGATGCATGCTGGGGAGCTTCAGCTGGGGTCAGAGGTGTCTTTGATTGTTTTAATGCCTTTCACTGGCCCACCTGTGTCAGAAAGCAAACACTTCCATTCTGTCATCTGTGTCTACCTCGGGGCTTTCCTAGGAGAGATAAAGCACCTTTAGTTGGCTGACAGGGGTGTTTCCTGGCATGCTGTTCTCTGCTGGGAGCCTGCACATAGATGTGTCCTGGGTATCTGGGCAGTGCTCCAAAGGCCGTGGTCCCTACCCTGACACGGGACAGGTTCCAGGGGTGGAACAACTTTCCTGTGAGAAATAGGATGTCTTTGGTGCTGAGCTTGTTTCATGGCTTGTGTTTGTTAGAGCTGAAGCAGTTTTTGAATTCCCAAGGAGGCTATAAACCTGGCTGAAGTGCATCAAACAACTCAAGACACAACACAGATAATAACAGTTTCCGTTTAGTAAATTACATCCTTGTGATTTAGAACTGCTTTCAGTGTGTTTTGGAGAAAGCATAGATTAAACACCTCTGAAAAACAGCAGAGATGCTGACCTTCTGAATCCTGTGTAATGATTTAGCCTAGCTCAGAGGTGCACAAATACTCCCTATTTCATCTGAGCTGTTACTTCTGTGGCCATGGGACACACTTGGCATCTTCAGCCCAGGAAACAATGACCTGCTCTAATTCCACAGGGGAATAATGTGAGATAAATATGTTTAACAACTGTGGAAATTTTCAGTACCTGGTGGTGTCCTCACAAAGCAGCTGATCTATAAGGATGCACTGCTTGGTCAATAAAGCTGAGCAGAAGGTTGGACTCAGTCCTTCTGAGGTTCCTTGCAACTTGAATTTTCCTGTGATCCCATGTGTGTGTTTTAGCCCTGCTATGGCATCAGCCTGGGCCACGGGCAAGGGATGAGTATTGAGGATTAGGCTGTTGATGACTAGAGGATGATTTAACACTTATGCCAGGCTTAAAGGCTGGGGAAGGAGAAGCTGAGATTCACTCAGCAGTGGTCACAGAATCACAGAATGTCAGGGGTCAGAAGGCATTCAAAGAGATCACTAAGTCCAACCCCCCTGCCTGAGCAGGACCATACAATCTAGCTCAGGTCACAGAGGAACTCATACAGAGAGGCCTTGAAAGTCTCCAGAGAAGGAGGCTCCACAAGCTCTCTGGGGAGCCTGTTCCAGTTGTCTGTAAGGGTCTGCAGCATGCCTCGGCTTCTCCACATCTTACTACAAGGTTACACAGCAGTCACATACAGCCCAAGGTTAGATACAACAGTCCACCTATGGTGGTAACATGCTGTCTCCTTAAAGCAGCTCCTGCTGGCCACTACCAGGGTCATGTTACTGGAAGAAGGTCAACTTTTTTTTTAAGGTATGAGGCACTGGTTATGTTCCCAGATCTTCACAAAGTAAAGGACTTTGGAAGTTGCTTTTTACCCATCCATTGTATGGACACTGCTTCTCCTTGGATCTCTCAGACAGAAGCTATTACAGCCAGATGGGCTCTGTACAGCTGCTGCCTGCTCTCTGGAAATTAGTATTGTAGTTGCCATCTTGCCAGAAATTCTCCTTGACTGAATTGCTTGGTCGAAGGGGCACAACTCACGAAGAGAAAATGAGTAATTAAGTTTTGTCCCTGCTCTCTGTGGCTGTGTATAGGACAAGCTGCAGTCTCTGCCCAATACCTCAGAGTATCTCAGATAAGTTAGTTAGGGACTTGTAGAGCCTTTTGGATTCTCACAAATCTATGAGACCAGATCGAATCCATCCTAGGGTGCTGAGGGAGCTGGCAAATGAGCTGGCCAAGCCACTCTCCACCATTTATCAACAGTCATCACTCACTGGAGAGGTCCCTGAAGACTGGAAGCTGGCCAATGTGGTGCCTATCCACAAGAAGGGTCAGAAGGAGGACCCAGGAAATTACAGACCTGTCAGCCTGACCTCAGTGCCAGGCAAGATAATGGAGCAGATCACCCTGAGTGGAATCACAAAGGACCTACAGGATGACCAGGGGATCAGATACAGCCAGCATGGATTTAGGAGGGGCAGGTCCTGCTTGACCAACTTGATCTCTTTTTGTTAGCCACAGCAAACTCCTAGCCAAGCTGACAGCCCTTGGCTTGGACAGGGGCACTCTGTGCTGGGTTAAGAACTGGCTGGACGGCCGGGCCCAGAGGTTGGTGGTGAATGGTGCCACATCCAGTTGGCAGCCAGTCAGTAGCGGTGTGCCCCAGGGATCAGTGCTGGGCCCAGTCCTGTTTAACATCTTCATTGATGATCTGGATGAAGGGACTGAGTCCACCATCAGTAAGTTTGCAGATGACACCAAGTTGGGAGCATGTGTCAATCTGTTAGAAGGCAGGAGGGCTCTGCAGAGGACCTGGACAGGCTGGACAGATGGCTACAGTCCAAGGCCATGAATTTTAACAAGGTCAAGTGCTGAGTTCTGCACTTTGGCCACAGCAACCCCATGTAGTGCTACAGGCTGGGGACAGAGTGGTTGGAGAGCAGCCAGGCAGAGAGGTACCTGGGGGTGCCAGTCGACATGGAGCTAGCAGTGTGCCCAGGTGGCCAAGAAGGCCAATGGCATCCTGGCCTGTATCACGAATTGTGTAACCAGCAGGATCAGGGGGCTGGAGCACAACCCTACAAGGAGCGGCTAAGAGAGCTGGAGGTGTTCAGCCTGGAGAAGAGAAGGCTCAGAGGAGACCTCATTGCTGTCTGCAACTACCTGAAAGGAGGTCGTATCCAGGTGGGGGTTGATCTCTTCTCCCAGGAACCCAGTGACAGAACAAGAAGACACATTCTCAAACTGTGTCAGGGCAGGTTTAGGCTGGGCATTAGGAAGAAATTCTTCACAGAAAGAGTTATTGGCCATTGGAATGGGCTGCCCGTGGAGGCGGTGGAGTCACCATCCCTGGAGGTGTTTAAAGGGAGGCTGAATGAAGCACTTAGTGCCATGGTTTAGTTAATTAGAAGGGTTAGGTGATAGGTTGGACTCAATGATCCTAGAGGTCTTTTCCAACCTGGTTAATTCTGTGATTCTGTGATAAAGTAGGCATGAAAAACGGCTAACTACAGTCCAGTGGCGATCATTCACCTGGGTTTACATTTATTTTCATCACAGATGGTGCAGGGTTTCTCAGTGGGAGTCCCACAAGATCCCTCTCCTGTATGCATGCTATACATTGCTGGTCTTGTTTGATTCTGCTATGCAAACAGGGCATTCACAGGTCATGCCATCTTTGTCACAGGCTATTAATACTGCATGGCATGTGCAAAACACTTCTTCAGCCTTTGATGGACTTGGCTGAGGTCCTCAGCTCTGACAACTTAACTGCCCTGGGTGTGCTGGCTCTTAACGAGAGCAATTCATGGGAGGTTGTTTAGAGATCTCAGATGGGAGCAGTGAAAACTTTATCCTTATGGCTTCCAAGTGAAGATGTTTGGTCCTTGCTAATTCCAAGGTGAGCAGAAGCTCTTAAGGCTGAAAAGCAATAAGGAATAGCTGGTTTGGGACAAACTTTCTTTATTTTGTCTATGTTGCTTCTGTCTCTGCATCTTAATGCGAGAACAGGACAATTTCTCCAAAAGGGGATACACTTCTTGTCAAACACTTACCCAGACTTAGTACCTGATGTGCATTAGACAAGGCTCCCACCATCTTTAGCTGGTGGATCAAGCCAGGTCTTAGCAGTGCAAGGCAAATGGGGTCCCTGAATCACTAGTGTCTGATCAGTCTGCATTAGTTACCTCTAACGTTCAGGGAGACTGAAATTGATATGATGCCAAATCCTCTGGAATGGGTTCTTGGGCCAGGGGAACACACCTTTGAGGTCAATACAGTAACACTTACATTGATTTATGTGCTGTTCTTTCCTGGCTGGTGGGGTCTGTGTTTGCAGTCTGCTTCTGCCTGATGCCTAAGAATCTGAGGCAGTGCAAGTGGCCCTGGGTGACTCTGTGTGTCATCACTTTACTTAGACCAGAGGCATCACTCCTTTGAGCTGTATAACTCTGCCTGTGTACTCTTCTGTCACTGCCTCTCTTCCAACCTGATCTCATTTTGGTTTTGAAATACAGAAGGCAGCTTCTTGGCCCATTTTTCATCTTCTTTTCTGGCAGATTTGATAGAGATTTTTGCAGAACAAACCTGATTTTTCTTCAAGCAATATACTGTTGGTTGTTTTCTCCTGAGTAATGCAACTCGGGATTGTCTCCTGGTAACTCATGCCAGCATCTGCTGCTTTTCTCCAAAATGAGAGCTTGCCAAAGGACCCAATCAGGCAGGTAATTACAGATGAACATGGCTAGTGAAATGCCCACAGCAACTGAAAAATGTTTAAGTATCTTGGGGTTAATTTTTTTAAAAGAAGGACCCAACAGGAATCAGTTTCCAATCTGTGAATCACCAGACAGACCCTATATCTGTAACTGCCTATCTCCCTGAAAGGCTCATCCAGTACTTTCACGAACTTCATTTCTGTCCGAGTAACTCCCAAGCATACAGCTCCGTCATCACCTCTCAGATGGCTTGGCAGTTGATATACTGGGAAGAAGCTAGCTGGTTATCTCCTTTATCATCTCTTGTACCTGCAGGCTAACACATTTAGATCAGAGCCGAGAAATGCAGCGAGGTGAGGGCAGGAATGGTGGGCAATGTGTTTGTTACTGTGACCAAGAGAAATCCACATTGAGGCTCCTTTGCCTTCCTCATTTGCCATTAAGGAAGCAACTTTGTCTCAAAGGATCAAAGCGTTTCCAACTCCAGGGGTTATTTTAAGGTCTCAAAATGAGCCTGAGCGGTGATAGAGGAACGACAATCCACCCACCCCCCGCTGCCCAGAACACTGGACATTCTGTCACTGCCACAGGCGGGGAGTCGTGGTCAGCTGGTGTGCGAGGCATGCTGCTGAGCACCGTGGCTTTGCGCACACCCGACGCTAATCCCTCGCTGCCCTTTAATCCTGCTGAGCTCCAAGTGACGGAGGGTGAGTCGTCCCACTGCAGAGTAGTGCTGCTGATTGTGCTGCACCTCCTGTTATATCAGCCTGCCTGGGCTTTAAGCAACTTTTGCTTGTGCTCTTTGCTCTGCTTTTGTGGCAGTGTTTGGTATACATGGGAGGTGTGCTTTAGAGACCTAGTCCAACATGACACTGTGAACCCTAATGTTCAAAGACTTCCTCTCTCAGGGCTTTAGATGTGCTTTGTAAGGTATAGCTGGGACAAGTCCAGTCCCTGTTGTTCAGGAAGCAGCAGAACCTCTCTTGCCTTCAAGAGGGAAGACAAATTCTGGGAAACAGTAATGCTTGAGGACGATCCCTCTTGTACTCATGACTGCTGCTTTTGTTCTTTAATATTTCCAAGTCAAGAACCAAAATTAATCCAGAAACCTTCCCGTGTCAGTGGGGATGCTTTGCTTATCACACAAGAGTGCTTGGTCCTAGTCCAAAGATCATAGAATCATAGAAATGGTTCGGGTTTGAGGGGACTGCAAAGATCAACTAGTTCCAACCCCCTGCCATAGGCAGGGACACCTCCCACTAGCACAGGTCACTCAAGGCCTCATCCAAGCTAGCCTTGAACACTTCCAGGGAGGGAGTATTCACAACCTCCCTGGGCAACCTGTTCCAGTGTCTCACCACCTTTGCTTGTAAGAACTTCTTCCTAACAAGTAGTTTAAATCTCCCCTCTTCAAGTTTAAACCCATTACTCCTTGTCCTGTCATTACAAGACCTTGTAAATAGTGCCTCCCCAGCCCTCCTGTAGGCCCCCTTCAGATACTGGAAGGCTACTACAAGGTCTCCTTGAAGCCTTCTCTTCTTCAGGCTGAAGAGCCCCAACTCTCATAGCCTGTCCTCACAGAGAAGTGTTCCAGCTCTCTGATCATCTTTGTGGCTCTCCTCTAGACTCACTCCAACAGTTTGATGTCCTTCCCGTATTGAAGGCTCCAGAACTGTACACAGTAGTCCAGGTGGGGTCTCATGAGAGCAGAGTAAAGGGGAAAAATCACCTCCCTTGTCCTGCTAGCCACATTTCTCTTGATGCAGCCCAGGGCACAGTTGCTGTCTGGGCTGCACATGCACACTGCCGGCTCACGTTGAGCTTTTCATCAACCAAGACTCCCAGATCCTTTTCCTCAGGGCTGCTCTGCAGCCACTCACCACCCAAG
Organism: Tricholaema leucomelas; assembly: GCA_013400475.1. Taxonomy (NCBI): domain Eukaryota; kingdom Metazoa; phylum Chordata; class Aves; order Piciformes; family Lybiidae; genus Tricholaema lacrymosa; species Tricholaema leucomelas. The sequence continues at coordinate 40,722 of WAAF01003292.1, read as the reverse complement.
ATGCTTTATGGACTGAGCTGAAAGCAGAAACTGAAGCAGTCCAATATTATACAGGCCATCCTTTCAACCCTCCTGTAGCACTGCTTTCCATGTTTTCCATGTTTCCAAGCTTGCACCATGGTGTTATTCCTCCTGAAACATTTCCCATGACACTTGAATTCCTCCTCTGAGCATGGCTTGGTCACACAGACACCGCATTTGTGCACTTCGCTCTGTCATTCTTGGCTCACACGTAATCTCTGGAGTTTGAGGGAGGTCTGGTGCCAAACACAGCAGGGCTCTGAGGCTGCATTTTTCTGCCATTCCCCTAATGCCTTTCTGTGACGGGGTGAGATGGTCTGACATGAGGTACACTGTTAACCATCTCCAATACACTCTCTGTTTCAGGTGGTCTAAGCACAGCTGTGGGTTATCCGCTGGACACAGTGAAGGTACTTGTTAGTGCTTTATTTCTTGACTACAGACCAAAACCAAACAGGTCATTTCCCTTTCCCTTTCCCTCTCCTTTAAAGAAAATAAGTCTATGACAATGCTTTCATATTTTTTTACACCAACATATTTCACTTTATTTGGATGAGTTGTTGTACTCTTTTTTCTGGGGAAAAAAAAAAGGTTGTGTTTGTTTTTTTTTTTTCTTGTGATGCTATTTTTTGGTTAATTATCTGGTTTGCTTCTATGGCATTTGTTGACTTTTGGATTTTTTTTTAAATCTAATATCACAGAATCATAGAACCTTATAGGTTGGAAGGGACCTCCAGAGATCATCAAGTCCAACCCCACTGCATTTTAAGTTTGTCCCTGTATTCCTAGGTGAGAATTCAGACTGAGAGGCACTACAATGGGATCTGGCACTGCATTCGAGAAACATATAGAACAGAAAAAGTAAGTACCTTACATCATAATTGCTGATGCCTGTTACCAAGACCTTGTTTCAGAGAAGCAAAGCTGCCTCCGTCAATTTGGGGAGGATGGGAAGCAGATACATATAGCCATTTGTGGGGAGAAGTCAGGATGAAATGTGGCTCTGCTAATGGCTTGTGAGATGGGAGTAAGTTATGGCTCAGCAATGCATAGCCAGTGTTTCCAAGCAGATGCTTTCCCATTCTATTCTCTCTTAAAAGTACTCTTTATCCCCTGTTTTTAACCAGGTTCGGGGATTTTACAAAGGTGTGTCTGCATCAGTCCTCACAGTGTCGGTGATTTCTTCTGTTTCATTTGGCACGTACAGAAACTTCCTTTGCACCATCTGCAAGCTGAGATATGGGGCTGCAGATGCAAAGCCATCCAAGCTGGATATTTCTCTTGCTGGAGGTGCTGCTGGTGCTGTCCGGGTAGGTAAACAGCTGAAAGGGAAATTACACCAAGAGAGCTTGTCCACAGACACAGGAGGCTGAAAAAGCAAGGAATGTTTTCTGTCCGGAAGAACACAGGGCAGCTTGCAACCAGCCCGGTGCGTTTGTTTTTGCAATGGATGGTCACACTCCGCTTATACTGCCCCTTTGCTCTGGTTGGTTCCACAGTGTGGCTGAGTACTGCCAGGTAGCTCATGCCAAGAGTGGTTTAGAGCACCAAAACACTTCAGAACACTCTGTTAAGAATGACATGGACCTTGGCAGCAAATACAGAAAAAGGAAGGAAAATGATCTAGGCAGCAAACTTTCCAAATGGCTCTGGTGGGATGTTTATGTAAGAGAGATGTAACTCAGTGTGTTAAAACACAGGCTGGTGCTCTGACAGTGGCTGCACAAGCCCAGCACAGTACTGCTGTACAAACAGGCAGTACACAGCACTGCCTTGTCAGGGCTCAAAACTCAGCAGATTTGCCTGGCAAATCTGCATGATCCCAGAACAGGGAGGTGAGACAGAATCAGGGAACTGCTTCCCACAGGCAGATGGATTTCTGCAAGCAGCAGAGCTCACTCCTGATGGCATGCTGGGCAGAAACATGTGTCTGATCACAGGCAATCCCCTCACACAGAAGTACAGATGGCTGGGTTTCTAGGTGTTTCCTGGCAGGAATGATTCTGCTTAATACAGGTTAATATCTTTATGGCCTTTGTTCCAAATAGAGATATATACAAGAGCCCCAAGTGTATGCTGCCTTATAACTGAGGATGTTTCTTTCCATGCCCATTTGGTTTAATAAGTTGCTGTATGTTATTCAATACCCTCCGTTGATTTCTGCCTCACTTTCCACTCCACAGTGTAGTTTGCATGTGTGTCCTGCAAAGTGGTATTTTCCACAGAGATAAGGGAGAAGGATGAAACTCACTGGCTTTGGGGAATATTACTGTCTGAAGAGGTGGAAGACAAGGAATTTGCAGGAAGGAGATCAAAACACTCTTTAAATATGAAGGGTTAAAATACTCCCTCCTGATGTTGCAGGTTGTGTTCATGGCTCCTAGTGAAGTGGCTAAAGTTCGCATGCAAACTCAGAGGAATCCACATCCTTCCCTCATGTCTCCCCAGTCTGATTCCAAGCCAAAGTACCGAGGGTCTTTGCACTGTTTGAAGGTGATCGCCAAGGAGGAAGGTTTTGGGGGTCTCTACAAGGGCTGCTCTGCATTACTTTGCAGGGATTGCTCTTCCTCTGCAATATATTTCCTTACCTATTCTGCTCTGTGTGACTGGCTCACACCAGCTGGGAAAAATAAACCAGGTAGGTATCAGGAATTATCCTGGCATTATCTGCAAAAATGGCTTATTTAGTACCACACCAAGCAGGAAATCAGGCTTTCAGAAAACAGTCACTTATTATCTATAAAATCTCACCTAGATTCATTCCTCATATAGACTTGCTGTGTGTTTGCTTCCTGGCATGGTGGGGCCATTGGTGCCCTCTTGATGCAGGTGCCCACAGCCTGCATGCCAGCCCTTATGCCTCAGCAGCTACTCCTCTGCCAGTGACAAGGCTGTTTATGACACACTAGTATGTGGGTATGAAATCTTCTTAATATAGAAATAGGATAAGTAACTAGAAATGAAATAAGGACAAACCTCCCGAGAGCCATCATGGAGCACAGATCAGACTCAGTCCAGAGCCTGAAAATAAGGAACATGAAGACACTGAAACTTCCTGGTTGTGATTTGGCTCTCCAAAAGAGCTCTTCACTTTTTAGAAAAGATCCAATAGGGACACTCAGCAAACAGCATCTTCTTGAAAATCATAAAGATAAATAGAGCCAGATGAGGAAGGGTGAGGTCTCTCAGCCTGCATCACACCTACATTGCATTGTGTTAAAACAGATCCCGTGTCTGGATGAGCCAGCATCATGTGTTAAAAAACAGAGTACACTATGAAATCAAGAGACCACACTGGGTGAGGTCACTGGAAACACACAATTGCTAGAGATGGACAAAAGAGCCGCCAAAATCCACAAAAAAGTAACAAAATCGTTTGACAAATCTGGAATGTGTAAAAAGCTTGAATTAACTGCTCCTTCCTTAACTCTCTCATGCAGGTTTCCTTGTTGTGCTGCTTTCTGGTGGTTTTGCTGGAGTTCTGGCATGGGGATTAGCTACTCCCATGGATGTCATCAAATCACGGATGCAAATTGATGAATCAGACCAGCACAAGTATAAAGGCCTCATCCACTGTGCTAAGGAAAGTGTGAGGAAGGAGGGTGTGAAAGTGCTTTTCAAAGGACTGGGTTTAAACTGCATTCGTGCCTTTCCTGTGAACATGGTGGTATTTGTAACATACGAAGCTGTACTGAGATTTACAGATCATTACACAAACAAAAAGTAGTTTGTACCATTTTGTTCAGTTTGTTTTTTGTAATGCAACATCCACAAACAACTGCTGAATGCTGTTTCCTTTGATGGACAGTGCAAGAAGCATGGATATTTCAGCACAAAGCTGGATAACTGAGGGCTTTATTCCATTTTTACAGGATTACAAACTAATCAGGGACTCCTGTATTTACATACAACCTTCCTTTTATGTCATTAGTACAGCAAGACTGTATCTGCTGTTTAGGATCTTGAAACATTTGCCAGTAGTTATGTTCTAGAAAGCTGCTATTCTTATCAGACATTTTGATTAAGGATTCATTTTATTTTCTAATAGCACAAACCCCCAATCTTCACAACCAAGGCAAAATCTGGGGGAAGTTTGTGTAAAATTTAACACTACCCAGTGTGTAATTTTCACATGTAATGCCTGCATTGCATTCATTGAGTAACTACATGTCTGTGCTTCAAGCTACAACTTTCCTTCCCAGCTGCAATTTTCCCAAACTACTTTGTAAACACATCCCTTTGGTAGCAGCATCAATACAAATCTCCTTGCCTTTTCCTGTCATTATTTAATGAGAGCCAGACTTGGTCTGTTTACGTAAGTGTGCTAATAGCTGCACCGAAAGTGAAACCAGGCACAGGTTCCAGTAAGCCATGTGATTTTCTCCCTGCGCAACCCCATCCCTACAGCATCCGTTCCCCGCCAGAGGCTGATGCGCAGCAGCTCTCCGGAGGCTGGCACAGCTTTGGAGGCAATCTGTTCTGGTTAGGATTTACACCTTCAACATTTTGAAGTGCATACTCTCCTCCTTTTGAACTCAGCCGTTAGGACCAGACACATGTTTTTTGCCAAATGTATATCTGGAAAGGATTTTTGACTTTCCTAACAATTATTTCTCTTTCATAAATGTATTAACTTTGAACGTGTCAACTGAAAAAAAAAAATAACAGCCACACTATTGCTTCAGAAAGGATGCCTCTAAAGCCAGAAACATGTTAATTAGCTTATCCCACCTCAGGAGCAGCATGTACGTTTTCTGTCCCTGTTTTAGTCCCTGGATGATGAGATCTGGAGCAGACTGCATCCAATCTGTCAGATTCTGCTGAAAGTGCATGTTTTTTGAGGGAAAGAGGAAGACTCTGATTTTAAAGGAGCTCTTACATTCAGGGTTGACTTCCTCTGGTCCGCAGCCACTTTCACCGCTGAGTAGTGTGGTGGTAGCATGGTGCTGTCTACAGCAACCACTGTCTTTCAGCAGACAGGACTTGTCAGCTGCCATGCACATAATAAAAGTAAATCCTGTACTGGAAAAACAAGTTACAAAAATTCAAGAAAAGAATAAAGGGGACCTCTTCCATTACAGACAGAGAGCAGGAAATAACTCTTGAAATGTCCTCCTGAAATCTAAGCCTTCAACTGGCTCTTTAGACAAGTTCACATCCATGGTGTCAAACAATCAGCATAATTCTTCTCTGAAGTGTTGATCCAAGCACAGAGTTAAAAGAGCACACAGAAGCAGAGTATGTCACCTTAAATGGGAGTGAAAGGAAAGACCCAGTGCTCTACCAGAGCTCTCCCAAAGCAACCCATCACACCCAGTTACATCTTGGGGCATTCAACACCAAACTTCTTTAGTCAGAAGTCCTGACAAGAGAAAAATTCATTTGAACCCTCGTGATTTGGAATTCCTCTTCAGATGTCCTTAAGAGCCTACCGCCTACCACCACCATTTGTCTCTGCAAGGAGTATATTTATCTGAGTGCTGTCCTGCTGGGCAGTGATTTAGCCCAGCTCTGCCTGGATCTTTTCTGCAATCTCTGCTTTATACTGCATTATTATCAGCTGACCCTGTTTTCAGGCACTACATCCTCTGAATGGAGACAGTAAAAAAATGCTCACAAGTCAGACTAAGCAACCATTTACTGTTAGGCAGTGTTGATACCATCCACTGTCAGCCCCGAGTTTGAAAATACAGTAGCTCAGCTTTCCTAATAAGCTCCTGTGTGCAGATGACTAAAAATGTCTCCTCCTGTGGGTGTATCTGAAATACAGTTGGTGTCAAGAAAGAAGAATTACTGATGAGTTGCAAAAGTGAGTGGGAACAACTGTGGAAGCCAGTATGAGGGGCTGAGACCTGTAAGCCTCTGGGTGTTGAACACCATATAAAAGCAGATTCTCATGTGGCCTGACCCCATGCTACACAAGAGACAAGCTATATTTCCTGGGAGCTTATTCCAGGAAATCACTGCTTTCCAATCCCATCGTATTCACAACCCTTTCCTGGAAAAAAAGGCCTATACACGGTGTGTGGGTGACACTGCCTTAGAGTGAAGACTCACTGCCAGCTCGGTGGTACAAACTACCAACAGGTGCAGGAATGGACTGTATAAGTACTGTAAACAACGGCACATAAATATGAATGGACACATCATAAATATTTTGAACTTGTTTGCAAACCCATCAAGCTGGGCATTTGGCTTCTGGATTTTAGAATTTGACTGCTTTATTTTCTATCCTTCATTAGCTCGACCTTCCTCTGCTCTGCTAATCACAGAACTATTTATTCTGATGAATCAGCTGTCTGAAGGCTAGCTTACAGAACGAAGACACCGCATTTGCTGTCCTGATAATGGGTTTACTTTGCTATTGGGACAGCAGCCTTTTGTGCAGATGATTTCTTTTAGTTACGAGGTTGATAGCCTTGAGAAAAAGAAAAAAAAAAAGTCTGTAGAAGGTACATTTTGTTTCATGTTCTCATATTGCTGATAGTTCCTGCTTTCTTTGACAATGTTTTTGAAAATCCAAGTAGGTTTCAGCATGCCTCTCACTGACTGTGGAAGAGCCACAGGAAGCTTCAGATAACAGCAATTGTATGATAATGTTTCCATTTAAGTACCAATCTTCATGCCAAACTTGTTGAAGCTTTATTGTAAACAGGTCACACTGACCTTCCCCTATTTCAGAGCTGCAAGCTGTACACAGTAGAATATAACATTCAGTCTTGCTTGCAACCAGTCCAATCACTGGACAACTGACCCTTTATGATCAGTTTGCTATGGGAGAAGGAAGTTTACCTGATAGGAATTGATAGAAGGTGTTATAAAGCATGCTGTTTCACTACTTGAAAGGCCTGGGACATCAAAACAATGACCAGCTCCATCAGATGACTAAATCAACATCTAAAAGGTTAGGAAAAGAGGTAAAAAAATAGAGTAACTGTAAATTAAGCTTTTTAAAAAATCAAACTTTTATATATTGTTTACTGCAGTGACATGAACATACTATGAGCAAATAGAGGAAAATGTAATGAACATTGCTTGATAATGTTCTTAAGACATTTCACACATGCTTTTGAAGACTGCCTTGCCTTGCCTTTTAAATATCTCTGGGACATGAATTGTAAATATGACAATTTGCCAAGGCTCCTGTGAGGAATTGTATCATTTCAGAAGCACGTTTGTACAAATTTGTCAAGAGTCCTTGAGTAAGGTGTTTGCTGAGTAAACAAATACTAATCAACTTTGTTACTACTTTTCTGTTTAGGACTTTCAAAACAGATATAAACTGCTGTATTGTAAAATTAATCTATAGGTTTCGCTTGAACAGAACACACTACTGTTTCTACTGCAGCATATATCTCTTTCCTGAAGAACTGAAATAAATCTTGCAGGGCAGATCTGCATATACTGTTTTGAAGAAGAAATTTGCATTCGGAGTTTGTAAAATCTCTTTAAAAGTCAATTTAAGTCTTATCTTCCATGTACAGCTTTAAGATGACAAAAAGTGGACTGCAAGATCATGAAGCCCAACATTAAACTCTACTGTAAGAAAGAGCTGGTTTATTTATTAATAGGTTTAAGAAGCTGGTTTTCTTTTCTAAGAATTGCTCCACCACATGGAAAAAAAAAACAAAACACTTCCCCCCCACACTTTCAGTTGATTGTTAAACACTTGTTAGCACTGAGATACATCTGTGACCTATAGAGAGACAGTCACTGCTAGACATTCATTTTAATCCTTTAAGTCAATGGCATTAGATTAGCAATGCCAGCTCGTGCAAACTAAAGGAAAGGACAAGAGCTAAGCACTGCTGTTTTCAGCACAACTCTTGTGCAAACTAAAGGAAAGGACAAGAGCTAAGCACTGCTGTTTTCAGCACAACTCTCGTGCAAACTAAAGGAAAGGACAAGAGCTAAGCACTGCTGTTTTCAGCACAACTCTCGTGCAAACTAAAGGAAAGGACAAGAGCTAAGCACTGCTGTTTTCAGCACAACTTTGAAACACATGCAGTATGAAAAAACTGGCCTTGCATTTCAAGCTTTACTTGGTTCCTCATACAAACATAAACTATCAGGGGCACTTCATATACAGCTTGTTGCACAGAATCATAGAATGGTTTAGGCTGGAAAGAACCTCAAAGATCATCCAGTTCCAAGCCCCCATCACAGGCTGGGACACCTCCCACTAGAACAAGTTGCTCAAGGCCTCATCCAATCAGGCCTTGAACACCTCCAGGGAGAGAGTATCCACACCCTCCCTGGGCAACCCGTTCCAGTGTCTCACCACCCTCTCTGTAAAGAACCTTTTCCTAACACCTAGTTTGAATCTCCCCTCTTCAAGTTTTAACCCATTACTCCTTGTCCTGTCATTACAAGACCTTGTAAATAGTCTCTCTCCAGCCTTCCTGTGGACCCCATCTCAAAACTGTAAGATGTGTGATAAATAAGGGCATGATTCGTGTTAGGATGACACCGGGGGAGGGGAGATGTGCCTCCCTGGGCTGGGGAATTAGCACGGGAACTGGTGGGGGTTGTGCCACTTGGCGGGGGAGTGGGACTTGCGTGGCTGGGTTTCACTGCGCATGCACCAGGGGTAAGAGTCGGGGGGACACGCAGAGCAGATACCAGTTTTCATCTCCAACGACCACCAGAGGGGCCTGAGGAGCCACCAACAACCCGGATGACACAGGTGCATGAGAGATTTCTGATGCGGCAAGAATTCAAGGACTCATTTACATATTCCAATACATATGCGTGAATGTATAAATAGGAGAGGCTGCTGTGTGCTCGTCGCACGAGTTGGTAGAGCGAAGCCACCCCTCATTCTCAACGCTGCTTGCTTCCTTTTTAACAAATATATTGCATATTGTCTGTGGTACGAACTGTCTTGTGCCTAAGATCATTTGTAACAATTCCCGGTGACCCCGTACTCGATCTTCCTTGCCCCTGGGTGACTGCGACCTGCGGAGGGGGACACCACCTCCTTAGGTGACCTGTCTGGCACTCTTCAGGAAACCCAGGAGCATGGAACACACACAGTTAAGGCAGAAGCAAGGAAACAGAGCTCCCTGAGGAATGGCCGTAAAGTACCTGTAATTCTAAGTGCATGAAGACCCAGGCAGCAAGCCGCCAGGCGGCAAGTATTAGGGGAGGATCGGTGGCAGGAGGCGCTCAGGCCGGGGACCTCAGGAGTAAAGCTCGGTAAATGTGAACAGATTGGACCTCTCCGGGAAGTCATCAGGCGGCAACTAGCACTGCCTGGTTGGGTGGGAGGATGGAGGTCGGTGAATGTGAATGAGTGAGTGTGGAGTCTTTCTAATCGCGTTTCTGGCCGGTGAAAAGACGAAGCAAGTGCAGAGACAGATTGAATCTCTCCGGGATTAGGGGAGGATTGGTGGTGGGAGGCACTCAGATGGGACCTCAGGAACCTCAGGGTGGGGCAAGGTGCTGGAAAGGCTAAGGGCCCCGAAGGACAGGGGAGCAAGAAGGCATTGCTGAATATACCTTATGATAGTCCATTGGGAGTAATTATTTCTAATTGGAGAGGTGTAGAATATACTAAAAATAAAGATAAAGCAAAAATGCTACAATGTTGTATGATAGAATGGCCGGAGGAAAAGATAAGACACGATGATCTTCACTGGCCTCAATATGGGTCTTTCGAAGGATGGATTTGTCAAACTCTGAATATAGATGTAAATAGTAAGGAACTGTTTAGTGAAGAGGAAAGTGATTATGCTGCCTGCTGGAAAGGGCATATTTGGCCCAAGGACTATATTAAAGTATTTAAGACTGAACAGCAGGATGAAGATCAGGATGGGAGGAGGACTAAGGAAAATTAAGTGGGATCCTTTAGATTATCTTCCTCTTGCATCCCCCCTCTACCACACCCTCCACCGGTTGTTAGACTGATGGCACCTCTCTTGGTGCTGCCTTCCAGACCTCCTTCTAATCCAGATCCAGAAGCAAAACCAAGACATAAAAAGTGAGTTAGAGTGGAATTGAGAGAAGTTAGGGTGTTAAAACTAGAACATACTTCTCACAATTATTAGATCCTGTAAGCCGCAGCTGGCCCACTTGCCTCCAGGCTGTGGCTGCCACAGCCTTGCTTGTCAAAGAGACTTGGAAACTTACTTTTGGGAGCATTTTAATGGTATAACATCTCACATAGTGTGAGAAGTTTTCTGGAGCAAAAGGTGGAAAGGTGGTTAACCGATGCCAGAAATATGAGGCCATTCTGCTACATAATGGGGAACTGAAATTGAATGCAATCTCAACAACTAATCCTGCCCAATTTTTGTATGCTAGTCCTGAGGGGATAGGTACATTAGAACATGACTGTCTAAGACAGGGGTCCTCAAAGTATGGCCAGCGGGCTGGATATGGCCCCCCAGGGTCCTCAATACGGCTTGTTGGTATTTACAGACACACATTCCCCCCGCCCTGCTGGAGGTTGGGGGGAGAACCAAGCAGCCACTTCCTGCCACTTAATCTGCCTGCCGGCCTCCACAGCCCCCAAGCACCCGACGGGACTGGGCTGGAACCAAACTATAGTCTGGCCCCTGACACTACTGGGCTGGAACCAAACTACAGTCCGGCTGCCGACAGTGCCTGAGGAACAGTGAACTGTCCCCCTGTTTAAAAAGTTTGAGGACCCCTGGTCTAAGCCTTATTCAAATGCAGACCAAGGTCCGTGAGGACTTAAACAGGATTAGAAAAAGGAGAAAGACTGTTCATAGATGGGTCTTCTAGTTGCAAAGAGGGGAAGCAAAACTCAGGGTATGCTGTGATAAATGGGCTAGGCATGGAGGTGATCAAGAGCGGAAACTGAGCTCGGCCTGGTCAGCCCAAGTGTGCGAGCTATATGCACTCTGGAGGGCTCTGGTGTGGCTAATAAGGAGGGAACCATTTATATGGATTCAAAATACGCTTATGGGGCGGTCCATACGTTTTGCAAAATCTGGAAAGACCAAGGATTAATCAGTACCCAGGGGAAGGGTTTGATCCATAGGGAATTAATTGAACGAGTACTGGAATCATTGAAGAGGCCTAGTGTGGTAGCTGTAGTACATGTAAAGGGGCATCAAAAGGGGCTGGCCTTCCAAAAATAAGGAGAAATAATCTGGCTGATAAGGTAGCAAAGGAAGCAGCAGAAGGAGAGGAAATAAAGATACTCAAAGTTAAGATGGACATGGGAGACTAACACCAGAATCAGGGGTATTCAGTCCCACTGAGTTAAAAGTAATGAAGGACCTGGGGGCAAATGAAGTTGAAGAAAAGTGGTTTCTGAGCAATGGATGGGAAATGGTTCCCAAGCCTGTAGCGAGACAGACATTAAAAAGGATCCACGAATGCACTCATTAGGGAACCTGGGCTCTTTGTGATCTACTTTTGAGAAATTTTGGATGTATTGGAATTTTTGAATTGGCCAAGCAAATTACCCACGACTGTTTGACTTACCAAAAGGTAAATAGGAAGATTATGCATCAAGTCTCTGGTAGGGGAAGGCAGATAGCATACAGGCCTTTTGAAAAGATCCAGGTTGATTATATCGAATTGCCTCAAGTAAATCAGTTGAACTATCTCCTGGTGATAGTGGATCAGATAACCCATTGGGTGGAAGTGTACCCTACCACCAGGGCAACTTCCAAATTTGTGACCAAAATGCTACTGGAACAAATTGTCCCTCACAGTTTGGGGTAGTAAGAGCAATAGACTCAGGGGTATGCATTTTACTTCTGAAATCATCAGTGACTTGACCTCAGCCATAGGAATCAGACAGGACTCTCATACCTCCTGGCACCCTCAAAGTTCAAGACAGGTTGAGAGAATGAGTCAGACCTTAAAGCAAACATTGACTATGTGCTAGTTTGAAGCTATCTGGAATATTTTGATGAGAAGAATTAGATTACAGGCTGTGAAAAGAATACAGTGGTGATGTCTACTTCACTCGTAGGTTTGCTGAGATGTATAAAATCAAGAACACAAACATAGGTAACAGAGTTGCTGTGTGTTTCTGGCTGCCTGCGCTCTTCTCCCTAACCTGCTGTCTGTGTAACTAATCCTTCTGTTTTCTAACCCCTCTGGCTGATCCTCCAAACTCATTGGCACATAAGACAAAGTCCAGGATAAGGTAGAGGAGTGGAAAGGAGGTGGAAGGGTGATTGGGAGCCCATCCTGGGGACTCTGGTTTCTGGGAGGGGTGTTGTGTTTCTGTATTACTTTATAACTTGTATATTTCTGTATATAGCTGTATATACACTGTAAATACCTGCTTGTGTATTGTGCTAAGCTGTGAATATGAAACTTCATTCTTAATTTCCAGATTGGCTAAATCTAGTCTGGGTGATTTCATAATCACCCAGTGTGGGGTGTGTAACATTTCATAAGAGTGGTGTGGGCTAACACCCTAACTGTCACAGACTAAATTAATGGTAGAGACACAACTGTCATGGGTAAAGTGCTTACCCCTGCCTTATTGAATATTAGAACACAACCCCGCACAGACACAGGGTTATCTGCTTATGAGATGCTATATGGGTTACCCTATCTATTTTAGGAAGGAGGGGCCACACTAGAAATGATGGATACCATCCTAGGAATTGCTAAAAGATTAGGGGAAATGAGGGTCTAAGGGTTGTTAGCCCAATCTGTTCCTCTGGGGTTTAAGATTCATAAGTTTAAAATGGGAGATTGGGTCTTAATACAAAGCTGGAAGGAGACGACTCTAACCCCTTGTTGGGAAGGGCCATTCCAGGTTCTCTTGACCCCTGAGACAGCCATTTGAACAGCTGAAAAAGGATGGACTCATGCCAGCTGGATCAAAGCACCAGTTGACTCGCCTCAGATTTGGAAGGTGACATTGGACCTGGAGAACTTGTGAGTTCGGATAAGTAGAACCTGAATCTGGTTGCTTTGCCTCACTTCTTCAGTGTTCTGTGCCTTCTCCAACAGAATGGGGGGTTGGGACTCTATAGGTTACCCTATGCAGGGATGCCTTCTAAAGTCAGCATATTTGCATTAGCAAAATTCATAGCGGGAATCCAGAGATAGTAAGAGGAAAACAACCAGGTATCCTAATCTGCTGCATTAGGCACTCTGAGGGTCTGCATTGTAGTTGGGATAGATGTGTCTGTAAGGTGTGTAAGATGTAATTGGAATTGCATATCTTACCTTCGGTGGCCATACTACCTTAGATGTTGGAAACATCCCACTAAAGATAGGTCTAGGAAGGTGGAGGGAGCAGAGGTAGAGGTTCCTTTCTGTGGTCGAGAACGGCTGTTATCTAACAAACAAACAGTGTTCCAAGAAGAATGAAGTACAGAACAGGAAAAGTCACCTTAGCAAATAAACCCAGGAGGGGCAGAGGGCAAGGCCAGATTGGTGCACTGACTCACCTAAGATCTGCCCACCATGAGCAGCAACCTCATGATATGGTCCCTGTGTCCAGCACCAACTTCATTTTCACAGCATGATTTAACAGTCGGTATCTTTTTATTACTAAAACCTAACATTTGGGTTTCCATACTACCTTCCACCTGAGAATACAAAGGAACTTTATAATCTTTTGATAACTTCCTGCCCCCAGAGGCACTCACATGAGTTAAACAGCTGCAGAAACAAAACTGCAGTGAGATTTTTGTGGCTTACCCAGGTCAAAGAGAAGGACAAAAACAAAACCAGTCTGATATTCCTTCTCTTTGTCCAACTCACATATCTATAGTCTTCCTGCTTTTAAACAAGGCCAGGAACATGGTGTAATCACTTCTGTAACATTCACTATTCTTTTGTGTGCAGCATGGTCCCAGTAAGCCAAAACCACGTTTTCCAGTAAATGAGATTTAATGAGTTGCAGGCATGGTCTGTTAAACTGTGCTAATAGCTGCACTGAAAGTGAAACCAGGCACAGGTTCCCATAAGCCATGTGATTTTCTCCCTGCGCAGTCCCATCCCTACAGCATCTGTCCCCTCCCAGAGGCTGATGCACAGCAGTTCTCTGGAGGGTGGCACAGCTTTGGAGGCAATCTGATCTCATCCTGGAAGGAGGGTAGGAATCGATGCAGAGCTGCTTTGCTTCTGAAGGCAAAGGCTGCCATAAAATCTGTGATGTGGTGGGGCTAGGCAAGTTAAAGGGGAACTGCAAAGTTGTAGAGTGTGGTTAAGATTTATACCTTCAACATTTCAAATTGCATATTCTCCTCCCTTTGAACTCAGCCATTAGGACCAGCCACATGTTTTTGCCAAATGTATAACTGGAAAGGATTTTTGACTTTCCTAACAATTATTTCTCTTTCACAAATGTATTAACTTTGAACATGTCAACTGAAAAAAAAAACTAGCCACACTATTGCTTCAGAAAGGATGCCTCTTAAAGCCAGAAATGCTTTAATTAGCTCATCTCACCTCAGGAGCAGGCTTTTTAGACAAGTTCACATCCATGGTGTCAAACAATCAGCATAATTCTTCTCTGAAGTGTTGATCCAAGCACAGAGTTAAAAGAGCACACAGAAGCAGAGTATGTCACCTTAAATGGGAGTGAAAGGAAAGACCCAGTGCTCTACCAGAGCTTTCCCAAAGTGACTTACCACACCCCGTTACATCTTGGGACATTCAACAGCAAACTTCGTTTAGTCAGGAAGTTCTGACAAGAGAAAAATGCATTTGAACCCTTGCAATCTGGAATCCCTCTTTGGATGTCTCTTAAGAATCTACTACCACCATTTGCCTCTGCAAGGAGTGTATTTATCTGAGTGCTGTCCTGCTGGGTAGTGATTTAGCCCAGCTCTGCCTGGATCTTTTCTGCAATCTCTGCTTTATACTGCATTATTATCAGCTGACCCTGTTTTCAGGCACTACATCCTCTGAATGGAGACAGTAAAAAAATGCTCACAAGTCAGACTAAGCAACCATTTACTGTTAGGCAGTGTTGATACCATCCACTGTCAGCCCCGAGTTTGAAAATACAGTAGCTCAGCTTTCCTAATAAGCTCCTGTGTGCAGATGACTAAAAATGTCTCCTCCTGTGGGTGTATCTGAAATACAGTTGGTGTCAAGAAAGAAGAATTACTGATGAGTTGCAAAAGTGAGTGGGAACAACTGTGGAAGTCAGTGTGAGGGGCTGAAAACTGTATTTGTTCTTCCTGTGTTTATCCCAGGCCTACATTACTGTGTATTCTATTTTATAAAATTCAGTATCTTTGTGTGTAGCATCTTCCCAGTAGCCCAAAGGGACCTGCAAGTCCAGTAAACTACGGTACACAGGATGAAAGAAAACAACTAATGGAGCCACTATTTATTATTTTGATATATGACCTCTTATGAACTTATCTAAAACAATTTCCAAGTTAGGCTTTGTCTTCAAAATGAAAATTTTATTTTTAATTTCAACCTGTCATACAATAAAATACAATATTGTGCTGACAGACATGCTTTTCTGCAAGAAGAATTCTTGCTTATATATTCTGATTTTAAATAGGTAAGAGTCCCAATTTAATTTGTCCTGTTCCTGGTGTTCATTGTAATTAACTTATTAATAGCAGTATTTATAAAGCACTAATTGCAGACTGTACATAACTAGGGAGTGATGACATACAACAAAAGACAACAGTTACTCAGTTTTGGTTAATTGAGTGTTAATTTCTTCACACATTTCTTCAAAATTCAAAAGCCAGCTTCCGTGGAGTCATGAACTGCTTCACTATTTCATCTGTGACCTGCTTCCGTCTCTCTTGATGAGCTGCTATCAAGGGCTGCAGTGTTTCAATAAGAACTTTCTTCAGTTCACCCGTGAGCAATTCCCCACTTGTGTATGCCTGTCAAGAGAGTGTTGATTGCTATATATGGTGCTACATGGAAAAAAGACTCACTCACAAGCATTTCTTTAAAGGCCTGCCCCTAGCAAATACAGATTTGGATGTCTTAAAAATAAGCACATGTCTTAGCAGATCATGTGGTACCACTCTGAAAAAACAGCTTAATAATTGCTGGTTGCCTTTCAAAAGATTAAGGCAGCTGGGCAATTTCATATGTGATGAGCTATATGGACTGAATAAGCTACATTCACAAGAATTTAGTTGGGAAATCCTCACAATTATTTGTAGGAAACTGCTTATTTTTCTCCCCAGTCACGCTTAACAATTTTTTTTTTGCAATGAGAGGTACAAATTCTCATATTTTTCTCTCATTGTAAGAGAAATGAGATAAGAGATTAGAAGTGATAAAAATATCCTTTTTAGAGCAAAGACATTCAGACTCCGGGTTCACACCAGTAGTCATATTCACAGTTGGTAATCTGTTCAGTTGCTGTGACACTGAACATGCTTTAACTAGAACAGACTCACAGCTGACTGGTTCAGCCCTGATTAGAAGTCATGGCTGGGGCCATTCAGATATGATTTGAAATGGCAATAAACATGATAATCTCACCTTCCTTCCCCCTTCCTAATACCAATTCAACATGCAACTGTTGCTGATACTCACTCGGCAACAGTAAAATACGTTAACAAAAAAGGAACTCAACTGTTGTCATCTCAGTGGTGTTTTTTTTTTTTGAGGGGTAGTGCTCCAGGGTTTGAGCTCTGTAGCAGAGTCCTGCTGTTGTCCAGTGGTTAGCGACTAATGGAAAACTGCTCAGTATGTCAAATGTGCTCCAGATTTCCATAAGGTATTTACAATAGTTTGCATGGTAGCTATCCAGAACTGCTCTAGTGTGAGGAGGAGAAATAATAGTTCTTGACTTTCTTGCAGCTGTTTCCAGTAAGGAAAAGCTGATAAAACAATTTGACATGGGTACTATCAACAGCACAGTACAGATACTGCCTTCCAGGAACACACACTGCCTAGTACTGATCAGATAGCTGAAGGACATGAAATGTCATGCTACTACCTCCGAAGATGGAATTCTGCCAGATAGGCTTAAGGAAATGCAACTCCTATGTATCAGCTTTTGCTTGGGATCAGTGTCTCAGAGATATTTCACTTACTGTGATAAAACACCAAACCCACAGCAAACTTTAGACGTGAACTTCTCTAGTTCTGCAGAATATTTAGGTTCCTTGCACATAATGAACTGGCAGAGTCTATTATACAATTAAAACACTAATCCCTAAGGTGGCCTCATTTGAAAAGTGTGTAGGGGTACTGTTCTATAGTGTCAGAGTTACTTATGAAAATATTAAAGATTTATATATTTATTTAGCTTTAAATAAGAGATAAATTGGTCTGTGAGAAAAAAAGAAACAAAACCAAAGATCTCAATATTGGAACTTAGAGTGGATGGAGAGCAGAGCATCACAATTACCCTCCCGGAGAGGTAAATAGGACTTAGTAACAGCTTTATCCTCGTGATAATGAATGAATACTATTATCTTCAGCTTGGCTACTTACTTGCTTCAGTTGTTCAAGCCTGTCATCATCTTCTAGGAAGAAAGTCAAGTACATGAAAGACACATCAACGTCGCAGTTACCGCCGTACTTCCTGTGCTCTTCGATAGTATCTCTGCCTCCTGAGAAGGCATGCTTGTTAATCTGAAACAACATCATGATGTTATTGTCTAATTGCTACTAAATTCCAGATTAGTATATTGCAAACAGAGGTGTATCACGATCCTCCACACACACTGTATTAACTAGCTGGGGGCGAGTTGGGCAAGTTAATGCAGAGTCTTAGGCCTGAAGAAGAGACAAAATTAGAATCCAGCAGGGATCTGCATGATCAGAACAAAAATAAAGCAAGAATTACCCAATATTGAATAATAATAAAAAAAAATGTCCTTTTTGCTGAAGCTGTTGTGTAGTGGGATAGAATACATGCCTGCAGGAAATGTACTTCATGTAAGAGCAAATCAGATACTCATTAAGAAATTCATTTTGAAAGAGGTGAAGAAGGCATGAAGAATTTTGAAGGAATACTAGAGAGAACCTAGTCTCCTTCTCTCAGGGAAAAGGAAACAAAGAGAAGGCAAATGTAAGGATTACAAAATTCTGGATAGAATGGCTAAAATTAGACACATACTGAATTGTTCAGTCTGAGAATGGAGTAAGTGCTGACACCCTCCCTCTTTTTTAGCACAAACTTCCTATGGTATATGAACTGCACTGGTGAATAGACCTACTTGCTAATCCCTTTCCCAGTAAATTCGCAAGCCACTGGCCTATTCAGCAAAAGCACACATGTGTAGAATCACCAGAAGATGCTAAGCTTCCTACAAATTCAAAGAAAATAAATTGCCAGGAAAAGGGGGAAAAAGGTATCTTCCAACCACAAGATCAGCTTTCACTTGGCTCTTTTACTTTTTCAGATACCATCAACAGCCAAGAGATGCACAAGCATGCAAAGTAGATGTTGGGTTTTTTTTAACTTCATTTTAGCTCTGGTATCTAGGAAATGTCATATATTTACAATTTATAGAATCATAGAATGGTTTAGGTTGGAAGGGACCTGAAGGATCATCCAGCTCCAACCCCCTGCCACAGGCAGGGACACCTCCCACTAGAGCAGGTTGCTCAAGGCCTTATCCAGTCTGGCTTGAAACGCCTCCAGGGAGGAAGCATCCACAACCTCCCTGGGCAACCTGTTCCAGAGTCTTACCACCCTCACTGTAAAGAACTTCCTCCTAACATCCAGTCTAAATCTCCCCTCTTCCAGCTTAAACCCATTACCCCTTGTCCTAACATTACTAGACCTTGTCAATAGTCCCTCCCCAGCATTCCTGTAGGCTCCCTTCAGATACTGGAAAGCCACTCTAAGGTCTCCTGGAAGCCTTCTCTTCTCCAGGCTGCAGAGCCCCAACTCTCTCAGCCTGTCCTCATAGCAGAGCTGCTGCAGCCCTCTGAGCATCTTCGTGGCTCTCCTCTGGACCCGCTCCAGCAGTTCCATGTCCTTCTTGTGTTGGGGGCTCCAGAACTGCACACAGTACTCCAGGTGGGGTCTGACGAGAGCAGAGTAAAGGGGGAGAATCCCCTCCCTTGCCCTGCTGCCCACACTGCTCTTGCTGCAGCCCAGCACAGGGTTGCTGTCTGGGCTGCATGTGCACACTGCAGGCTCATGTTGAGCTTTTCATCAACCCAGACCCCCAGGTCCTTTTCCTCAGGGCTGCTCTCCAGCCATTCACCACCCGGCCTGTATCTGTGCCTGGGATTGTGCCGACCCAGGTGCAGGACCTTACACTTGGCCTTGTTAAACGTCATGAGGTTGGCCTGGGCCCACCTCTCCAGCCTGTCCAGGTCCCTCTGGATGGCATCCCTGCCCTCCAGCAAGTCAACTGTGCCACACAGCTTGCTGTCATCTGCAAACTTGCTGAGAGTACACTCAATTCCTCTGTCCATATCACTGACAAAGATGTTAAATTCCTGAACATTCTTATTGCCTGTACGACTATCAAGTGCTTTTCTGAATCTTTCTAACCAGCATGTTACAGATAATGTCTTGTGGCAATGAATTACCAACAAAAATGATTTATCAATGAGTATCTCAAGGAAATAAATTACTTTCTGCCATGTTACATCTATTCTTACACTGTAGGACAGCCTGAATAGCTGTCTCAGTGTCTGTAAAGCTAAGTTTGTACATATTGTTTTGCCCTTCCTTTCACATCTCTCTGTACTAGATTGTGAAAGTCATTGTATGAATTTTTTTCTGTATCTCATCTCTCCAGTTTGCCTTCTTTCTTAAGGTAAAAGGGGTTTGATACAACATGCTAGACATTGTTTTATACAAAATATTTCCTTCATTAAAGTTCATTTTTCACACATTCTGGCACCTACTTGTTGACTGAGGGTTTCAATGACTTATCTGCAGTGATGCAACGATATTTTCCCTGCATTAGTAAAGATTTTGAATATAAAACCAAACCAGAGCATTTTCTGTGAAAAACAAATAACTGACCTGTAATTTGGTGTTGATAGGTGAGATAAAAATGGTTTATTATAATGTTGCCATTCATCTCCTTTGATTTCCCAGAAGCTTCTCAGCCTTTCCTAGTGTCTAGCAATTTTTCATCTTCTGTTACCTGTATGTTTTGAACCTCATTACTTAGCAATGTACTGGCAAGCTGAAAAATGCTGTAAATGGTAATTTTTGTGCAGCAGTGGTGCTTCATTTCTAACTTTCATCCATCACCAGCAGGCACCTTTCCTACTCCATTTTTTAATTTATTTGTCATAACAACAGGTGATCTTTCACTCAAGCTCTGTTTCTATATAGACTTGATTCTGATGGGCTTCAGAAGCTGAAATATATTTCAGCTTGTCCTTCATCACCCAGTACTTTACATTATGTTAGAATGGTTTAGGTTGGAAGGGACTTCAAGGATCATCCAGCTCCAACCCCCTGCCATAGGCAGGGACACCTCCCACTAGAGCAGGCTGTTCAAGGCCTCATCCAGCCTGGCTTTAAATGCCTCCAGGGAGGAAGTATCCACAACCTCCCTGGGCAACCCGTTCCAGTGTCTTACCACCCTCACTGTAAAGAACTTCCTCCTAATATCCAGTCTAAATCTCCCCTCCTCCAGCTTAAACCCATTCCCCCTCGTCCTGACATTACTAGACATTACTAGACCTTACTAGACATTACTAGAGATGTTCAGAATTTTTTCTTCATAGCTTTTGTATTTCTAGCAGATAGAATTATTTTATTACTTTTCTAACTCGTTTAAAGAGAACAGAAATAGGACTTATTAACTGGACAATGACATCCTGGATCTCTTTGCAATTACTAGCTACTTGCTACTTCTGAAATGACAGATTTTTTTTTTTTTCAGCCAGCATCCCTGTAACTGTGCAAAACACCTGACATTTTTATAATCCAAACACAGGAATAATACCAGTTCTTCAAAACTGTACTGTTTAATCAGTTTCTACAGAAGATAATGAATCATCATGAGATGGAATAGTAAAGAGAATTAATCCAAGTCCACCTAGCAGAAACAACATATATATCTTTTTTTCCTGTTTTGACAGGTAGTTATTTCATGTCTGGTTATGCCCATAGATCCTTTCCCAAACACTATTTTTAATTTATTTATTTTTAAATACTGTAACATTAAATAATCTGACACTAGATAAGAGGGATTTTTCCTTTAAGCTCAAAAAGGCACTAGGAATATAATCAGATAGAAGAAAAGACCCCTTCTAAAACATAGGTGAAATTCTAGGTAACAATTTGTGACATGAAGGGAGGAGTGCATAGTAGCAGCAGATCTCCAAGCATCAGGAAAAGTCAGAATCATAGAATAAGTCAAGGTTGGAAGGGACCACAAGGATCATCTAGTTCCAACCCCCCTGCCATGGGCGGGGACACCCTACCCTAGATCAGGCTGTCCAGAGCCCCATCCAGCCTGGCCTTAAACACCTCCAGGAACGGGGCCTCAACCACCTCCCTGGGCAACCCATTCCAGACTCTCACCACTCTCATGGTGAAGAATTTCCTTCTCACGTCCAGTCTGAACCTACCCATCTCTGGCTTTGCTCCATTCCCCCTAGTCCTTTCACTCCCTGACATCCTGTAAAGTCCCTCCCCATCTTTTTGTAGGCCCCTTTCAGATGCTGAAAGGTCACAATAAGGTCACCTCAGAGCCTCTTCTTCTCCAGACTGAACAGCTGCAACATTTTCAGTCTGTCCTCATAGGAGAGAGCTCCAGCCCTCTGATCATCCCAGTGGCCCTTCTCTGGACACAATCCAGCGCATCCACATCCTTCTTGTAATGCAGAACTGGATGCAGTCTAACGTGTTGTAACTGACACTGTGCAGTGCTTGGTGTCCCCAGCACTGAGAGGCAGTCAAGAGGAGCTGTTTGTTTGATTTACATCATGAATTGTCAGATGTCAAAACTATGGCAACATAATATTTATTTTTAGAGCATGAGTCTCCACAGCTCCTATTGTTACACTACTGCTCTGCAGATATCAGATAAACAAACATGATGTTTTGCACATCATTCTGGCTAACGTTTGCCCTGTTACACTAGTTGGGAAGGCAAAAACAGTGTTTGATAGCCTAGCTAAATATGCATAGCTCAGTCAATTCCTGAAGAAGTTTTGTCATGAAAGGTATGGGAAAAAGATGCAGATATGTTAAGAATAGAATAGAATCAACCAGGTTGGAAGAGACCCCCAAGATCATCCAGTACAACCTAGCACCCAGTCCTGTCCAGTCAACTAGACCATAGCACTAAGTGCCTCATCCAGGCTTTCCTTGAACACCTCCAGGGACGGTGACTCCACCACCTCCCTGGGCAGCCCATTCCAATGCCAATCACTCTCTCTGTCAAGAACTTCCTCCTAACATCCAGCCTATACTTCCCCTGGCACAACTTGAGACTGTGTCCCCTTGTTCAGTTGCTGGTTGTCTGGGAGAAGAGACCAACCAAACTATCACTGTAACTATGAGGACCACCACTCCTTTTTGTTTTAAAGCTTTGGTCTTTTAGATTCATACCTTTGTCTTGATTTGTTTGGGTGTATCAGTGAGGAAGATGGAGGAGTTTGGATCACTAGCACTCATCTTTGTCTGTGCTCCTTGCAGGGCTGGGAAGAAGACTGAGTGCAGTAAGGCTGGTTTAGGCTGTCCAATTCTAGGTGCCACATCCCGGGTCATTCTAAAATAAGGATCCTAAAACAGCGTGATTTAAAAGCTGATTAGCGCTGACCCATTCAGGCTCTCAAAAAAATCCCCCAAACGTCATAAACCCCCCAAAAAAACAAACTACAAAACATTCCAGAACCTACTTCCAGTGCAGTTCATTCAGAGGAACAAACAACTATTTCTGTAGTTTTGCTGTACCCTCCGATTCTTTCAATGAAGAGCTGTGTTTACAAAGATTTCTATGAATTCAAATAGTTGTGAAAACTACACTTAGCATGCCTGAAGGCACATGCAGAATAACATGCAAGCTGCTTCCTCCTAAAGTGTTTAACAATTGGCACCGAATCTAAACTAAAATCAATGACCGAGCTGGCAGTGCTGTGCTGATGATCTGACTTAAATCAACTGAAATAATAATACCACATGGTATTATGGCTGATGAATGTAATTACAGCATCTTATGGTGCCTGTCTCTCTGACTAAAACAGCTAAATTTGGCAAGTGAAGAATTTGATTCCTGGGAACCATACTTATGTAAAGTAATGACACTACCATTGTGATTTGCAGCTGATGCTCTCCCATCCTCTCTCTATAGATTGGAATTGTTAAGGCTCTGAAGCCTTTCTGACAAAATATTTTGGTGCTTTTTTCATTGTAATTGATATGAGGTTTCCCCCCTGTGGTTCAAGATAAATCTCTTGTGCTGCAAGTTGAGCTCGTTACATCTTGTCCTAGTTAATCTGGCCCCTAAGTTTCTCCGTACCTCCATGTCAGTATACTTATGCATAGATTTTGCTGTCTTTGCCTTCAAAGATGTTAGCTCACTGTGAACCAAGTTTTGATCAACACAGATTCAAGACTGGCATGAATACATAACTGTTGGGTTAAGCCTTAATCTTTGTCAGGACACAGCACAACACCCTTTTATCTCTTCCAGCTTCTGCCCCAGAAAGGTGCTTGCAGGAATGTTTTACAGATGTTTACTATAACAAAGCTTGAATGGTCTATTATAAAAACAAATCTATGTAAGCCAAATTAAGCAAAATGATTTTCTTACCTGATCAATAGCACATGGGATAAGACATTGAATGTTCTCTTTGCCATTGAAGATCTGTGGAAATGATGAACTGAAGGATGGGGCAGCTTGAATAGCAGGAAAACTGATCTTCCCTAGGAAAAAACATGTTTGTAAAAGCTAAGCAGCCAGTGTAGGCAATGACAAATAGAACTTCTTGCAATATATAAAATGCAAAGTGAATCATTCAGATGCTTAGTTGAAGATCAACATCTATATTTAACAAACAATGTTGCCTTATCTTTTCATCTTTACTTTTCCAAATGTCAACAAACCTTCACCACTGAAACTAATGAAAAAAGGCAAGCTATTATCACAAAGATTTCAGAAAGGGTTCATCAGCACGTACTCTCTTCATCACTGAACCATCTACCCTTCCCAGAAAAACACAACTGATTACATCATTGCTCTTAGCTGCTCATTTGTTTTCTGTCTATGACAGAATGACTATAGAGCTACTTACTAGTCTAGTCACCCTCTAGCATCTTAGAAACACTGCTATATGCATACTGTACTCATAAAAAATCTCAGATATGTCTTCCCCAACCAAAACCTTCTCAAAGACAAAGCAGATAGCAGAATTTTCCAAACATGTAATGAAGCCATTTTATAAGAGCACTGTAAAATAGGAACCTGTTCCTTGGTTATATAGTGATGACTGAAAATCTGTCAGTGGCCCAGTTAGTGGTCAAAGAGTGCTGTTAGTACTCAGGAATCCTGAGACTTTAATGCTGTCTTTGACATAAAGTCTGTTTTGTAGCCAAGCGGGATGGAAACCTGGAATCACAATTAAAGAAATGCCAGTCACCTAGCACCTTGATTATTCTCCCATCTATGTATATGTGTGTGCATTAATACATCTTTTTCTGGAAAGCTTCTATATAAATTGGAAGTAGAAATTTCTAGAAGGCACAACTGACTACAATCACGATTTTAGAAAAACCAAACAAATAAGTTATTTATCCTGTATACTCTGCTGTTGGTGCTTTGTACTTTGCTGTTACTAAGGCCAAAAAGTTAGGCATCATTCTAGACATTTCACTGTAAAATGGCTTTTATACTGAAGGAATCACAGTAACATCCTTTTGGAATCAGGCTAGAAGCATGGGATCTTCTGGCTTTTTCTATCAATTTCATGACTGGCAGATACTAATCTCTTTAAATTGTCACTTAATGCCATAGTGAGTGAAAGCAAGCATCACTTTTAATAACTTTTGCTATTTTCATACCAATGCAATCACTGTCTGTAAATCCAAAGATTCCTTTCACTTGGTTAAAAGTAACATGCTTCTGAACTTTGACAATGTTTTTGTAGAATCCAGTACTTGTTCTGTGAGAAAGAAAGTGGAAAAACAAAATAAGAAGAGCAGAAAATGCTCCAAAAGCTGAGAAAGACAAAATATTCCAGGATGAAACCTCTCTGTTTCAGACATTTTGTGGCCCGCATTTTGTGGAGATGATAATCAGATATTACAAACAATCATTTTGTAAATTGATATTACAATCAATTATTTACAAACAAGAATGTTATGTCTTTAAAGTTTAATTAATTTTCCCTTCCCACTAACATTTAGTGCAAACATTTTTTGACATAATTAACTCTCTAAACCAAGAAATATTTAAATTTGTAAATAGTGCCGAAATTCCCCATTGAGCCTGAATTTTACTTATGCTTCTCTGTGAAGTCAGGCACAACCTGAATAGATCACATCTGTGTTGCTTGGCTTCCCCAGTGTGTATCCCATACAGGACACTGTGGTTCACTAAAGGAATTGAAGCTTAATTTTCCAAAATCTCATTTTCCACAGGCTAATATCCCAGGGCAACTTCCTTTTGTATTTTTGATGAAGAAAAGGAAACTGCAATTTTGACCTGCCCTTGTTGAACCACAAGTCAAATTCATGTTAAGGTATTTTTTCTAAGGCAGGAAAATCAGAGGAGTGAAAGGAGGAAAAGCTGCTTCACATTCTGTACATTATACAGTTAGTCTCTAAAATACATATTCTCTCATCCAAGTATCTGAGGAAGCTTATCACCCGACTTGGAAGGGACGCCCATTTCGTTTAGGCACAAACTTCACAACTTCAATTCTGAGCTCTGCCATAAAACTTCTTCCTTCTGAGAAGGCATTTCCAATAGCAGTTTCTTTTCCTTAAATTTTCCTCAAAGTTTAAATAATAATCCTCCATGCTGTGTTACTAAATGCATTGATCCTAGTAAGTTGCTAAAATGCCTTTTGCTGATGCAGATAAAAACACATCTCAAAGATTTTGATACCATCTTAAATCAATCTGAAG
This sequence comes from Tricholaema leucomelas, assembly GCA_013400475.1. NCBI lineage: Eukaryota > Metazoa > Chordata > Aves > Piciformes > Lybiidae > Tricholaema lacrymosa > Tricholaema leucomelas. The sequence continues at coordinate 14,750 of WAAF01003292.1, read as the reverse complement.
GCTTCTTGGAGATTTAGTTATTTTTACAATTTTGCTGGCTTAAGATACTTTTCATCATTTTAATTTAAGCACTACATAGAAATATTTGTTCACATGTTATACAGGGGAATGACAACAGTATATATAAAAAATGTTACACAGCAGAAAAATTAATAAGCTTGCCAAAAGTGTTGTAAAACCTGTCTTGAGACTTTCAAATTTAGATGCATTTTTTAAAAGATTCCTGGATGTCAAAAGCTGGAGAGAAAATAAAGGCCCTTTTTTTTCATTATGATGCTCTGAAGAAATGAATTCTTACCCTAAATAGTCTAAATCAGAAAATATAAAGGTTTTATTGATGTCAAAGCCACACGCAATGATGTCTTTTGCATTTTCTCTAGCATATTCGTATGCCTTCTCAGTTGTTAGGTCCTTCCAAAGGTACTTCTCATCATCAGTTAACTGTATAATTAAGGGCACATCAAATACTTCTTGCAGCCACCTAATGAAAGCAGAAAGATTTTATCTCAAAATTAAAATCAAGCAGTCAAAATAATTCTGTTTTTCTAAACAAAAGCTATAAAGAGGTCTGCTTCTCTTTTCTTTGTGTGCATACGCAGTTATAGTTATGTGCAGAGAAGAAACACTTAGAGAGATTATAAAAACATCTTATCTGGAAAAAAAGGCTCACATTTATCCTTTCCTGTACGTATGACAGCAATCATCATTTGCAATGAGAACTGAATTCGAAGAGACTTTAACTCTTTGAGTACAATGTCTGTGTGTCCTACTGCTGCAGACATTGCATTATACAGTTACCGAGTCTCACTGAAAACTTATTTTTGTGAACAGAAGTGCTAAGGGTGCAAGGAAGAAGGCTTTACAGTCACTGTGGCAGTTTGAGGCTAATGCCTTTAAGAAAACCACAAAGTTAAAGATCTCCATGAGCTAGTGTCCAGGAGGCATACCAGAAAGTATAATCTTTGTATTTCATACTCCTAAGTTCTGCCTGCCTATAAAACTGGTTGCAGAATCAGTTTTCTTCCCTTTTTCCCTCCCTTTCTCCTGCTGGGAAGAACAAGCAGGTTCTTGACTCCCTAGTGGAGGAGTAAGGTCTAGTCGACCTTAGCAATGCTGTCATTTAGACCTGGAGCTGCTTAACTGGGGAAGAGGTAAAAGAGCAGTCTGTCCTGCTTAACACCACAACAGCGATGCAAGGATTATGATCACTTTTCAGTGAAGGTAAGATTGCATTAAGTTCATTAATATTCATCTCAGTTACACAGAACTCTCTGCAATGTATCATTTTGGCAGTTCCATAAATCACGTTCAACACTTCCTTAGAAAATGTTTTGATTAATATAAACGGCAGAAATAACTTACTTTGTAAAGATAAATGGGATAAGGTGACCAACATGCATTGCCTGAGAGGATGGCCCTCTGCCTGTATAAAGGTAAAAGGACTTCTTATTTTCATAAGCATCAAGGATTTGGTCCATATCTCTAAAGAAAAAACAGAAAACATGATGAAACTCTTTAGGAGGAAAACACCCATAGTAAATTTTTTATTTGAAATTTGAGTGGCTTTAAGCCAAATGTATTTAAAAGGGAAAAGATTTTGTTGCTTTTTTTTAAAAGTATTGTCTTTTTCAGCAGAAAACCCTCAAAGAATATTGTAAAAACAATTAAATATTAAAATAATATTTATATNAAAATATATTTAAATATGTGCAACTTTTAAAAGTATTTAATTGGAACAATTAAGGCCTAGTAAAATGGAGCTGGGTTCAAACAACCAGCTTGGAATGGTCTATGGTAGAGGCTAATACCTTAAATCATACTCAGGCACTCATTTGAAATGTCTTAGTTGACACAGTCCATGAGCCCATGTATGCTAACAATTAAACAGTGTAGGTGATTGTCAGGCTGGTGCTTATTTCCTAGGCCTTTCTTCATGTAGCACTGCACATCCAGAGGTCCACAGTACATGTGGACCCTTGCTGAAATCAGCAGTGCCAGCATATGAGCCCTGGAGTTGTCTTCTACACCAATGCCTTTGCCTGACTGCTAATGTAGAGTCAAAATGGAATATGGATTCTGTCGACACTTCTTCAGCCTGGTATTAGCGAGGACGTATCAGAAGGTGATGCACACAAGGGTTTCAAATGTTGCCAGGTTTAATTGTCTAGGTTCTAATTTAAATTCCCAGAGACTCAGATATATTAGATAGAACCAATAACTATTTTATGGAGTGCCCTTCCCTTTTCCTCCTTCTTTCCCGAAAGAAAGGAATTAGATGTAGAGAGAGGAAAAGGTAAGCACATCCAAATAAATAATCTCACTCTGATTCAGAAGTTAAGAAAAGTTTAACAATAACTTAAAAAGGTATCTGAGGTAGGGAAGTTACAAAGGTATAGGGAAGGGAAAGCAAATACAAAATGTGTAAATACAACCAGGTTTTGATGGTAATGGCTTTGTCCTCCTCTTGGGTGATGGCCACGTGGTAAAACAAGAGGAACAGGATGATGATAGTGGTAAGCAGGGAGCACAGAGAGGGCAAGAGAACAGGAAGTCCCCCCGCTTTTATAGACCTTTAGACAAGAAGGGGGAGTGGGCTAACCATGAATCACCTGGTGGTGTTCAGACCCACCCCTGGGGAGGGGTCAAGACCACCTAGGGTCAGGTTCAAGGTCACTCCCCCTGGAGGGTTAACCCTGTACACCAGGAAAAATCTGCAGTAGCTGTTATTCAAATAACACAGCTGGGTTCCCTTGGTGTAACTATTGCTAGTTTTAGGTTTCTCCCAAAAATGCTCACAGAAGGTCTAAGAGTTTCAAAACAAGAAAATCTCACCTGTGAGAAAAAAAGATTCCTCTGCGTAGAAAGCGGTGAGGTTTTTGCCCAGTAGCTCTTTCTATTCGATTGATCAGGTCAGTGTCAATTTTACTGCTGCCAAACCGAACTGTGATTGTAAAACATTTAAAACAAAAAGTTAAAAAAAAAAAAAAAGGCATAATATTGCTACAAACAGATCTTGGATTACCAAGCTTGTACTAAAGCAGCCTAGATTAAATAAGGATACCTGCTTCTTCAAGTCTCAGGTATAAAATGGCCAGATTTTCCCCATTCTTGTCAGAAGTTTCTGTGCTGGGTCAGGAACTGGCTGGAAGGCCGAGCCCAGAGAGTTGTGGTGAATGGTGCCACATCCAGTTGGCAGCCAGTCACTAGTGGTGTTCCCCAGGGATCAGTGCTGGGCCTGGTCCTGTTCAGTATCTTTACTGATGATCTGGATGAGGGGATTGAGTCCAGCATCATTAAGTTTGC
>WAAF01003292.1:0-11128 GCA_013400475.1 Tricholaema leucomelas | reverse complement strand
CAGGCAACCAGCAACAGGACAAGGGGACACAGCCTCAAGTTGTGCTGAGGGAAGTATAGGCTGGGTTTTAGGAGGAAGTTCTTGCCAGAGAGAGTGATTGGCATTGGAATGGGCTGCCCAGGGAGGTGGTGGAGTCACTGTCCCTGGAGGTGTTCAAGAAAAGCCTGGATGAGGCACTTAGTGCCGTGGTCTAGTTGACTGGCTAGGGCTGGGTGCTAGGTTGGACTGGATGATCTTGGAGGTCTCTTCCAACCTGATTGATTCTATTCTATTCTATTCTAAGTTGCAGCACTCACTCCAGTACTGACTTCTCCTGAGATCAACTTGCAATATTAATTAGTGCAAATGCTAAAGTATTCATGAGAACAAAACACAGACTCTGGATGTAAAGATAAATTTTACAGGTACAAACCACCTAGTTCCATCTATTGCAACTATCTTAACCACAGAGATTACACTGGTACAAAACACCTCGTCCATTTGTTGCAACTATCTTAACCACAGAGATTACATTGGCAAATTCCGTAGTTCTAAGACATGTCCACATGGGAGAAGCACTTTAGATCTTCCTAGCTATTAACAGGACATATCACTGACATTTGACAAATCTCAAATATCATGAGTTTCCTAAGGAAACCAGAAACAAATAAATTAATTAAAACCCATTCATTATGCAGCTGGCAAAAGATGACTTACATGACTACTATATTTTTGTCCTGTGGAAAACACGGCAATCACTTTGAATGTCCTCCTGTAGAATCAGATGTACTCTGAGTAGTTCCCTCCTTATAGAATCACAGAATGGTTTACGTTGAAAGGGACCTCAAAGATCATCTCGTTCCAACCCCCTGCCATAGGCAGGGATACCTCTCACTAGGTCACTCAGGGCCTCATCCAACCTGGCCTTGAACACCTCTAGGGAGGGAGTATGCACAACCTCCCTGGGCAACCTGTTCCAGTGTCTCACCACCCACACTGTAAAGAACTCCTTCCTAACATGTAGTTTAAATCTCTCCTCTTCAAGTCTAAACTCATTACTCTTTGTCCTGTCATTACACTTGTAAATAGTCCCTCCCCAGCCTTCTTGTGGGCTCCCTTCAGATACCGTAAGGCTACTATAAGGTCTCCTTGAAGCCTTCTCTTCTCCAGGCTGAAGAGCCCCAACTCTCATGGCCTGTCCTCTTAGCAGAGGTGCTCCAGCCCTCTGATCATCTTCGTGCCCTGCTCTGGACTTGCTCTAACAGTTCGACGTCTTTCTTGTTTTGGGGGCTCCAGAACTGTACACAGTACTGCAGGTGGGGTCTCATGAGAGCCAAGGGGGAGAGTCACCTTCCTTGCCCTGATGGCCACACTTCTCTTGATGCATGTTTCTGCTTCTAAATTTTCAATTTCTTTTTTTTTAAGCCAAACACAAGTAAGATTAAAAACCTTTCTGCATGAATACCATCATTTATTTAAATACCCTTCCAAAGACTACTACTCTCTACCAGAGCAGGTAGGATTGTAATATTACATCCAATCTTATGGTAATGATTCTTAGCTGGACAGCCTAACAGTTAACACTACCGGACAACAGAGAGGCTGATGCCATCTGCATGCAGAGCTCTCTACCTGTGTGGTTACCTAATGGACTGCCTTGGGTATGCAACTCATTTGACAAAGAAAATCGATCTACAAGGGCAGCAAGGAACATCAAGCACACTGGTGTAATTTGAAAAACCAAATAGTCAGACACCTTTGGCTTATTATAATGAACTAGATTGATTTATTTCCTAGAAAAAGAAAAGGAAAGAGGCCTTCCATCCTATTACAGCACAGGCTCTTCAAGCACAGCATGGAGACTCTTTTTACCAATTCGTCGATTGCACTGGGTTGGAAAGGACTCTCAAAGGTCATCTTGTCCAACCCTCCAGCAGTCAGCAGGGGCACCTCTAATTAGGTCAGGCTGCCCAGGGTCACATAAAGTTTGATCTCAAATGTCTCCAGTGACAGGGTCCCAGCCACATCCCTGCACAACCTGTTCCAGTATTTTACCACTGTCATTGTTAAGAACTTCTTCCTTACGTCCAGCCAAAATCTACCCTGCTCTAGTTTAAAACCACTGCCCCTTGTCCTAATGCTACAAGCCCTTCTAAACAGTCCTTCCTCATTAAGTTCATTAAGGCTTTGCATACATCCCTAAAAAGATTGTTTAAAAATATGGCTATCCCAATTAATTGTGACTGCAGGGCTCTCAAGGGATTTAGCAAGGACAGAGACAGAAGTCTCAGACCAACATGTACCCTGGAACACCACAATGCGGACATGCCCTGAGTACAGGTAGTTCCTCTCTTAAAATTTGTCTGAAAACAGGGATGTGTGTTTAAGTTTATGTGTGCTCGTTTTTCATTTTGTTATACAAACTATTAACTGAACAGCCTTTTACAAACAAAAACCAGCAAATTCCACTCAGAGAAAGAGGTAGTATTGACAGGAAAGAAGCATGGCAATGTAGCCCAATTTGAGCATCATCCTGGGGATAAGCATTTCTGTTGTCCCAGACTCTCTACAGCCATCTAATTTTCTTCTCAAATTCCTGCTCATGCACAACATTACTACAAGGCTTTGTATATAGTTACTAAACCTGAAGTTAGCAGGAATTAATTACTACACAGGAGGAAAAACAAGGCTGCTCAAGGTCCTCACCCAAGCTGGTCTTGAACACCTCCAGGGAAGGGACATTCATGACCTCCTAGGGCAACCTGTTTCACTGCTAACCAAATTTCCAAACAAAATGTATTATGCCATGACAAAGCAACTGTAATCTGGATGAGTGCTAAAGAGACCAAATGAACATGAAACATGTTTGATTCAGCAGAATAATAGCAAGTGGTACGAGGCAAATCCCACAGAAACAGAAAACGTGAGCATGCCCCAGATTAACTGGGGCTAGCCATCCTAGAAATATTTGTATACTTATGAGGATGTTAGAAACATTTTAGGCTATCTACAATGAATTTGCCTTCCTAAATAGCTTCTGACAAGGACACAGTCTCCACTCCTCAGCAAGCTTTTAAAAATTCCTAGCATGCTTTTGGTCTCCAGTGTTCTAGTTTTTACCAAAACACAGCTTTTGATTTGTATGTAAGAAGTCCTGAGAGCTGCCACTTTCAAAAGCATATATGCATTTGCTCCAAAGTTAGTGATGACTCTTCCTCTTTGCTACTGCCATTATTAGATTTGCATACAGAAAATTAACAACCTAATACTTTTTATACAGCAGCTTTACTGACCAGACAATTATCAATAAGCTTTAAGCAGTCATGGCAAGTGGGAGAGGTGTCTAGGGGCTGGAAAAACGCAAAAGCTACTTCTTAATGAATGACAAGAAGGAAGTGTGGAACTGCAGGCTGGCCAGCCTCACCACACTTTCCAGGCATGCTTTGGAAAAAAATGTCCAGGCAACTACTTCTAAATATTATTAAAGATGTGAAGGTGAATGGGAGTAGTCGACATGGATTTATGAGTGGGAAATCACACCAGACCAAGTTAATAGCCTTCTATGATGACGTGACTAACATAGAAGATGAAGCACGAACAGTGGATATTGTTTATCTCAACTTTAGTAAAGCTTTTAGCACCATCTCTCATCTCATTCTCATATAAAAATGATGAGGTCCAGAATATTGAATAGCTGAACTGCCAAGCTCAAAGGGCTGTGACCAGCCTCATGGAGTTCAGCTGGAGCCCAACACTGTGTACACCAGGAGGCTGATACTAGGGCTAATAGTGTTTAACATTTTATTTAATGATGATAGGACAGAGAACACCCTCAGCAAGTTCACAGATGAGAGAGGCAGTTGATACAATAGGTGGTTGTGCTGCTGTTCAGAGGGACCTCAGCAGGCTAGAGAAATGGGCTGACAAGAATCACCTGAAGTTCAAAAAATAGGGAACGCAAAGTCCTGAATCTAGGGTGGAATAACTCAATATACTGGTACAGGCAGAGGCCCAACTATCTGGAAAGCAGCTTAGCAGACAATCGTGGTGTTTCAGACTCCTGCTAGATAAGGAAGTGAATATAAGCCATCAGTGTGCTTCTGTGGCATTGCAAAGTCAAAGGCCTTGTGAGCTGCACCAGGAGCAACGCTGCCAGTATGTTAAGGGAGGTGATCCTTCCTCTCAGCACTAATGAAACATCTGGAGCACTGACTCCAGTTCTGGGCTTGCAGCATAAGGTGCACATAGACATAGTAAAAGGGAATCCAGCAAAGAGAGGGCTCAGGAGGGATCTTATTTATGTGTACAAATATGCAACCAGGGGAAGTGGACAGGAATATCTTCAGGCTGTTTTGTTGTGTAAGCATACACTTAATTGCACCTCTAGGACAACCATTTGAGAATAATATCCCTTTTAGTTACATAGTGCTCTTAGCACTTTAATTTCTTCTATGTTTTGGTAAACACAAGCCCACTGGCAACTTTCTCTGTCTATAAACAAAGTATAGGTGGCACAAAAATTTCCCTTATGGCAAGAGCTATTAGATGTCAGGTTCTTGGACAATAGTATTTATTATCCTTTTTTAAAAGGGGAGGAAGAGGATAAAGTTTATCAATAACAAACAGTGGCTGTTTAACTTCCTAAAGTGGCTAGGATAGCATTCTTCTATGAAAAATTTCCATTACAAGCAAATTGACTTGTCCACCAAATCCCCCACTCTGCTAGTAGTGCAAGTAAGTAAAACCCTGCTAGGCTAAACCACAACTCTAGGGTAGATCAGAAGGTCACACACACATACACAGTTACTGGAAAAAAAGGACACTGCTGTCAGGCTTTAACATGGCTGTAAAGAGTTGATTTACAGTGAAGTCATGCTAGTCATTCTCAAAAAGACCTTAGGATTTTATCAACATAAGTACTGCATTCTTCCAACATTTCTACAACACTTAGAATTCCCCCAAAAGAACAAAAAAATCTTCTTCATACCTCCTACACAAGTAACAAGATCATAAGAGATCTTGTCCACTTATACATTCTAATAATTACCTCTTTGTTTTTTGCCCCTACTGATGCATATTTTTCTGTATATTTTCTGTCTCCAACTACCTTCTGTAGACTAAGCCAATATGCACTTACATTTAACATGGACTTAACAATAACACTGCAGAGCTAAACGAATGCTGACAACAGCATCTGAGCTCCCAAAAGCAAGTAATGGTTACTGCCACATGAGAGCGTATGCTCTATCATGAGCAGAAACCAGCAATCTAAAACTGAGGCACTGTATATGAACTGAAGATTTAAAATAATGAAAAAAAAAGCAAGCAAGCAGAGTGAAAACTACTGAATAGTTCTCCTATCTGTTTCTATGCTAGACTGAAGCAAGCTATTAATGTAGTGGACTGTAAAACAAATAAGGAAATTAACTAAACCTGTTTCTTAAGCTACAAAACTTTCCAAGTTCTGTCTATTTTCCATTACAGTGCATGTTTCTTGTATGAGCTGCATCTTCCTCATTCCACCTAATGCTTAGTTTCTCAATCAATAGTGTGTCTTCTGAAGAAGTCATTATGCATGTAGATTACTGCATTAGTTTCAGATGATCCCTGCATTCCCTAATTCAGAAGTCAAGGCAGATGTGGAGAGATAGTAGGAAGAATCCTACAGCGTGGCCAGATTGCTCTAGGCTCTAGTTTTTCTGCATCACAGACACTATAGATGCAGATACTCAAGTCAGGGTGTTTTCTTCAATGTAACTTCCAGTAACAGTCCTTATGGCAAAAAAAATCAAACTGCAAGTAAAACTTTCATTTGAAGCTGAAAAGTTCTTTGGAAAGTATTTAAGTCTTCCATAAGCCTAGGGCATTTTTAATACTTTTGCCATGTGAATGCTATGAGTAAACATAAATTAAATGTTACCTATGAAGGTTCTGATCAGGGTTTGTGGTGATGCTTTGCTGTTTCTGTTAAGATCGCTTTATATAAATTCCTTAGTAGCAGGGAAGAAAGAGTTATACCTATAAGTTTGTCATAATCCACGCCTTTTGCATTTGATGTCTGCACAGTCCAGGGGTCCACAAAGTCCTCATCCTCTTCTTTATTTGTACCATTGTTTATTAATACGAGATCTTTTGGAGGCAAGCCTGCCTGATAATCTTGTCCAGTTGTTGCTTTATATGACAGTTTTAATGACAGTAGCATCCTCACTGCGGCATCAATTTCATCCTGAAAAAAGGAAAAAAACCACATTTGACTTTACATATTTAAAACAGACAATTACATTACTGTCTTAACCTTTCAAAGTCCTGCATCCATGCTTTGACTTGAATTGCATTATTTGTACATAAAAGCTTAGAGTTTACAATTTTGCAGCATCACTGACAAAGGTAAAGGAAAAAACAAATAGCAGGTAATTTTCCTAACCAGCAGAATTTAAAGCATTGTCATTGCTAAGATATTTAAAGCACCTCTGTCTCACTTTTCAGAGGTATGACAAGTTTAACATTGTAAGTGCAAAATTTGAAGATATATAAATGTAATATAAATTCTCTAGTTTACAGTGCTTCTCGTAGCTCACCTTAATTTCATTTTATTCGTTACAATTCATAGACAGACTTGAAGACATGCTAGAACAAAAACTACTTTATGTCTTATAAGGGTATCACCTTTTTAATACAAAGCTATTGTAGCATCTCATGCGAGCAATAAATAGACCAACACTTAATTCAACTCCTAGTTTTCAAAGTTGACTCCCATAGGCAATACACTAAGACAGCCCCTATTAAAACTGAGTTCTCTTTGCTAACATGGCGATGACAGAATAGGGATCTTTAATGGCAAATTACTGGATCACTTAAGGTAGATTAAGCAGGGCCTATCAGTACAGTTACAGGAAGACATTATTTGCTATTATGTAAAAAAATGCATGTAAAAAAGATTTTAATGAAGCAGCTAAATCCAGGGAAGAATGCAAGTGATATAAATTCTATGTGAAAATTATGTATCTTGGATCTTGTCACGTATCACGGCAACTCGCTGAAGTACACTTCCAAGAACTTCTATGACTCTATTCTTCAGGAGTAAAAACTTTGCTCTTGCTAGTGACTACCTTGCTCCAGATGAGAACAAGTTAGAAAATGGACGTAAATACTTCCTAATAAGATTTTTTTTCCTTACTGCAATACAAAATAGATCTCAGAACAATCATATTCTTCAGCACTCTTGAAGACAGACCTAACTTGAAAAGCAGATGGGTTGAAAATAAGAAATGGAAATAAATACCTTTGGTGCTTTTCCTGCTTTCAATGCTCTCACTTTCTCCCCTTGCTCAGTTACCCTTTGAAACAGCTGAAGTGGACTCAGAGATTTCAAATCGCAGTTTGGATTATCAGCCATTGTGCCAGATCTGTTTATGTACAGTTCAACTAAATGTAATGCCTTCCAATTCTTCGGCTTGTAGATTCAAAACAGCAACCACAAGAACTGTAGAGCAAAAACCAGTGCATTTCATTTTTTTCACTTACATCCTGAACATCAAATGAGAATAAGAATATAAAAACTGTAATATCACAGTATCACAGTATCACCAAGATTGGAAGAGACCTCACAGATCATCAAGTCCAACCCTTTACCACAGAGCTCAAGGCTAGACCATGGCACCAAGTGCCACGTCCAACCTTGCCTTGAACAGCCCCAGGGACAGCGACTCCACCACCTCCCTGGGCAGCCCATTCCAGTAGCCAATGACTCTCTCAGTGAAGAACTTTCTCCTCACCTCAAGCCTAAACTTCCCCCGGCACAGCCGGAGGCTGTGTCCTCTCGTTCTGGTGCTGGCCACCTGAGAGAAGAGAGCAACCTCCCCCTGGCCACAACCACCCTTCAGGTAGTTGTAGACAGCAATAAGGTCACCCCTGAGCCTCCTCTTCTCCAGGCTAAACAATCCCAGCTCCCTCAGCCTTTCCTCATAGGACTTGTGCTCGAGGCCTCTCACCAGCCTCGTCGCCCTTCTCTGAACACGCTCAAGCATCTCAATGTCCCTTCTAAACTGGGGGCCCCAGAACTGAACACAGTACTCAAGGTGTGGTCTAACCAGTGCAGAGTACAGGGGCAGAATGACCTCCCTGCTCCTGCTGACCACACCATTCCTGATGCAGGCCAGGATGCCATTGGCTCTCTTGGCCACCTGGGCACACTGCTGGCTCATGTTCAGGCGGGTAATGACCCCATACCTAATTATATTCATATCAGATTGATGTGGAGACATTAATTTCCTACAGAAATAAACTGAAACTGACAAGAGTATCAAATAAATTTAGAGAACACTCATAATGTTGTTTGTCTACATATTGAACCCTAGAACACCTTTTAGAAGTCAATTTTTTTTCACAAACATAGAAGTAATTAAATATGCAAACAATTCAGAACATCTCAGAGCAGCTGGTAGAAATTACTTTTAGAATAGAATAGAGCAGAATAGAATCAATCAGGTTGGAAGAGACCTCCAAGATCATCCAGTCCAACCTAGCACCCTGCCCTATTCAGTCAACTAGACCACGGCACTAAGTGCCTCATCCAGGCTTTTCTTGAATGCCTCCAGGGATGGCAACTCCACCACCTCCCTGGGCAGCCCATTCCAAAGGCAAATCACTCTCCCTGGGAAGAACTTCCTCCTAATATCCAACCTATACCTCTCCCGGCACAACCTGAGACTCTGTCTCCTCATTCTGTTGCTGGTTGCCAGCAATAGAATGAGACCAACTTGCACCTGCCTACAGCCTCCCTTCAGGGAGTTGTAGACAGCAATGAGGTCACCCCTGAGCCTCCTCTTCTCCAGGCTAAACAACCCCAGCTCCCTCAGCTTCTCCTCACAGGGTTTGTGTTCCAGGCCTCTCACCAGCTTTCTTGCCCTTCACTGGACACGTTCCAATATCTCAACATCTCTCTTGAATTGAGGGGCCCAGAACTGGACACAGTACTCAAGGTGTGGCCTGACCAGTGTTGAGTACAGGGGAAGAATAACCTCCCTTGTCCTACTGGCCACACTGTTCCTGATACAGGCCAGGATGCCACTGACTCTCTTGGCCACCTGGGCACACTGCTGGCTCATGTTCAGCTACTATCTACCAGTACCCGCAGGTTCTTTTCTTCCTGGCTGCTCTCCAGCCACTCTGTCCCCAGCCTGTAGCACTGCTTGGGGGTTGTTGTGGCCAAAGTGTAGAACTCGGCACTTGACCTTGTTAAATCTCATCCAATCATGCAGTTTAAATGTTCAAAACAGAGGACAGAAAAGCATTAACCTGATATGGGAAGAGTGTTTAAAGCCCATTATGTTTCTGGTTATAGCGAGAAGAAAATAAGTGTTGAAAATGGCTAAGGAGGACACCATCTGTCAGAAAAACAACACTGTAAGGGAAACTGCAACTAATTCAAATCCATTTGGTTGAACAATAGTAAGGTACATAGAGAAGCCTACAGAGACTTATAAAACAATTTCATAAAACCTGAGGCTTTTCAAATGAGGTAACAGTGCAGATGGTAACAACAAAGATGAAATGAGGGAAAAGTAAACTTTTAAGGAAAACTATCACTGCAGCTTGGGCGGGGTTGTGAAGAGCTGCTTCACAATCAGATGTGGTCAGTTTATGAAGCCACCCAAGCTGTTGTACAGCTTTTTTTTATTTGAGGAAAGTGATGTAATCTCAAATATTAACCTGATGCTTATTTCACATGCACTTGTGCTAGTTTGAAGCTAGCTAGAATGTTTTGGTGAGAAGAACTAGATTACAGTCTGTGAAAGAGAAACAATGGTGATGTCTACTTCACTCATAGGCTTGCTGAGAGGTATAAGAACAAGAATGTAAATATAGGTAAGACATTCGGTCACTGCCTGGGCTTTGAGCTGCATTTCTCTCTCTCTAACCTAACCTGCTATCTCTCTGATTAATCCACCTGCTTCCTAACCCTCCCTGGCCGACTCTCCAGTCTTCCTTGGGCACATAGCAACGTCTGGGGTAAGGTAGAGAGGGGTGGGAGAAGGTGGAAGGGCAGTTGGGAGCCCCTCCTTGGGACTCAGGTTTCTGGGAGGGCTGTTGTGTTTCTGTATTACCTTTTAACTTGTATATTTCTGTATATAACTGTATATACTGTAAATACCTGCTTGTATATTGTGCTAAGCTGTAAATATAAAGCTTCATTCAATTTCCAGAGCTAGCTGAGTCTAGTCTGGGTGATTTTACAAAGTGTGTTGTGGGGTGGGTAACACCCAAACCCTCACAGCACTGTATTCAGATGCGAGTGACAAATGCAATGCAAGTCAAAAGGGTTGGAATTTCATAGAGTTGGAAACAGTGGTGTGTTGGAAACACAGGATTTGCCCTAAGCATTCTCTGTAGTGCTGTGCCCATGCTCACAAAGGAAGCACTCTGTACCCATGTAAAGTTCTTCTGAACTGCAAAGGACTGTGTCTCTCTGGAGAGATTCCTTAACATATTATTGATCCAGTGCTATGTACGAGGCATGAATACAAGATACAGAAGTGAACAATAAAAGCTGTTAATAAAAATACAAGTTCATTTGGCTCCCTTCTTCCAGAATTAAAAAAGAAGAAACCAAACATCTAAAATTTGCATTTGTTGTTCAGCAATATTTCAAACCTTTCCTCCTACAGAAATGATCAGCCTAATTGCAACCTTGGTTATGTTTACAAAGCATATATTTAAACTGTCGCTGTGAAAGCCTTCACCTGCCTAGAAAACTTAAGAAGCATGATTTGGTAACTTGACGGTTACCAGAACATACCTATTACTAAGGCTATGTTTATCAGACAGCTGCAATATTCCCAGATTTCAGCTTCAGTTAAATATCCTGAAAAAGCTGAGAAGTCTCATTTTATTTGCTTAATTAATGTTGATATCACATTTAGATGAATAACTGACTAAAATAAGACTAATTGATGTATTATCAGTAACACTTAACTGTGATTATTTACAGTTTGATAGAGTTATTTTTAAGAAGTAATTTGAAGCATATCAAACAATTCTCTGATGTATTCCTGCAATTTACTTACAGTCTTTTATTTGAATACTACTGGTTTTCTCACAGGCACAAGATACTTGTTCCATGAGCTCAACATGAGCCGGCAGTGTGCAC
>WAAF01003290.1:0-66633 GCA_013400475.1 Tricholaema leucomelas | reverse complement strand
TCTTCCAACCTTGGTAATACTGTGATTTCAAGAGAGCAAAACTTCCCCAGAAGCTACTTAAAAACTATATTTGAGGCACAGTTTCCTGTATTTTTAAACTTTGAGTTTTAAAATCCAATTACTTGCGTTGACTTTGTCACTCAGTATCCCTGTTGTAACTACCTGTGATTCTGTGACTACTTTTACCACTAAACATCATTAAAATATAATTTAATATAAATTAAATAATATTAATTTTTCATTTGGGGAATAGTCTGGACTGGATTTTTCCTTTTTTTTTTAATCTTGACAACATATAATAAATTATTTAGGCCAAAATGTAAATGCAACTCGATCTTATTATAAGCTGTATTGTCATGGAAGTAACTGCTTGTAACAAGTTCCAGATTGAATCTCCTCAGCAAGTGATTGATTCTGACATTTCAAGAATCACAATATGGTATCAGTATACTCCCAAGTTATTCTTGCTTCAGTTTCTGAAGATTATTGCAGCCAGCTACAACTCAGTCTGAATTGCTTGACAAGCACCGTGCACTAGTACCTAGGAAAATCATAAATGCAGTGATAATTGTATTCCACAAACCAAACAGTGGTTTTGATAACGATTAGATGTTTATACTGAATGTTAGCTTCAACTATTTAACTATAAATATTCTCCTCAACTTATTAAAAGCTATGTATTTAGTTTTGCAAAGGAAAATTCAAGTGTACATTTAAAGACTTCAATTATGGTACAAACTAACAAACTTTGTGAACTTGGATGAGTCTTTTTTGCAGTTTCCTGATGGAATGAAATAAAACACTCAGCCAAGAGCGGATGTGTTATGCTGCAATGGCAGTGGGGGCAGGGGAGCTAAGAAGTAACATTATTTAGTGGGTTTTCTCGTTCATAGTCTGAAGAATAAAGTCTTTCACGGAGTGCAGTGCTCATGACTCTCACAGAATTTTCAAGGCTAATTATTTAACAAATGATTTAATAAGTGATTCAGACTTTAAACTGCACAATACATTCATAACTCAAGGATGGAAGAAACTAAATATTCTCTAAGTTTGAAAAAAATCTGAGTAACATCACAGTTTTTAGTTGATTATAGGAAAATGTGGGTTTGGGTGTACATTTAGGAATTCATATCCAGAGAAATGTAGCAGCAGTCCTCACTTAAAAATCACCAAAAAAATCAACATGTGTTACAAATCTCATTTTTGAGACAGTAGCTTACCAAAACACTGTACAGAAATTGGTCTAGAACAATATAATAGCCTCCTAGCCTTAAGGATGAACATTTGAGAATTTAACTTTGAAGGTAACAGAGACTCCATTCAAGGTTAAAATATTTTATCCACCAGCAGCTGTTATCTGTTTCACAGGATGCTTATACTACAAATAAGACTGCTAGAGAGTGAGAGAACACACAATGCTTTAGTGCATCTGAAGACTGCAAACCAAACGAAATTTATGTGGGTTCATGCTCTATTTGGGAGATGTGTTTTTTTAAAGGGACTTGGATATAACTCATAAGATCCTGGAAAACCAACAAATACCCACTGTATGCCACCACTGAACAATGAACTATTCAATAGCATGATACTGTAAAAGACTGCTTCATCTTGAGCTGGCAGAGTGTTTTGGTGCTGCCCTGTGCATGTGTGTTTAAGAGAAGCAGGGATATCCCAGCAAATGCTCATACTGAAACCATGGTGTGTCAGTATCTAGTAGGCTTCCCAAGTAGAACTCTATTTCCATATTTCAGGTGAAGGCCAAAAAAAGAGAGAGAGTTACAAAGAATCTTTAAAAGCAAAAGATGCAGGCTTGCTTTTGAACAAAACAAACAGACAAAAAAAAAGCAAACAAACAAAACCCCCCTAACAAACAAAGAAAACCTCAAAACCAAACAACACAAGAGCTGAACCACGTCTATCACAACTCAACCAGAGCCTGCAACAGCACAAGTTCATGCTGTTACCCAGGCAGTTCACTGATTTTGGAAATTTTGATTGTTTATATATTATGAGGAGGTTATTTTGGGTCAAAATTCTAAATAAATGATTGATTTGTTAGTTTACTGCCTAGTAAAAAGAGTGTCCTCTAATTTGCTAGCTGTGATACCTAGCTAAAGATGATACAGTATCAGGTAATTACCCTATTTGTATAAATAGATACACAAGTTTTGCCATTTAAGAAGGAATGAGACATCCCCATTCCAGAATTGCAAATCCCTTGTGTTTCCTGTAAGAAGTGGAAGTTCAAGTCCCTAATTTAGATTCGTCATGTCCCTTTCAGCTGAACTTTCTTTCAGATACTCTTGGCCTGGCCCTAGGCTCCCCTAGCATGGCTAATTTCCAGCAAGTACTATAAACAGAAATTAAACATTCTTAGCTTTTCCCAGGTTTAATTTTCTAATCCTCTCCTGATGCATTTCTAAGTTTCCAATCTGACCATGGACCTTGGATGCATAGACCCAGTCCCAGACTTCATCCATTCTTTCTTCTGTCCAATCTGCTTTTAAAAGAATGGAAAGGCAGCAGGCAGCAATACTTTCATTACTTGTCTATATTCTTGCTCTCCTGAGAAAGCTTTTCTGGCTCCTATTAACCTTTCCTCTTGCAGTCTGGGGATTAAGCACTCAGTCCCTTTTACCCTGAAAGATATTGCTTCTACTCTGAAAAAGGAAAATGTTGCAACCTTATTATTTTTATTTTTTGGTGGTTTTTATTTTCTTTTGTATTTGCTAACAGCAAAATCAATAAAAATCAGTTGAGGAAAAGGTTCTAAACTAGCTGAATTTAAACTAATTTGTACATCCCATCTTTCTCTTTTGGAGATGTAAAGCTTACAATAAAACATAACTGCAAGGCTGGTAAAATGCTGAGATTACAAAAGTGTTTATGATAAGGACTTCTTAAACAGAATTCCTTCTGCCATCACCTCTTATAAACCCTGCTGATTCACTGGTCTTTTTGGCTAACTTTCACATCAGGAAAAAAAATATAATCTCAGTAATCATATGTTTGATGAGGTGCTTTCCAGAATAAATGGACTCTGTTGAACTAGGAACCTGCTGGAAGATCAGTGGATGACAGTGGAGGAAAAGAAAATACAGCAAACTTGACTAAATGTGTTTGCTTAGTCAGAATGTCATGGCATTTTTAGAAAGCTGACTGGAAAATAAGGTAGTAAGTGCCCACTGTAATCTCAACATATCTGTAATGTGAAGATGGTTACATATTTACTACATCTAGTAGATTTGCTATAAATTATCCAAATATGTTCTTTGTACTTGAACTTTTCAAGACTGTGTCTATGTAGGAAGTTAATACTTTAGACTAGATTGCACTACAGCCAGATCAAGTCAGTCCACTGACTTCAGCCAATTGCATTGCAGAAAGATGATGCTCGCTAGTGAGCTACTAATGTTTACCCTTCTAATAGTACATTAAACAATACATTTATTAAAGTGAACTATTGCTATTGTAACATCTATTTATTTATTATGTTCAGAGAGAAAGCAGTTGAAACAGGCTAATAGCTGGGTACTTGCCATGTTCCTCACAGCTACACAAAATCAAGGATGCATACTCAGCTCAAGGAGCGATTAAACTATTGTGCTACAACTGTGTGCACGCTGCTACATACTGCATGCATGTTCACATCAGTTGACACTATAATTGGCAGTCACATCAGTCAGAAACTCTCCTTTCTTTTTTGTCAGTTATCATCCACCAAAT
Source organism: Tricholaema leucomelas (assembly GCA_013400475.1). Classification (NCBI taxonomy): domain Eukaryota; kingdom Metazoa; phylum Chordata; class Aves; order Piciformes; family Lybiidae; genus Tricholaema lacrymosa; species Tricholaema leucomelas. The sequence goes on along the minus strand of WAAF01003290.1, from coordinate 62,907 downwards.
TTGTTTCCTCTCTTCTTTTGCCCATTTCACTATAACCTCTGATTCATATTTACTGCATGCTTTCTCATCCTCCAAATGTGTTTGAGTTATCCTACTCACACTAAGAACCTTATCATAGGAGATATTAACAACAGAGTGTTGTGGTTACTGCAAGCACTCTTGGATCTCTTCAGATAGGCACTTCTAGTTTCCTCATTTCTCTTGGCCTGCAAATGTTAGCAAGATTGCTTGGTCAGCCCTGGAAGTCCATGCACAGACAGGAGGCATGATGACACAGGGCTGGTGTGCAAATGCCAAGAGGCATTCACCCTCTCCTGTATCAGTTGAAGCTCAGAGCCTAGGGTCAACAAGGGTCTTTCTCCCCTACTTTTCTCAGCTCTGCTGCAGCCTTTGTGCTGCCTCTCCAGCTCCTCCCTCTTCTGGAACTTGCAGCTTTATGACTTTCCCCAGTACTCCCCTTGAGCTACCTCCAAGTCTGATACAAAGCAAATGGATCACTTGACCCTTGGTTGGCATTTGCCACCCTGGGATTGCACTCAGAGTCATGCATAAATAACTAGTTCTGCAGATATCTTACCCACAACGGCATCACATTTTCAACCTGGGGATAGAGTGGCTGGAGAGCGGCCAGGAAGAGAGGGACCTGGGGGTACTGGTTGACAGCAACTGAATACGAGCCAGCAGTGTGCCCAGGTGGCCAAGAAGGCCAGTGGCATCCTGGCTTGTAACAGGAAGAATGTAGCCAGCAGGACCAGGGAAGTCATTCTGCCCCTATACTTAGCACTGTCTAGGCCACACCTTGAGTACTGTGCCCAGTTGTGGACCACTCAAATGAAAAAAGACATTGAGGTCCTTGAACACAGAGAAAGGCACCAAGGCTGTTGAGGGGGCTGGAGCACAGCCTTATGAGAAGCAGCTTAGAGAGGTGGGGGTGTTCAGCCTGGAAAAGAGGAGGCTCAGGGGAGACATCATTGCTGTCTACAACTACCAGAAGGGAGGCTGTAGCCAGGTGGGTGTTCAACTCTTCTCCCAGGGAATCAGTGACAGAGCAAGAGAACAGTCTCAAGCTGCACCATGGCAGGTTTAGGATGCATGTTAGGAGGAAGTTCTCCACAGAAAGAATGATTTGCATTGAAAGGGGCTGCCCATGGAGATGATGAAGTTCCTGTCCCTGGAGATGTTCAAGAAAGGTCTGTATGAGGCACATAGTGCCATGGTTTAGTTAATTAGAAGGTGTTAGGGTGAATTCTATCATCTCAAATATCTTTTCCACTCTGGTTAATTCTGTGTTTCTGTTGCAAAGACAAATACCACTTTGTTACAAAACAAGACAGAGCTTTACCACACTGACATAAAACTCAAATTTCATTGACACTCCTCTAGTCGATTTTCCTCCTCAGAGTTTCTCAGACATTTCCTCCATGTTCAGTCAGGGCTTCTCAAAACGTTTCACAGATCTTATTCCTGTCAGTTTTACAAGTGAGCAGAAAGAAACAGCTAAATACAGAGGAGCTCAGCCTAAGTAAGGATACTTATCCAGCACCCATGAGTGATGTTAGAGTAAGCATTGGGTATGAATCCTAGCTAACCGGGGGGCCACCAGGCCCCCCGGCCTTTAGATCACCTCCACCATTCACCCAGTGCACACCACAAGGACTCACCAGTGATGGATGGGAGGAGGATCCCTCTGCCCAAATGGGCACAGCTTAGGCCTTCTGCCTCTCCTGAGGCCGTTTAAATAGGGGAGTGGGCAGAGGGGTCAAAGTGGTCACACCTGGGGAGGGAGGAGACTCTGACAGAACCCAGGTGCTCTGGGTTTGGGGGGAAAAGGGGAAAATGAGGTGTGGGGGTCTGAAAGGAGCAGATACAGTGTCAAAGGAGAGATGATGCTGTAGGGAGGGAAATGGAGAGGAAAAGGATGGAGATTAAAAGAGGAAGATGGGGGAAAAGGAAGGGGATGGAGAGGAAAGGAGGAAGATGGGGGGGAAAGAGTAAAATGGAGAGAAAACAACGGAGGTGGAAAGAAAAGGAGGAAGATGGGGAAAAACAGGGGATGGAGAGGAAAGAAGGGAGATGGAGGAGAAGGGAGATGGAGGAGAAGGGAGATTTTCAAAAAGTAACATAACTGTACCCTGGACTGTAGAGTTTGCATTAAACCCACCCTTTCCATGACCAGCCCTCTGCATTTCTGCTTGGAGCAGTAACCAGACACTTGCACCAGCTCACTATGCTGGCTGAAGAAGAGCAAGTCACACCTGCCTAAGAAGCAAAAATGAGGCAATAAAGAAGAAAACTAAGAAATAAAACTGAGAAATAGAAACAAATACACATTATGAATATACAAAGCATGAGGTCTCTCAGCAAGTTCTGCATGGGCCAGCAATGTGCCCTTGTGGCCAAGAGGGCCAGTGGCATTCTGGGGTGCATCAAGAAACGTGTGGCCAGCAGGTCTGGGGTGGTTCTTCTCCCACTCTGCTCTCCTCTGCTGAGACCACACCTGCAATACTATGTCCAGTTTTGGGCTCCCCAGTTTGAGAGAGACAGGGATCTGCTGAAGACAGTCCAATGAAGAGCCACAAGGATGATTAGGGGTCTTGAGCATCTTCCCTATGAAGAGAGACTGAGAGCCCTGGGGCTGTTTAGTCTGGAGAAGAGAAGGCTGAGAGGAGATCTCATCAATGTGTACAAGTATCTGAGGGGTGGGTGCCAGGTGGATGGAGCCAATCTCTTTTCAGTGGTGCATGGCAATAAGACAAGGAGCAATAGCCACAAACTGGAACACAGAAGGTTTCACCTCAACATGAGGAGAAACTTCTTTAGAGTGAGGGTGACAGAACACTGGAACCGCTGCCCAGAGTCAGGAGATTTTTAAAACCCACCAGGATGCATTCCTGTATGGACTACAACTGTCTACAACTACCTGAAGGGAGGTTGTAGCCAGGTGGGTTTGTTCTCTTCTCCCAGGCAACCAGCAACAGAACAAGGGCACACAGGCTGAAGTTGTGCCAGAGGAAGTACAGGCTGGATGTTAGGAGGAAGTTCTTGACAGAGAGAGTGATTAGCATTGGAATGGGCTGCCCAGGGAGGTGGTGGAGTCACTGTCCCTGGAGGTGTTCAAGAAAAGCCTGGATGAGGCACTTAGTGCTATGGTCTAGTTGACTGGATGGGCCTAGGTGCTAGGTTGGACTGGATGATCTTGGAGGTCTCTTCCAACCTGGTTGATTCTATGATTCTTTGACTACGCAAGAGACCCTGCTTTGGCAGAGGGGTTGGACTTGATGGTCTCTGGAGACCCCCTTTAACCTCTAACAGTCTGTGATTCTGTTTTTAAGAGCCTTGTTCTGTTTTGATCAAAAGAAGTTGCACTAGAAATATGCAACTATGGCAGATTTATACCTATGGCCCAGTAAATGGATATCTCTATTCATGCAGTAATTTAGAAGCAACTGTTAGCTTTTGTCTTGCCACAAACAATTTAAAGTTTGTGCTAGTTTGACAATTTCTTTGCAGACCCTCCTCACATCAGAGGCTGCCATTTCGATCAATGACATGTCAAAGACCTTTCCTGACATCAAAACACACTTAAATTTTCTGTTGCAGATTTTCATGCCAAACTTCAAGTCCTGCTTTTACTTTTTTCTTTCATTTGCAGTCTCCTCAGCTGAGTCTTACTTGAGAAACGTAAGAAATGTCCAACTGCATGAGAACACTGTTGCATCTCACCCAGCAGTGACAACAGGAGATGTTAGCTAGAGCTTTGCCACTTTCTTCAAACTTTTCTCCCATGGAGTTTATCACTTTATCTCCTTTCACATTGTGGTACAAACATAGAATCATAGAATCATAGAATGGTTTAGGTTGGAAGGGACCTCAAGGATCATCCAGTTCCAACCCCCTGCCATAGGCAGGGACACCTCCCACTAGAGCAGGCTGCTCAAGACCTCCTCCAGCCTGGCCTTAACCGCCTCCAGGGGGGAAGCATCCACAACCTCCCTGGGCAACCTGTGCCAGTGTCTTACCACCCTCACTGTAAAGAACTTCCTCCTAACATCCAGTCTAAATCTTCCCTCTGCCAGCTTAAACCCATTCCCCCTCGTCCTGACATTACCAGACCTTGTCAATAGTCCCTCCCCAGCCTTCCTGTAGGCTCCCTTCAGATACTGGGAAGCCACTCTAAGGTCTCCTGGAAGCCTTCTCTTCTCCAGGCTGCAGAGCCCCAACTCTCTCAGCCTGTCCTCATCGCAGAGCTGCTGCAGCCCTCTGATCATCTTCGTGGCTCAGGTTCCTTTCATTTTCCAAAGAAAAAGACTTTCAACCTTTCCTAGCAAGTATTTTTCTTCTTACCTACCTAAGGTTGCAATTAAGCAGGCTATTACTTTCATCAAAGTTTTTTTTTCCTTACTGTACATATAAATTAAATTTTATCCCCATCATAATTTGTTTTCACAGGTGGTCCTTTGACTTTTAAGCCTCAATTTGGTTCCTGAACAGAATACATGCTTCAGGTCACAAAAAAACAAACCAAAGTTAATATTCAGAAAACTTTTAACAACAAAAATATTTTAAACATTTGATCAATGCCATCATAGAACTATGAGATGTTTGGTTATCTAAGTTATGAGGACACAAGCTGAGAAGCATTCATAATGCTAACTTCCAACTATTTCTATTATATAGCTACACAGAAATACTTTCAAAATGCAAGGCAAACTATTGTGGGTTTGGTTGGTTTAGTTTTGTTATTGTTTGATTGTTTCTAAAACACAATGCAATGTAAATTTCCTTCTCTAGGGTAGGGTGTCCCTGCCCATGGTAGGGGAGTTGGAACTAGGTGATCCTTGTGGTCCCTTCCAACTGACTGATTCTATGATTCTATTCTATTATTCTATGATTCTAAACACTCTCAAAGAGAGGTATTTTGATGTTCCTTAATTTCAGACTACTTCAATACATCCTAGAAAGATTCATGGAAGAGCACTAGAGTTCCTTCGTTTGTTTGTTTCCTTGTTTGTATTTTGTTTGGTTGGTTTGAGTTTTTGTGGTTTGTTCTTTTTGGCTGGGTTTTTGTTGGTTTTTTTTGGTTTGGGTTTTGTTGTTGTTTGGTTGGTTTGGTCTGAGATTTTTTTTTGTTGTTTTTCCTTTAGCCGGTTTGGTTTCTTGTTTGCTTTTCTGTTTGTTTGGGGTTTTTTTTGTTGGTTGGTGTGGTTGTTTTCTTCTACCTTTTCATTGCTGTTATCTCCTGGTTTCCCCTGGATGTAAGCCTGTGCAGGCCCTTGCCTTAATCTTTCAGATTATAGCTGTAGAATTCTAGTGTTAATTCTGCTCAGAATAATTGTGCAGGTTATAAGAAAATAAGCAAGTTAGGATTTCTGTTTGAAGTTGCATTTATTACCTTCTTGGACAAATGAAGAACAATAATTTTCCTTTATCAGACCTCCTCTTATAACTACATCTTCCATGCCTCACTATGCTATACATCCAAATGATCTTTACAGGAGAATTTTTACACAAGTAACTCTGTATTTCAGACTCTCTGGTTCTTGTAGAGTACAGAAATTTTCACCAGTGCAGACAAGTATTTTGGAATGTCATGTTGCTACCTTCATTTTTATCATCTAAGCTTATTATATTCTTGTAAAAGGTTAATCCTCCTGAGGGAGTGGTCTTGACCCTGACCCTGACCCCAGGTGGTCCTGACCCCTCCCCAGGTGTGAGTCCAAACACTACCAGGTGTAGTTAGCCCACTTCCTCTCTAGCCCTGGTATAAAAAACAGGGGAACTGCCTGTTTTTTTCTCTCTTTTGCTCTGCCTCCCTGCTTATCAGCATCACCTACCTCTTCCTGCTACTCTTTGTTTTAACATGTGGCCATAACCCACGAGGAGAACAAATCCACTGCCATCAAGTCTGGTTGTATATCTATGTTTTGTATCTTGTGTTTTCCTTCCCTGTACCTTTTGTAACTTCCCTACCTCAAATATCTTTTATTTATTGTTTTTTTTTTTTTTATTTTTAACTTCCAGATCCAAGTGAGATTATTTATTTAGGTGTGCTTTCCTCTCTACATCTAATTCCTTTTTCTTTGGGAAAGAAGAGGGAAGACGGAAAGGCATCCTATAAATTGTTATTGGTTCTATTAACTATATTTGAGTCTCTGGGAAATTAAAATTAGAATCAAGCCAATTCTCTTCTAGAACCTTCTTTCTTGGCTAATTTTCAGCGACTGACCTCTCAAGCTGACAAGCTTGCCAATTTTTTTTCTCCTTGTTGTTCCCTATCAAAGTTACTTGAGTTGATCATTATCTTGGTCTGTTCATTTTGAATTCGTCTACTTCAGCATGAGTAAACATTCTGTAATGCCAGTTATTATATTCCTACATAAAAATCTTTAATTAAGTAAAATGGAAATTGGCCTTTTCAGCCTCTAGAGAACATTCAGCACTCCAGGTGACTTAGTCTTCTTTTTTCACTGAAAAATAGATGGTACCAGCTGACCACTGCTCTCTGATTATATTTAAGTAAGCAAACAAACAAGCTCTCTTTGGGAAGATATACATCTACAATTAATAAGAATGTTGGATAAATCTGAATAGAATAGAATCAATCAGGTTGGAAAAGACCTCCAAGGTCATCCAGTCCAACCTATCACCCAGCCCTATCCAGTCAACTAGACCATGGCACTAAGTGCCTCATCCAGTCTTTTCTTGAACACCTCCGGGGATGGTGACTCCACCACCTCCCTGGGCAGCCCATTCCAATGCCAATCACTCTCTCTGGCAACAACTTCCTCCTAACATTCAGCCTATATCTCCCCTGGCACAACTTGAGGCTGTGTCCCCTTGTTCTGTTGCTGGTTGCATGGCAGAAGAGACCAACCCCCACCTGGCTACAACCTCCCTTCAAGTAGTTGTAGACAGCAATGAGGTCACCCCTGAGTCTCCTCTTCTCCAGGCTGCACACCCCCAGCTCCCTCAGCCTCTCCTCATAGGGTTTGTAATGAAATGAAAATATGCACACTTAAGGCATAATGAGTTATATCTACTAATTTGTATTTCTAGTTCCTTCACATGTGACCACTTAGCTTCCCTGGATTGTCTTGGATAGTCTGCTTGTTCTCCTTATTTATTTGTGTCTGCATCAGTATTGGTCAGTTATAAGAAAGTAAAAGAGACTTTTGTACATCTGTCAAGGGTACAAGTAGCACTTAAAAAGCATGGCTGCTAAAGTGTTCTCCACTGCAGATATGCTGGTCAGCCTGGAAAATTTTTTCATAGAAAGTTCAGACTTATTCCTTTTTTTTTCTTCATCTCTTCCTCTGTCAGTCTCCTTTTGCAGTCTCCTTCTCTGGAGACTTTCCAGACCCATCTGGATGTGCTCCTGTGTGACCTGTGCCAGATTCTATGGCCCTGCTCTGGCAAGGGGGTTGGACTTAATGATCTATGGAGGTCCATTCTAACCCCTAACATCCTGTGATCTCCCTTCATTTCTAATTGCTTTGCTTCTTGTTTCCATTTATCTGACAGACACTGACTGACTTTGTTATCTGTTCAAAACTTATCTGAAGATGGCTGAGCCTTTCTTTTTTCCCCTGTGATGTAGACTTATGCATAATAAGACAAAACTTGATGCCTTCCAGCATGTTCCTGTAATGCTCTCTTTTCATTTACTCTCATAAACTGTCTTGGTAATGAATTGTTTCTCTTTCAATTTACACAGCAATAAAGTATCAAGTGTTTAGTTTTTTTTATTGGTGACTATGGGCAGAGTGTCGATCCAAAGGCTTCTATGACAGTTTCTGATACAAACAGATATTGGATAGGCCTTTTCTTTGTACAAGCATTTTGTTTGCCAAACCAGTTAACTTTATCCTATGAAATTACTATTCCCCTATAAACACCTGAAATAAAAAGGAACAGGATTTTCTGCCAGCTTTCAAAACACATTATTGTTCACTATATGACTTTATCAAAGCTCTGGAAGTCACCCAAGGTACCTTGAGGTACCCTCTGCTCTGTCTGTGCTTAACAAGCACCAAATACTCATATAGTGCCTAAAAGGAAAAAAGAAGATCTGAAGTTGCCTTGTGGCACTTCTTTTTCTAGTCTGTTTCATCACTTCCTCCACTCTTTAGGAAAATTTCACAAAAGGTTTATAATCTCTCCATTAAAACATCAGCTGTCTGGCAGAATTTCTTGCAGCCTGGAATATATCTTCTAATAATCTTGGAACAGAATTTCCATTTAAATCAAATTGTCCAGAGAAGGGCGATAAGGTACATGGCCTACAAGGAACATTAATGGTAGCTCGAGTTGTTCAATCTGGAGAAGAGGAGGTTGAGGGGAGACCTCATTGCTCTTCTCAACTACCTTAAGGGAGATTGGAGCAAGGAGGGGGCAGCCTCTTCTCCTTGGTGGCAAGTGACAGGAAATGGTTTCAAGCTGTGCCAGGGGAGGTTTAGATTGTAAGTTAGGAAATATTTCTTCCCTGAAAGGATTGTCAAACATTGGAACGGTCTGCCTAGGACAGTGGTGGAGTCACTGTTCCTGGAGGTGTTTCAGCAGTTTGTGAACCTGGCATTTAGGGACATGGTTTAGTGTTGAGCTTCAGTGCTAAATCAAGAGTTGGACTGGATGTTCTTTGAGGTCTCTTCCACCCAGATATATTTTGTGATTCTGTGATCATCAAGATGCAGAGATGCAAACACTAAGAAAATCTCTTTCATGAATGAAATATTTTTAGATGATAAATTGATGAACAGAGTTCAGCCAAAGCTTAACAGTATTAACATTCTTTAATTGAGCTCTGTTAAAAACTAATTTACTTTGCCAAGTCATACAAGACATTGCATTAAGTAAAATCTCATATAAATACAAATATTATATGGACTCTGTCTTCAAATATATATACCTCATCGAATACATGCCTGAAATAATTCCAAAGGTAAAATCTTTCAGCATCTGCTCACATAAAGATGAATATTTGCCTAATGATTACTGTCACATTAATGCATTTTACAAGCCACCACCAGAGGAGCCTCACTGGCATACAAAGAGAGAAAACATTTTCCTTTAGTCATTAACTAATGAAAGGTCAAATGAAGTCCATGCCCGAGTTCTTGTCTGTGTGCTACTGAAGAATATGGGATATGTTTCTCTATTTATTACAGTGGGTGCCTTATAATTAATTTCTTTCAAAGGTTTATTCTTTCTTTGTTTTAAAAGCAGAATTTCTTAAAAACAAACAAACAAAACCATAACATATTATACCACATTTTATTGTTTCAGAGAATGTGGTAATAAATTCATCAGTGCCTCCCTATCATCTTTAAGCAGAAGGATTATAGTTAAGATTTTTTTTTTTCTGGACCTTATCTGCAGTCTCACAGGAAGAGGACTATGGCAGACCTAATTATATTCACCACAAACTCCTAGGAAAGTGATTCAGAGGTGAAATTTTCATTAAAACAATTTGAAATTTTCATTAAAACCATTACTCATATCTCCATGTGCTAATTCATATACAGATGCTGAACTGTACAATGAGGAGTTTCTAAAAGATGTATCAGTTGTATTTGAGTGTTAATGAGCTTCCTGAGGACTTATCATGGGAAGTCATGAGCTCAGAAATTTGAGGAATAGACCCATTCAGGGAGTGAACCTTCAAATCACATTCAAAACGTGACATTTTCCTTCATGATAGATCTGAATTAGCAATTAACCAAGGTAAGCAGACAGCAAATTTCATCAGCAATGTACATAAAGGTCATTAGCTTGTTAATGTTACACACAGCACTTGTTCAGCAGAGGATGGGATCACTTACATTACATACCACAAGAAGGCTCTTTAAATAAAATCATAAATGAAATTATCTATGATCATGGAGCAAATCCTCCTGGAGGCACTACTGAGACAGAGGAATATTGAGGAGGTGATTTGTCACAATCATCATGGCTTCACCAAGGGCAAATCCTGCCTAACAAACCTAGTAGCCTTCTATGAACAGCTCACAACATTAATAGATGAGAGGTGAGCAACTGATGTCATTTACCTGGACTGAGCAAGGCCTTTGACACTGTCCTGCACCACATCCTGGTCTCCAAGCTGGTGAAACATGGGTTTGATGGGTGGACCACAAGATGGATAAAGAACAGGCTTGATGGCCACACCCAAAGAGTGGCTGTCAATGGGTCCATGTCCAAGTGGAGTTCCTCAGGGATCAGTCCTGGGACCAGTCTTGTTCAACATCTTTGTCCGTGCCATGGACAGAGGCATTGAGTGCACCCTCAGCAAGTTTGTTGATGACACCAAGCTGTGTGGTGCAGCAGACATACTGCAGGGAAGGATGGCATCCAGAGGGACCTGGACAGGCTGGAGAGGTGGGCACAAGCCAACCTCTTGAGGTTCAACAAGACCAAGTGCAAGGTCCTGCATTTGGGTCTGGGCAATCCCAAGCACAAATACAAGCTGAGTAGTGAGTAGCTGGAGAGCAGCCCTGAGGAGAGGGACTTGGAGGTGCTGGTGGATGAGAAGCTCAACATGAGCCAGCAGTGTGCCCTTGCAGCCCACAGGGCCAACCAGATCCTGAGCTGCATCAGAAGTGTGGTCAGCAGGGCAAGGGAGGCGATTCTCACCCTCTACTCTGCTCTGGTGAGACTTCACCTGGAGTACTGCATCCAGTTCTGGAGCCTCTATTACAAGAAAGACGTGGATGTGCTGGAGCGTGTCCAGTGAAGGGCCACGAGGATGCTCAGAGGGCTGCAGCATCTCTGCTATGAGGACAGAGTGAAAGAATTGGGGCTGTTCAGTTCGGAAAAGAGGAGGCTCCCAGATGACTTTCTTGTGGCCTTTCAGTATCTGAAGGGGGCCTACAAAAAAGCTGGGGAGAGGCTTTTCAAGATATCAGGGAGCGACAGGACGAGGGGGAATGGAGCCAAGCTGGAGATGGGTAAGTTCAGGTTGGATGTGAGGATGAAGTTGTTCATCATGATAGTGGTGAGAGGCTGTAATGGGTTGCCCAGGGAGGTGGTTGAGACCCCGACTCTGAGGGTGTTTAAGGCCAGGCTGGATGGGGCTGTGGCCAGCTTGATCTAGGGTAGGATATCCGTGCCCATGGCAGGGGGGTTGGAACTAAATGATCCTTGTGGTCCTTTCCAACCCTGACTGATTCTATGATTCTATGAAATTATACAGAACAATAAAGCAGCATTTGTGAAGCGTTTACAAGCATGTGTTTAGTAGTAGAAAAGAGACAATAATTGTCTCTCAACATGAAGTTAAGAATTTGTTAGCCTTTTCTTCATGTTGATCTTGAACTATATTTAGTGACATCTAATATTGCATGACAATAATACAAATGGTTTTATCACATTTGGAGTTCAGGTTTAATAGTTATTTCTCAGTGACATGAGGAGGGCACAAGAAACTTTATCATCTCTCTTCAAATCAAGTAATGCCATCACCCTGGCTGATATTGTAAAATCTCCTCCAGGCATTTTCTTTTTAGTACCATAAATGAGGCAGTGTTCAGCTCTCTTGCATACTTATGCTGTCATAAAAGGACTGTTTATAAATATTGCTGAAATAAAGTGATGCTAAAATGTTTACATTTAACCTTAAGAAAAATGAAAAGCATTTCTGTATTTTCACTGGGATTAAAGATCCTTATAAAACGTGGAAGAGCTGCAAATATTTGTTCAAAGCAGCATTAAAGAGGCCTGACGCCCTTAGCTGTATGTCTATGATCAAAATCACAAAAGACAGTAGGTGAGCAAAAGGCAGGGAAATATTTTTAGACTGGATGTGAGGAGGAAGTTCTTCACCATGAGAGTAGTGAGAGCCTGGAATGAGTTGCCCAGGAAGGTGGTTGAGGTACCATCCTTGGAAGAAAGATATTGAGGTGCTGGAACATGTCCAGAGAAGGGCAACAAAGCTGGAGAGAGGCCTGGAACACAAACCCTATGAGGAGAGGCTGAGGGAGCTGGGGTTGTTTAGCCTGCAGAAGAGGAGGCTCAGCGGTGACCTCATTGCTGTCTACAACTACCTGAAGGGAGGTTGTAGCCAGGTGGGGGTTGGTCTCTTCTCCCAGGCAACCAGCAACAGAACAAGGGGACACAGCCTCAAGTTGTGCCGGGGGAAGTATAGGCTGGATGTTAGGAGGAAGTTGTTGCCAGAGAGAGTGATTGGCATTGGAATGGGCTGCCCAGGGAGGTGGTGGAGTCACTGTCCCTGGAGGTGTTCAAGAAAAGCCTGGATGAGGCACTTAGTGACATGGTCTAGTTGACTGGATAGGGCTGTGTGCTAGGTTGGCCTGGATGATCTTGGAGGTCTCTTCCAACCTGGTTGATTCTAAGTGTTTAAGGCCAGGCTGAAAATCACAGTATCACAGTATCATCAGGGTTGGAAGAGACCTCACAGATCATCAAGTCCAACCTTTTACCACAGAGCTCAATGAACCTCTGACCAGCCTCATCTAGGGTAGGGTGTCCCTGCCCATGGCAGGGGGATGTGAACTAGATGATCCTTGTGGTCCCTTCCAATCCTGACTGGCTCTGTAATTCTACACTTTTATGATTCTATGAATCTATGATTTTCCTACATTTCAAAAGTTTTTAGTTATTTTCAAATGTGTATAAAATTATGGAACCATGTGCCATTTCCTTTAAAACAAAATTAGTTGTGTTTCTCATATAACCATTTAGGTAGAGATTCTCAAATGCAAAAAGACATCTAGTTTAAGAAACTGACTCATAGTAAATATAGACTGAAGTGAATGTTGGTGTGTTGGTTTGAGGCTAAATGGAATGTTTCAATGAGAGAAATTACATCATTGGTTGTAAAAAAGAAAACTATGCTACAGTCTGTATCTTTCCTTGGTTTGCTAAAAGGGATAAAAAGCCAAAGTATAAACAATCTGTCCCTCTTTTGCCTCTGGGCAGTGACTGGCTGGAGAGCAGCCTTGAGGAGAGGGACTTGGGGGTGCTGGTGGATGAGAAGCTCAACATGAGCCAGTACTATGTACTTGCAGCCTGCAGGGCCAACCAGATCCTGGACTGCATCAGAAGTGTGGCCAGCAGGGTGAGAGAGGTGATTCTCCCTCTTTACTCCGCTCTGGTGAGACCCCACCTGGCGTTCTGCATCCAGTTTTGGAGCCTCCATCACAAGAAGGATGTGGACTTGCTGGAGCGTGTCCAGAGAAAGGCCACTGGGCTGATCAGAGGGATGGAGCATCTCTGCTATGAGGATAGACTGTTCAGCCTGGAGAAGAAGAGGCTCCGAGGTGACCTTATTGTGGTATCTGAAGTGGGCTTATAAAAAAGCTGGGAAGAACTTTTCAGGATATCAGGGAGTGAGAGGACTAGGGGGAATGGAGCGAAGCTGGAGATGGGTAGGTTCAGGCTGGACATGAGGATGAAGTTGTTCAGCATGAGAGTGTTGAGAGCCTGGAATGGGTTGCCCAGAGTGGTGATTGAGGCCCCATCCCTGGAGGTGTTTAAGGCCAGGCTGGATGGGGCTGTGGGCAGCCTGCTCTAGGGTAGGGTGTTCCTGCCCATAGCAAGGGGGTTGGAACTAGGTGATCCTTGTGGTCCCTTCCAACCCTGACTGATTCTATGATTCTTTGCTTGTGAGCATTGGATCTATTCACTGCTATCTAATCTCTTCCACTAACCCTGGCTAACATTTCCAGAGAACAAAGTAAGCTTTGCTGGTTGTTGTGTTTTCTGGGAGAGGTAGAGGGTGGCTCTGAGCCCCTTCTGGGCAGTTTCTTTGTCCAGGAGGGAATTTGGATTTCTGTATTATTTTCTAAATTGTATATAATTGTAAATACTTGTAAATATATTGTGTATTTATGCTTGTGATTTTACCTTTGCTGTAAATATAGCTTCATTTTACTTCCAGGCCCTCTGAGCTGGCCTAGTAAATTTCCAATAGCGGAGGGGAAGTGCCTTAACCCACCGCAGTTGTGCACCTCAATATCTTTGGGGATCTGAGTCACGGTAAACAATATAACAAAGTGAACTGAATCAGATTCACAACATCAATCAGAGACAGCTATTTCAGATGATTTTTTTTAAAACTTAACAACAAACTGCCGTGGATTGTAATAAATGTGGTTATTTTTTCCCACTAAAATCAGTGTTTTCACTTTAGGGATTCTGCTGTGAGCTCTTATGTACAAGCTCAAGCCAAAACACTTGGTTTCCATGTGTGATTTATATCTTTGGTAGGTAACACACAGGCAGTTTTCAGAACAGACCTGCAGTCTCAGGCTATGTAGTAAATTTTCTCTGTATTCCTCTGTGTTGGAAGCATATAGTTTCAATCTTGTTTAAAAAGACAAATTACTTTTCCCCACCAAACTCTCCTACACTTACTCCTGCAAATCAGTAGTTGGTGGGCATGTGCTCTGGTATTTTGATTTAATTTTATGTAGTAGTAAAAATGTACTTTGTCTGAAAAAGGTTCTGTACAGGTACACAGGCACCTTAGATTTCTGCAGCATTGCTAAGGTTGTGCCTTTAAGTATCAGTTTCATCAGCATAGATTTCAAAAGCTTTGACATGGCCTTTACGACACAGAGATGATGCCACACGTTATTTGCAGTTTTCAACAAAGCTACTACAACTGTGGCACAGCTGAGGTATATTTCATATCACTGGAGGTAACTGAAATGTGCCATGCTTTCTACTGCTGGAGTGCTGAGATATCAGCTATTCTATTTGCCACTCTCTTTGTAATACTTGGGAAAGCAGTGAATCTGAAAATTATTAAGCTATGTATCATAAACAGCTGAGAAGCTGTTTTACAGATGTTATTTAACAATGGATTGCAGTAAGAACAGCCAATTGTGATAATAAATATGCACATCCAGAGAGAGAGTAGAAGGGAAAGGGAGGAAAAGAAGGAAAAATAACTGTGTTTTCTACTAAAATACAGCATTCTCTCAAATAAAATGAAGCAATTAACAACAGTTCAGAGAACTGCACACTACTGGAAGTGAATACTATAGCAAATTAAAAGTGTAGGAGATAATTGCATTCAGCAGACTGTAAAGCCTCAACTGGAATCTGTCCAGAACACGAGGATCAACCCAGGAGCTCAGCTAGTCTCCAAAGCTGTCTTCAAAGAGCAAGTTCCAGGGGTGACTGCACTGAATGCTGGCTTTCAGGTATGCAGCTACTTACTCATGAACCCATATTAGCCTCATGAAAGGCTGGCCAGTGAAGGCTGTCACAAGAACAACGCAGCATAAAGAGACAGCTTCTATCAAGCACTAATAAGACCTTGTATCCATGTTGTTCACTCCTATATGTCTTTTTTTGTACGCCAGCTGACTAGCTGTCCCCATTAAAGGCATTTCAGTTAATAGACATTCCAGCTGGTTCATGACTTCAATGAAGTTACAAAAAGCCATCATTGACATAACTTTCTCCTCTTCTGACTGCTCTCACCAAAATTCAGGAAGCAGTTAGATTGATAACCAAGTTTAACCTGACATTTTTTTTGAATGCAGCTATCAGACATTTATTTTTTTATAACATTTCAATCTTATTTATCCTGTGTATGGCTACCTAATGCCTGTAAAGAACAACCAAGTGAAAAAGAACATAAAAGTTCAGATATAATCTAAAGTCCAAATTCTTCTGCTTTTCTACCTCCTTTTACATTTGCTTGCACCTATCTCAGCAACCTCATTACATAAATGAAAAGGATGAGGCAAGAACTGTGCCACAGTGTAGTGTTCAACAAACACAGGGTTCTTGGATTGACACTTCCTATCCAAACCTACTCATTTTGCCATTTTTTGTTTGTTAATGTGTTCTCAAAGATTTACAGGCTAGCTGAAACTATGAGACATCTCTGGACATTGCCTGGTAAAAGCTTCTGCTCAGAGCAGGGTCAGTGACATCAGGTTGTTTAAGGCTGTGTCCAGCTAAGCTTTGAATATCTCCAAGGATGGGGACTCCACAGCACCTCTGACCAACCTGTGGCCACCTATATAATGAAGAATTTTTTTTCCTATGTTTAAGTAGAGTTTTCTGTCTTTCAGTTTGTGTCAATTGCCTCTTGTCCTGTCACTGAGAAGAGTGGCTCTGTTATCTTTACAACTTCAGTCAGGTACATATGCATACAGACAAATGCTCCTGAGGCTTCTCTTCTGCAGGATGAGCAGCCCTAACTCTATCAGCCTCTCCTCATAAATGAGATATTCTAGATGATTAACCTTTGTAGCCCTGCACTAAGCTTCCTGCAGTTAAATTGATGTTTCCTCTCTACTGGTGAGCCCTAGCACAGGCTTTATTTTCAACGAGAAGGCAGCTGCTCTGTTGCAGCCATCTGAGAAGCAGCTACAACTGAATGCCATGGTCTGGAAAAGCAACAAAACACCTTTGTTGAAATTCTTTGTTGTTACCAGTAATATTTTACTATGGAGATTTATGTATTGTGTACATAACTAAGTTTTTTAGCTAAGTTTCTACTTTTGATAGCCATAATTACTTATTTTACTGTGTGAATCTCCCTTAATTTTGTAGCTTTCTTTTGTTTTGCTCCTTAATGGAGAAGGTGCTTTTGCTGCTACTGATTATCTATATGCCATTTTATAGGTAATAAGTTTTTAAAACTCATGATTTTTTTTTTCATGTAAAAATAATATAAAAGAAAAGGCTTACAGGGTATTCACTCTCAAGTTATATTAAACTGTGACAGTTTTATGAGTTTTCCTCCAATTTGTTGCTGAGGTAAAAGAATATTTGTAATGAACAATGAATGAGTTTGTCACTGCAAAAATATATTGATTATACATTACCTGAGAGTTTATTAATGTGTTTGTGACTTGCATTTACTAGTTAATAAGCAAAAAGCATAAAAACTCATGCATATTTTTCTCATCTAAGACTCAATGTTTAGTTTGCCTTTAGTCTTAGAAAGAGGTAAGAAAGATGCAGAAAAAAGGGAGGCGGTGAGCAGGGTTGGGAGGGAGAAAGCCACACAAAGAAAAATATATGAAGAGTTTGAAAACTGCTATAAGGGATTTTGTTGCTAAACAGAACTGTAAAATTTATGGAGAATTTATTTATGGCAGTAAAAAAAAATATTTCACACAGCAAATTCAAGCAGTACTACTGAAAACTTTACGTGGGGTTTCAAGATGGCATGGAAACAGTTTAAATATCTATCAGAGAGCTGTGGGTGGATTTCACTTCTGCTGTGTTTTATGACTGTCTGGGAACTATTGCTAATACTTATCAAGTCATCATACCAATTACAGACCGTTACAGGAGACTGCGTGCCCTCAGTGAGAGCAGGAACAGCATCCATGGCTCTCATCCATCAGTAAAGAGTCACAGTATCACAGTCTCACAGTATCACCCAGGTTGGAAGAGACCTCATAGATCATCAAGTCCAACCCTTTACCACAGAGCTCAAGGCTAGACCATGGCACCAAGTGCCACGTCCAATCCTGCCTTGAACAGCTCCAGGGACGGCGACTCCACTACCTCCCTGGGCAGCCCATTCCAGTAGCCAATGACTCTCTCAGTGAAGAACTTTCTCCTCACCTCATGACTAAATTTCCCCTGGCACAGCTTGAGGCTGTGTCCTCTTGTTCTGATGCTGGCTGCCTGAGAGAAGAGAGCAACCTCCTCCTGGCTACAACCACCCCTCAGGTAGTTGTAGACAGCAATAAGGTCTGCCCTGAGCCTCCTCTTCTCCAGGCTAAACAATCCCAGCTCCCTCAGCCTCTCCTCGTAGGGCTTGTGCTCGAGGCCTCTCACCAGCCTTGTTGCCCTTCTCTGGACACATTCAAGCATCTATCTAACAATGCCAATATACTTCATGTTCTTAATCATATATCACAACGGATCAATGTTATGGCATAATCCACTGGATTCACTGTTACCTTCTCTGCAAATCACATGTAATTGCATTTGTTATTGCTAATTTGATGTTTCATCTTCCTCATAAAAGAGAGACATAAACAGGATATAAACTGTAATCATAATGAAAAATCAGCTGTTAGGAAAAAAAATATTTAAACTATCTATAAGATAGTACCAGTACAATGGAAACCCTTTGTAATTAATTGCACCTCTATTTGAAACAGTTTCACAGTTTCATGTGAGTAATTAATGAGAGTTGGGGAGTTGTAGCATAGCATTTTAACAATAATACATATCTTGTACATTGCACAGAATAATAGTACTCCTCAAATCTCATTTTCTTGTCTTTCATACCGGAGAATGCCTTTCAGCTTCAAACTATTTATGCACGTCTATAAAGTTATCTGAGACAGAGGACCACTTTGACAGTGTTCAAATGCTTCAGAGTTTCTTACATTCTGAAGATGTACTTTTCACTCAGTACTTTGCAATTCAGTCAGAAGATGATTCTCCTACCCACTTAAAAAGAAGAAAAAAGGCACTGACAAGACATAAAATATCTTTGCTATTTCCATTAATATTAAGCTAGATTGTTAATCAGTCACTTCAGGAACTATACATAAAATACAACAATTTGTTGGACTGCAGTAACCTGTAGGCTGTTGCATCTTAATGGGCACAATGAGTTTAGAAAGGTGCTACATAGAAATATACCAGGGATCTTGGTGGGATTTTTGCCACTGATATATTAGTATATATTACAAGTTAAGAGCATCCAAGTTAATTATTTTGTGTCAAGGAGATCAGCTAGTACACACTTTGTTTTCAAATTTTGTACTTTTATAGGGAAACAGGAATCATAGAATCATAAAATCAACGAGGTTGGAAGAGACCTCCAAGATCATCCAATCTAACCTATCAGCTAGCCCTATCCAATCAACTAGACCATGGCACTAAGTGCCTCAGCCAGCCTTTGCTTGAACACTTTCAGGGACAGCAACTCCACCACCTCCCTGGGAACCCCATTCCAATGCCAATCACTCTCTCTGGCAACAACTTCCTCCTAACATCCAGCCTAGACCTCCCCTGACATGGCTTGAGACCGTGTCCCCTTGTTCTGTTGCTGGTTGCCTGGGAGAAGAGACTGACTTCCATCTGGTTATAGCCTCCCTTCAGGTAGTTGTAGACAGCAATGAGGTCACCCCTGAGTCTCCTCCAGGAAAACGTGTCTACTGCTTAACTGACTTCAACACATAGGAGAGTTCAAAAGAATTCAATAAATGACTGACAGCTGCTAGAAATCTGTAAGAGATTCTTGTAAGCATGGCACTACTACACATGCATGCCAGTATCTGCACTGTAATTGATGCCACTGATTAGCCTTCCTTGTTAACCACATTCTGTGGTTAACCACTGTGGTCAACCATTATGTGGTTAACATTGAAGCTAATAATGACTACATAAATAAATCCCAGAATCTTTTAACTGAAAAGCCTTTTCCCAAGGCTTGAAAAGAGGACAAAGCTTACTTTCCTTAGCTACACTACATGCTAAAAGGAGTTAAAAATACTAAATTATATATGCAACCAAGAGCAAACACATTCTGTATGAATGTTTGCTCTATTTACATTTCACAGCATTTGATTTCCATGCAGAATTCAGTTTCTCCTTTTGTCTAAGATAACTTTTAAATACACACCATAACTGCTTTTTTAACAGCTTCAATGGAAAATCAGCGTCTTCGACTACAAAATCTGTGGTTGGTTCACTAACTTTTCTATCTGTTGGGAACTCAGAACATTGTAGTTCTGAATTTTCTAATTATTTGGGCATTCAGAGATGAGGTTAAGAAATCCTGAAGGAAAGCTGATTGGTCATCTTGTTTTACACACATTTAATCCAAGATCACTTGTACATACTATTTATTTATAGCTCTATGGGCAATCTAACTACTGGCAGAAGGCTTTGTGATAATAAGGACCTCTGCTCAGTTGGATCACACATTCATTTCCCCAGAGAAGACTAAGGTATGGTAACTGGCATATGTAAATATCAGTTAGTGCCTTTGCTAGCTGACAAATAAAGCAGTTTCACATCAGCACAAACCTTTAAAGATTCATTTGAACAAATACAATTTTTTTTCTAGTGGAAGTTTAACAGTAGACAGAGTTTCTGATGGCCTCAATAAAAAAGCAGGATAATTGTAGTGTGGATATCAGTATAAATGTGCAATTCTTTAGATATCTTTTCCCATTCTTATAGCTAAACCTTATCTAAAATCACAATTAGGGCCCAGCTAGAGATCTTATGCTTTGAAACATAATTCTGATACGTATAATGTAGCAATTTCAGAGCTTACCAAGGAGGCAGCCAACAATAAGTCATGCCAGTGAGGTCTGGCTTGCCAAACCATGGCCTTACTATAGAAAATTGAGTTTTCTTCCATAAAATATACTACTAAAATATACTAACATATGATCAACTGAGAAGCAGTATCTTTCAATTCTTTTCAGAGATGAAATGCCCTACTGACTTCCATCTCTCACTGTGAGGAACAAACCATCATTTCTCAGATAGTGTGAAACAGTAATAGGGAGGAAGCTTCTGTCAAATGGACCTTTAATGCTATCCTATTTTTGTCAGCTGACATTTCTCTTTGAGAATACAGGTAAGATTATACACAGATCCATGCTCCTTTTTTCCCCTGTCTATCATTTACTACTTTAACATCTTTAACAGTCAGAAAAGAGAAATGTACTGTGTAGTATTCAAAGAAGACAACAACAAAGAAAAGAGACATAAAGAGTCCAAATCCAAGATGTTTTCTAAAAAAAAGAAACAACCAAACAAACAAAACCAAAAACCACTGAAACCTAAAATAATACCAAAATCATTCACAAAGAAACAAACAGAAAAAAAAGGCAACAAACTTTCTTGGAATTTCAGTGGTAACAAATATTTTTAGAAATAAAAAGTTCAGAATCATAGAATCATAGAAAGAACCAGGCTGGAAGAGATCTCCAAGCTCATCCAGTCCAACCTATCCTACCAAGATCATCCAGTCCAGCCCTATCCAATCAACTAGACCATGGCACTAAGTACCTCATTCAGTCTTTTCTTGAACGATTCCAGGGATGGCGACTCCACCACCTTCCTGGGTGGTCAGGGTAGAATCAGTCAGGGTTGGAAGTGACCAAAAGGATCATCTAGTTCCAATCCCCCTGCCATGATATCTCTAATTAGCTGCAGCTTATCATGTTAGAAGTCTTCTGCCAGATTAAGATCTATTTTAAATACCAAATGCCAATAAAGTAGCTCTTTTCCCTTCAAGCAGCCAATTCCCCTTCGTATTCTTGGTTAATTACATTTTATTGCAACTTTTAGGTAGTGACCAGAAATAAAAATATTATTCCTTTAAAGGATAGAAGAAAATATCAAAGAAAATGCATTTAGCCCAGCATTGTGCCCCTTTTTTCCTCTACCACTTCGTTTTTTGGGTTTTGCAAGGTTTTTTTTCAAGGAACTTGACAAAACATTCACTGGTTTGAGAGTGCTGTTGTCCTATGGCTATTTTACCACATAGCCTCTTCCAAACTGATTTTTTTTCTAATCACTTCCATTTTACAGTGAGGGTGGTAAGGCACTGGAACGGGTTGCCCAGGGAGGTTGTGGATGCTTCCTCCCTGGAGGTGTTTAAGGTCAGGCTGGATGAGGCCTTGGGCGAGCTGCTCTAGTGGGAGGTGTCCCTGCCTGTGGCAGGGGGTTGGAGCTGGATGATCCTTGAGGTCCCTTCCAACCTAAACCATTCTATGATTCTATGATTTTATTTACTTATTTATTGCAAATTTGAAAAACAAATACTCCCTTTTTCAATGCAATGGATAGTGCTACTCGTTGTTCTGCTCTTTCAGGTGAGGATAGTTCTAAACTGATTCCATTAAAATGGAAATGAAATCACAAGGGAATATATTAGGGATAAAAATTATTTTGCTGGTAGGTGATTCTAAACAAGTTAGCAGTGCTGTAGTCAAGGGAATGGCTAGAACTAAGTAGGTATTTATAGTTGAGGTGTTAAATCTAAGATTCACTGACTATTTAAAATGGTTGCTAAGAGACCAAAGTACCATGCTTAGCACCAGAGCTGGCAAGGAAAGATGTAGTCTTTTCAGTCTGGGTCAAAATCAGGGGACGAATTGGGTTCATCAGAAGTATGTTTCAGGTCTGAACAGCTATTATTTATTCTTTCTTCCTTGTATCTGTGTGTGTACTTAGGTAAGCAAACATGGATCTATGGATCTTGTACCCAAAAAAGATTACATGAAGAAAAAACAGAGTTCACAGACAGGTTGTTTTGATCCAAAAGCCATCTTCTGCTTGACCCAGAACAGTATTAATGGCAGAAAGAGGGTTTTTTTTAAAAGCAAAACCATGACCACCTGGGGAAGCCAAGTCCCTTTTTACCAACCTACTCACTCCATGTAAGGAGAAGGCAACATAGTTCTAGAAATGGTCTGAGGGTAAGCAAGCAGCTACTGAAAGTTTTCCTTAAAGGATGATGATCCAGGAAGGAACTGTTGTCTGCACTAGTATCCAGGCAATACCTGCTGAGTAAAAAAAGTT
This sequence comes from Tricholaema leucomelas, assembly GCA_013400475.1. Classification (NCBI taxonomy): domain Eukaryota; kingdom Metazoa; phylum Chordata; class Aves; order Piciformes; family Lybiidae; genus Tricholaema lacrymosa; species Tricholaema leucomelas. The sequence continues at coordinate 40,410 of WAAF01003290.1, read as the reverse complement.
GTGTTCAAATGTGCTACAGTTCTTAATCACAGAATCAAGGAATGTGATGGGCTGGAAGGGACCTCGAAAGATTGTCTAGTTTAACCCCCTCTGCCAGAGCAGGATCACCTATACCAGATCACACTGAAACACATCCAGGTGGGTCTGGAATACCTCCACGGGGTAGGACTCCACAACTCCCCTAGGCATCCTATTCCAGTGTTCCATATTTCATATCTTTTCACTTCTATGCCTGCAGTTCTGAAACTAAGAAGAGTATTAATTCAAAATGCTTTATTTTTTTAACTAGCTGGTTCAAATTATTGTTATTATTGTTCTTATTGTTCTTATTGTTGTTGTTGTTGTTACCACCTCTCTATAAATCATTCAGGGTAAATAATTTGATGTCCACATGCTATCTGGAACTTAAGAGAGGTTATGAACCCAGCTGGATTTGTGGAATCTGAAGTCAATAATCTGGAGACTTTTTCTTTCCCTCAGAATCTGATTGGAAGTATATGCCAGTGGAAAGACAAGCACACAAGGAAGTGCTGCATGCCTCTATTTGTAATAAAGCATTTCAAGGTGCTTTGGAGAACATTTTCTTCAGTTTGCTGCAAGTACAAAGCTAATGGGTAATCCTAGCACTGTCACGTTCAACCTGTCCTTATACAAGTCTGCAGTTGACTGGAAAAATCTAGATTATCTGGCAACAACTCTTTCCTGTAAAACAAACTCCTTGAAGTTTATCTGCTGCACCAACAGCATGTTTCACAGCCATAGGCAGCTGTGTATTGTGCAGTTTTGGCTGACAGTTTTACTCGTTGCCTTGTTTAGAAGCACTGGCATCTTTAGACCTAGAAACAATTACCAAGTATGTGCTGATGGAAAGCATTTTGCACAGCGCTGCTCCAACAAGCAGGGCTGTGGGCAGCCTGAGATCCATCGGGAAGAGAGACTGTGAGCATCTTGGGAATACTTCAGCTGACCTTTCAGGAAAATTTCACTGTCTGTCTCAGCTCTCACAGTAAAGTTCAGTGTTTCATTTTGCAGTAGTGTTGATGAGATGGGAGCAGTAGAAGTGCAGTGCAGCTGCAAACTTAAAGGCAACAGCTTTAAATCTGGGCATAACACTAACAGCAAAGTCTAAATGTTCAACCTTCGCTTCACAGTACCAGCTCTCACCTTGGTAGCTGGCAGGGTATTGTTTGTGTCTTCATTCTGAAGTAATACTGCCCTTTTAAATGCTAATATTGATTTTCACTCTGTAAATTGCTATTTGAAAACAATTATCTAAGAACTAAGTAAAAAGATCAACAATATAACCTGCTTAATGCTATAAAAATCTACATATAGAATCAAAGAATCATGGAATCAGCCAGGTTGGAAGAGACTTTCAAGATCATCCAGTCCAACCTAGCACCCAGCCCTGTCCAATCAACTAGACCATGGCACTAAGTGCCTCATCCACCACCTCCCTGGGCAGCCCATTCCGATGGCAAATCTGTGAAGAGCTTCTTCCTAACATCCAGCCTATACTTCCCATGCACAACTTGAGACTGCATCCCCTTGTTCTGTTGCTGGTTGCATGGCAGAAGAGATCAACCCCTACCTGGCTACAGCCTCCCTGCAGGTAGTTGTAGACAGCAATGAGGTCTGCCCTGAGCCTCCTCTTCTCCAGGCTGCACACCCCCAGCTCCCTCAGCCTCTCCTCATAGGGTTTGTGTTCCAGGCCTCTCACCAGCTTTGTCACCCTTCTCTGGACACATTCCAGCACCTCAACATCTCTCTTGAATTGAGCTCAGAACTGGACACAGTACTCAAGGTCTGGCTTGACCAGTGCTGAGTATGGGGGAGGAATAACCTCCCTTGTTCTACTGATGACACTGTTCCTGATACAGACCAGGACGCAATTGGCTCTCTTGGCTACTTGGGCACACTGCTGGCTCATAATAACTGCCTCAAACTTTATTTTTAGCCTGCATAAACTCCTGACAAACCCTCTAGAGAGTACCAAGTGAGCTCTTGGATCCTGATCACAGCAATGATGAGGTTCAAATGCAAAGAGCAAAGATCAGTCACCCCTTCAAGGCATCATCGAGAGTTAGTACACAAACCTATTGTCAGATGCTGAACTCTGTGGCTGCAAAATACAGTTGATCTGAAGCAAAATAAGGCAACATCACAACTATTTTCTTGCTTTCTGTGTGAGAAAAAAAAGGGATATGAATTTTTGCAACACTTCCATAGCCATCTTGATTTGATAATCATGATACTCCATTTCTATAACAGCCAAAGGCAAACTAGTGAAAAAAAAAAATTAGAAACAGAGCATAGCCCATTTACTTTTAAATTATTTGTCCTAAGTAGCAAACAATCATGAGACAGTGAATCAAATTCTATTGTTTATCTACAGACTAGAGTGGAAAAAGCTTCTCCACTCCTCCTTGGCTGATATACTTTTGGGAGTGTTTAGAAAGGACTGTAGTAATAGGAAGAGGGACAATGGCTTCAAACTAGAGTAAAGCAGATTTAAATTGGATGTTAGGAACAGGTTCTTTTCCATGAGGGTAGTGGAATACTGGAACAGGCTCCCTGGGGACGTGGTTGGGGCCCCATTCCTGGAGATATTCAAAGTGAGATTTGACAGGGCTCTGAGCAACCTGATCTGCTTGAAGATGTCCCTGCTGACTGCAGAGGGAGTTGGACAACTTTCAGATGTTCCTTCCAACTCAGACCACTCTATGGCTCTGTGAGTCTATGACTTCACCTAACAGTGAGGTTGGTATCACAACCTCCAAGACTATGCAAGCCTCATCTTCTCTGCTGAGATTAACAATGACGGTTCCAACTATTGTGGACCACAAAGATATTTCCTGTGGTGCAGACATTTGTCAGACAGGAAGCACAAGAAGACAAGTCTGTTAATTACTAAACAGAAATTTTGGGCCTTTATCATCCCCTCCTTAGAAACCTAAATACAGAGATTAAGTGAAGTTTTGAATTTTGAATTTTAGGTCTTTGAATCAATCATCAGTGAAACCAGACAAAAGCTCTTAAAAGATCTCCAAACCTAGAACCATCCAGAACCATTCAGAAACATCCAGAAAGCTTCTGTCTGTTACTGCTCTTGTCATGCAGTTCTACAGCATCTGCTCTGCTTAGAACCTGTTATTCATTTATTTCACTGACTGGAAAGAAAAACTTGATTTTCAAGAATGACTGCCAGATAGGGGTGACACTTCAGTGACGTTAGCAGTGTCACAAAAGTTATCAACTGATGGAACAACAGGGCAAGTGCCAGTCACACAGAAAGAAGACTATGAACACCTTGATCTTTCAAGCAGTAATTGATCACCAGTAGTAGTACTAAGATTTTTTGACTCTCACTTGCTGCACTATCTGCCTTCTCTAACATGTAACCCCCAAAGTTTCCTCACTTCCTCATGGTTTAATGTTTAATGTATATTTTTTTTTTCATTTACTTCTGGACTCATATTTCATTGACCATTAAAACTCGACTCACAATTCTAAAATACTACTAAAAAAGAAATCAAAATAGATTCAGGTATCGTTTCCTGCTGTGTTAACCAGAAATAAATCTTGTAGGAAGAAAACAAGGCATTAGCAAGCAATGCTTAGAAGCCTGATTTATAATGTAAGCATTCGCTTTCTTACAGATGAGAAGTGAAAAAAGGTTTAGAGAAATTCTAAGTGCTTGTCTAGTTGTTGAGCTGCTTTGGTATCACATATACAATATTTGCCTGAGTGAAGTGCAAGACATATGGAATCAGATTCCAAAGGCCAAAACAATGTTATATGTGGATGGGAAATTCACACCTTATTTTTAATAGACAAAAAAAAGTATTTCTCATTTTGCCTAGTTAAAGAGTTGGGCTTTTCCTTTCAGTGCAGCAAAGGGAGGATGGAGGAGAGCTTACAAGTTATAGTAGCCTATATGCATACTAAAGTCACATTATATATCAATTTTAGCTTTTTTGGCAATTTTAGCAGTTTTTATATTCTTTATACAGTTACATTTTAATATTACTTAAAATATCTGTGTGAGATACACAGATATTTCTCAAATACCAGTGTAGATAGGGAACATAACCTTAGGAAGGAAGAAAAAACTAATTCTTACATATAACAATTTCTTTGTTTTGCTATAATGCTAATTTTAGATTTAAGTAAGCAAGTAAAAACCAAAATCATGCAATAGTTTCAAGGGTAATTTGGAGTCTATTTCATGTTAAGTTACTTAGAATGAGGACAATTATTATAAAGCTTTTCAAACAGGAAAGGCTGCATAATGCAGATGAAATATTTCATGATGACAGGTAAAGGCAAAGCTGACAGGTAAAGGCAAAACTCTTCACTGGATTTCACACAAATTCTAAAAAGATTATGAAAACTACCCTATGGGGGAGAAAAATCATTATTTATAAAGTAAGTAAATGATGTCTAGCTCTGCTTTTGGGTGATGTTTTCATGGAATCAATTTGTACAGACCTTGGGCAGTAAACTCACACCAAAGCATCAATTCAGTGAGAATCAGGTAGGGTACATTCTTCAGCAGCTGAATGTAGAAATACATAATGTAAAAAAAAAACCCACAAAACTAAATATCTCTCACCTATGAACTTCTCTCTGAATTTACCTGCTCATCATTCTAGAACTTATAGAATCATAGAATCATAGAATGGTTTAGGTTGGAAGGGACCTCAAGGATCATCCAGCTCCAACCCCCTGCCATAGGCAGGGACACCTCCCACTAGAGCAGGTTGCTCAAGGCCTCATCCAGCCTGGCCTTAAACACCTCCAGGGAGGAAGCATCCACAACCTCCCTGGGCAACCCGTTCCAGTGCCTTACCTTAATAATGTATTATTAGTACATAAATAAAGCCTTACCTAAAGCTTTTTATTAATAGAAGTTAGAATCAAAATTCAGTGTGATATCTCTGATAATAATAACAGTATCTAATATGCAACATGAAAATACAGAATCTGATTAATAGTTTAAAGAATGTCAGTCTTCACTTTCCAAGTATTTATATCTTTAATTATTTCTCTCAGTAGTTGGCCCTCTTGTTTTTCTCTTCTCTGTTTCTTTTATAAATCAGATGTACAGAGCAAAAATAAACCTAGGTATATTCATTTCACTTATATTGTTTTCTTTAACAAAATGTTGACAACTACAGTACTTCTGAAGACTTCCATTGCACCATGGACTGTTGAAACCTACAATGAGTGTTAGAAGCAGCCATTCACTATAGCTGATACAACTGCGTTCACTTAAATATGTTCCTACCTTCTATCCCACCAGAGTCTCTAATGTCATTACTATCTTGTGAAAAATGGTGCAGGTGCCCACAGAAGGGAAAAACATAAACACATTTACAGCAGGGCTTCCTTAAGACAAACGAACTCTGGCCTTGAGCTCTGTGGTAACGGGTTGGACTTGATGATCTATGAGGTCTCTTCCAACCTTGGTGATATTGTGATACTGTGATACTGTGTGATTATATGTGTATTACTGGGGCTCTTCAGCCTGGAGAAGGCTTGTAGTAGCTTCCAGTATCTGAAGGGGCCTTACAGGAGGGCTGGGGAGGGACAATTTACAATGTCTTACAATGACAGGATGAGGAGTAATGGGTTTAAACTGTCTGAGGGGAGATTTAGACTAGATGTTAGGAAGAAGTTCTTTAAAGTGAGGGTGGTGAGACGCTGGCACAGCTTGCCCAGGGAGGTTGTGGATGCTCCCTCCCTAGTAGTGTTCAAGGGGAGGTTAGATGAGGCCTTGAGCGATCTGTTCTAATGGGAGGTGTCCCTGCCTATGTCAGGGGATTGGAACTAGATGATCTTTGAGGTCCCTTCCAGCCCACCACTGCAGTGTGATTGACATCTTTATTATGACTTTTCTTCCTTAATATCCTCTATACACTACAATAAAGCAGGAGACTGCAAGCAGTGTCAATGCAATCTCGCTTCAGCGATTTGGTTCAACGGCAGACCTATTCCAGCACTGGTCTGCCTTCTCTTTGAAAGGCTCAAATTGCAGAAAAGAGTTTTTGGGTTTGTTTTGTTGTTTGGTTGTTTCTCTGTCCTAACATACCAATAATGCTGAAAAGCCTCTAACTGAAATAAATATTCTTTTGATATGCTTGGTGAAGAAAAAAAAAATCCATATAATGAAAAGCTAACAGCATTTCAGTTAATTTAACTAGGTGCTATCAATTGCCATGGATAAACAGGAATTACAACTCCTCCAACACAGCTCCTTAGTCAGAATTGCGTTTCATATTCTTCTCAATTCATTTACTTCTCCATAACCTTCATGAGTAGGAACTATCAGGACCTTCTACACATGTAACTATTCATTCTGTAACAATTTACTTATTAAAAAGGGCCTCTTTTCTGCTAAAAAAATTGCTTTTATAATCCCAAGAGTAAACTCATAATTTTCCTATTGAGTCAGTATAGTGCTTTTAATCAAGTTAATGAAAGTTTTCTATCCTTCAATACTGTGAAGCACTCAGCTTAATAAAGGAGCTAGGTCAGTTGGCATTTTTTTGGAAGTGTTATTTTGTTATACATTGAAAAACAGATGGAAAATGTTCAGGTCATGAAAGTCTTTTAATTTGTCCTGTAAGGCCTCAAAGCATCTTCTTCATTGTTTGGTTTCATTTTATCTTTGCTAAAATAAGTAACATTTTTCAGAACTGCTGTTTTAAAATGGCAGGTAAAGAAAATGAAAAAACACTGACTAGTAAAAGAAATTATCCTTTTTCAATGGAATTAGTAACTAATAACAAGATGCTTAACTTGCATGTAAAGATAATATTTTCTTCCACTTTACCTAAAGGCTGACATAAAGTAAGATACATTTATGCTTTCTGTCCACCTTGTGCGGGTTTATATACCTGTCTGTCTTTGAGTGGAGTTTATAAATGATTGTTCTCTCAGCTTTATGTGTCTATCCTGGCCTGTATCAGGAACAGTGTGGCCAGTAGGACAAGGGAGGTTATTCTGCCCCTGTACTCAACGCTGGTCAGGCCACACCTTGAGTACTGTGTCCAGTTCTGGGCTCCTCAATTCAAGAGAGATGTTGAGGTGCTGGAAGGTGTCCAGAGAAGGGCAACAAGGCTGGTGAGGGGCCTGGAACACAAACCCTATGAGGAGAGGCTGAGGGAGCTGGGGATGTGCAGCCTGGAGAAGAGGAAGCTCAGGGCAGACCTCATTGCTGTCTACAACTACCTGAAGGGAGGCTGTAGCCAAATGGGGGTTGGTCTCTTCTCCCAGGCAACCAGCAACAGGACAAGGGGACACAGCCTCAAGTTGTGCTGGGGGAAACATAGGCTGTATGTTAGGAAGAAGCTCTTCACAGATTTGCCATTGGAATGGGCTGTGCAGGGAGGTGGTGGAGTCACCGTCCCTGGGGGTGTTCAGGAAAAGGCTGGCTGAGGCACTTAGTGCCATGGTCTAGTTGACTGGATAGGGCTGGGTGCTAGGTTGGACTGGATGATCTTGGAGGTCTCTTCCAACCTAGTTGATTCTATTCTATTCTATTAAATCTCCTATGACAGATCACAAGAATGTTCATGAGACACATAGAGAAGAAGACACCTGTGTTGGATATAGTAATATTGAATGTAGTGATTTTATAGAATTGTCTGTGGTACAGCTATTGGAATTTAAAACACTGAAATAAGCCATGGACAAGTGAGAGTGCAGGAGTTCAGATGTACTGGCAGAGGGTTGGAATAACCTTAGAGGCTGGTGTAACAAATGTAAACAAGTGTAAGCCTGGAGTCTGTGGTTTTCACCTATCTCTGCTGACTTAGAATTGCCAAACACAATATATGTGTTGTTGAGAGCATATGAAGAGTGTCTGCCAATTAGTGTGTAATCCTAACGTAGTCCTAACGCAGGTGCATGTAGCCAATCAGAATCTAACATGATGTTGTAATCCTATGATGTAGCCTTCTGATGAAAAAGTATATAACCCCATGCTTGGGGTACAATAAATGGATTTGGACTCATATTCGGATTTGGATTTGGATTGGCTTGTATCAGGCCTTTGCCCCGTCTCTTATTATCCCCCTGATACTATGGTATCACAGCCTGTGGCACACCTAGAGCAGAGCAGCACAGAATTTAGCTTTTGAAAGTATGAGATATAATCTGCCAACCAGCATTTACAATATATTAGAATAAGGCATTGCAGAACACATGTAAAAGTATCTTTAAATGACCTTGATATTTCAGAGGTCAGAATAGCTCTTTTTTCTCCTTCAATCTTTTGAGCCTGTCTTTGTCAGAACAGTAGGTTGCATAGGACTATTTCCTATCAAGTTTACAGCTTTTCATTTGTGCACAACAGCAGGGGAAAATAAATGGGGTTTTTTATTCTGTTACAATCACATAATTTCCAGTAAATGTCATATTATCCATATTTTGCAAGTATCTTTTCCTCCTTAATCTCTCTTCCTGCCTTCCCATTCATCCTAAGAAACTATTGTGCCTCAAATATAACCAAAAAGTCTAGACAGTGCCAGCTGTACAAAAGCGACAAACAGTTCATCTAGCTTTATCTTTTATTTTTTTTTTCCTGAAGGTGTCAGAGTAGCTCCTCAGAAAACCAAATTTGCTCATAAAAATCTAGATTTTTCTTTTCAGGAAAAAAAAAAAAGGACATATACAACCCACACAAAGGCTGAGCCTATTTCTATTTAAATTAGCTTTTCACAATGCATTTTTTGCCCTTTGCCAAGTTATTCACGAGTGACTTTTTGAATTCTGAATGCTAGTTCAAAAATTCATAAAAAAACTAATGGAATTGTTTTGAAGGAACAGAACACTTGAAAAATGAAATAGGATTTCAGCAATTCTCTGCCCCTGAATGGAAGGGTGCCTGCTCATCTAGAGGCTTTCTCTCTTCAGCTTCTTGGATGAGGGTGAGCAGAAGCTCCCTTCAGCCCTGCAGAAGCAGTGGTCCCTGCAACCTCCATCTGTAGTGGGTTGGTTTTGCACTGTTTTCCTACCAATCCACTGGATGAATTTTGCACAGGGAAAGATGTGCAGGTGGTGGTTTGCAGGTGGGCAGGAACAGCTACAACAATGTTTGTGTTGGTATGGTGGCCCCTTTGAAGGTTCCCACTACTGCTGCTATCAAAGCATATCTTGAAAGCCATGCCAACAGCTGAGGTGCATCACTGGTCTGCACTTTGAAATAGCAGGATTGTCAAAGCAAGACAAGCCTGTTCTGGTCATTGATATCAGAGGACTGGCAAACCAAGACAGGCCTGTTTTGGTCTTCAATATCACAAACTATGATAGATTGAGGGGCAATGGTATGTTAGGACAGGACCAGCATGGGATGCTATAAGGCTGCTAGCTCTTAGGCTCTAGCACCAGGCTCAGAACTGCAGAGGTAGAGGTATTTGCAGCAAACAGCATGTGCCTTCCATGCTGTGTGTGGAAGAGACAAGGTTTCCTAGCAAAGCTCTATGACAACAAAATAAAAATCACATCTCTCTGCAGGTTGTTCACCCACCTCAGAATTAATGCCAGTTATGAGTGGCATTAAAAACGTTAGGAGACACACATAAGCAGCAAACAGAAGCTGTAGTGTAGATTAAATTTACCAACTCAACACTGCAACTTCATAACCCACCTGCTTACTAATAAGATAATTGTTATGTTTTACTGCAGCTCTCAAATCAAAGCCTTCTAATTTTTTTTTTTTTGAGAGAGGACTCAATTTTCTTTATGTTTGGTTCAAGTTGTATTCAGAACAGTAAAACACAGAAGAAAAGCTTTCAGTTATCTTGTAACCACAATCACAACTTTTAATGGAAGCACGGAATGGAAAAGGGTAGACTCTGTGTTACATATAAAGCACAGTTTATTCTAGTTGCCAAAATAAATCAAAACAGTAATAATTTAATACTAAGCCCTATACTTATTTCACACAATGCAGCTAGCTTAAAGAAATGCATGCTGTGATTCTACCCTAAGAAAACTTAAGTACCATGAAAAACAATAACAGTAATGTTGCTGCAGACGTGGTGGCATAGGCAAAACAAGCTAGAAGCAATATATTTTATTAGACCAGCGGGCATATTAAGCTCCTGAGATCTGAATGCAGATGGCTTAATTTTGTTCATCTGTACATCTCACTCTAAAAAACAAATGACATTCTTACCACACATTTGTTCTTGTATGCTTCAACAAGTTGTCAATATTTTTTGGACTCTTTTTAATAAGAAAATATGTAGAGCTACCTTACAAAGTACTAAGTTTACAGACATAAGCATTGTGAAACCTTAAAATAGGATTTATATAATTTAGATGCTTATATTTTAAATCTACACTGGAGTTTGTCGCCTAAACTTCATTTGATGGTGAAGAGGTGGGAGTGGGGCTTTACATAACAACATTCATCTGGTGTTTCATGCATTGGTATTAGAAGTCATGTCACAGAATTGCTACAAAAGCAACTAGCTCATATGCAGATGGTTGTAAGTATTACAGTTAGCTGAGAAGAGCTTTACCTCAAGAGAAAAAACACACATCAGACCCCACCTGGAGTACTGTGTGCAGTTCTGGAGCCCCCAACACAAGAAGGACATGGAACTGCTGGAGCGAGTCCAGAGGAGAGCCACCAAGATGCTCAGAGGGCTGCAGCACCTCTGCTATGAGGACAGGCTGAGAGAGTTGGGGCTCTGCAGCCTGGAGAAGAGAAGGCTTCGAGGAGACCTTAGAGTGGCTTCCCAGTATCTGAAGGGAGCCTACAGGAAGGCTGGGGAGGGACTATTGACAAGGTCTGGTAATGTCAGGATGAGGGGGAATGGGTTTAAGCTGGAGGAGGGGAGATTTAGACTGGACATTAGGAGGAAGTTCTTTACAGTGAGGGTGGTGAGACAGTGGAATGGGTTGCCCAGGGAGGTTGTGGATGCTTCCTCCCTGGAGGCATTTAAGGCCAGGCTGGATGAGGCTTTGAGCAACCTGCTCTAGTGGGAGGTGTCCCTGCCTATGGCAGGGGGTTGGAGCTGGATGATCCTTGAGGTCCCTTCCAACCTAAACCATTCTATGATTCTATATACTGAACATAAATATAGGTTCATCAGCTTGAGTAGAATTATACTGTGTGACTGTTGACACTATAAATGGCTTATTAAGGACTGAAAATGTTGCTTGTCATAATGTGTGCCTGAAGAAATATCATCATCTTGTTTTACCTGGGAAGGATTCAATGAGGAGAGGCAGACTGATTCAGAAAAGGAGAAAACTGACACTCCCCACTTAGTTTGAGGAATATGGAGCAAATCAATTGATTTATATCACTCCTCAATCTTGTCTCTGTGAAGTTATCTCTCATTTTTAAATTAATGCAGTTCTGGATATGAATGTAAAACTCTAAAGTGAAAGGAAAATCTGTATTACAGAAACTAAAAATGTCATTGCAAGTTCCCATTTCTTGTTGAAACAATTATTGTGTGTTATCAGCTCCCCACAGGAAAAAATAAATGGGTGAAATTGTTTTCCTATGTTAAGCTCTCATACAGATAAGTAAAATGTCAAAAGTCAAATTATGATATAATTCTGATTTATTAATTCCCATTCCTTTTCACATATCTTTCATTTAAAAACTTTTCAGATAAAACACCCTAGAATAGAAAAATTATTCTCTTGACTAGTTTAACCCTGTGCTTTTTCCATTAAACCAGTAGGTGTTTCATTCATGCAGACTCCAGTAAGAATAGGATCAAAATATGTATCGAGTGGGAAAATTGGGAAAAAACTACAGTATCATCCAGACTCTGAATAAAATCTGTATTTGAGATTCATATAGAAATAGTTGGGCAGGTTTTCATTCTGGTTTGCATGGTCATTATGCCTTTTTTTTTCCCTCTAAGACACATTGAAAGTATTTTTTTATTTAGTTTTTAAAAGTAATTGATTAATTCATTGAAATAAGATGCATGAGAGAAACCAGAAAAGTATCAAGGTGATTAGAAGTACTGAAAAAGAAATAAAATCTGATTTAACATTCTAAAATAAATTCAAGCTCTGATCTTTCCTAACAAAATGGCCAATGGGATGAGATTTAACAAAGCCAAGTGCAGGGTTCTCACTTTGGCCACAACAACCACTGGCTGGGGACAGAGTGGCTGGAGAGCAGCCAGGAAGAAAGGGACATGGTGGGTACTAGTAGATAGTAGCTGAACATGAGCCAGCAGTGTACCCAGGTGGCCAGGAAAGCCAATGGCATCCTGGCCTGTATCAGGAACAGTGTGGCCAGCAGGACAAGGGAGGTTATTCTTTCCCTATACTCAGCACTGGTCAGGCCACATCTCTAGTCCTGTGTCCAGTTCTGGGCTCCTGAATTCAGGAGAGATGTTGAGAGGTTGTAATGTGTCCAGAGAAGGGCAATGAAGCTGGTGAGAAGCCTGGGACAGAGGCCTATGAGGAGAGGCTGAGGGAGCTGGGATTGTTTAGCCTGGAGAAGAGGCTCAGGGGTGACCTCATTGCTGTCTACAACTATCTGATGGGAGGTTGTAGCCAGGTGGGGGTTGGTCTCTTCTGCCAGGGAACCAACAATAGAACAAGGGGATAGTCTGAAGTTGTGTCAGGAGAGATATAGTCTGGATGTTAGGAGGAAGTTCTTCATAGTCCTGAAGAAACCAAGATTACACTCTCGGTTCACACTTGCAAAAGAATTCCAGATGAAACTTTTTTCTTAACTATTATATACATTGTTTTTTCACTGCTCTATACTATGATATTTTGGATGGTAAACTAACACTGTGAGGTAACAATATGAAAATAAAGTCTGACTGTTTCTTTTTGGGGGAGTGGTGGTAAAGGGGAAAGGACATTATTTCCGAGGTAAGCTCAAGCATACTCTTCAATAACTGTAATTCTTATGTAGTGGACTACATCTCAGACACTTTCTACATGATTTTGAGGCTACTCTTCATGCTGTACCCAAACAGGTAATGATGCAGTGAAAATCAGATGTCTTTCTTCATTATAGTTCCTTTTCTTGTAATAAGAATACCAATGATTTTAAAATGCATGTATTATATGGAATTTCTTGCTGAACTTAAGTGCTATCAATATAGTTTCACTTAGTAGCTCTACGTTAAGAATTTGAGTATACATGGCATTAATGAGGCCACACCTCGAGTGCTGTCTTCAGTTCTGGGTACCTCAGCACAATATATTAAGGCAGTGTTGAGCCTGCAAAGAGCAATTAAGCTGATGAAGGGTCTAGAGAATGAGTCTGAAGAAGAGTCACTGAGGGAACTGGGATTGTTTAGTGTGGGGAAGAGGAGACTGAGAGGAGATTTTCTCACCCTCTATAACTAACCGAAAGGACAGTAGAGAGGTAGATGCTGGTCTCTTCTCACAGGTAATTAGTAATAGAGCAAGAAGAAATGGCCTCAAGCTGCACCAGGGGAGGTTTAGGCTTGATATTAGGAATTTTTGAACTGGAAGAATGGTCAAGCATTGGAACAGGCTGCTCAGGGAGGTGGTTGAGTCACCACCCTGGAAGTGTTTAAAAGTCATATAGATGTGGCAATTAGCAACATGGTCTAGTGGTGAACTTGGTAGAGTAGGGTTAATGGTTGGACCTGATCATCTCGAGGTTCTTTTTCAATATGAATGATTCTATTGTTCCATAAATAGAAAGAGATTGAAAAGAGTAGAAAACAATTCAAGCTAAATATTCAGTTAGTGTCATTGTATACAGATTGGTTTTAAGTATGCATATAGATTGTTTTTAAGGAGAGAGGGAACACGAAGTCCATGTGCTGTGGTACTTATACTCTAGTTTATTAAGCTATCATCCTGATAGACTCCATTGCACACTTAAATTATCTAGAGCTTTCAAAGAAAAGTCAGGAAAATAATAAATGTTTGGTTGGGACAATATTGTTGAATTTAGCATACTCTAGGAGAATGTAAAAGTGAAACGAACTCTTTTGATCCATATCAATAATGCATTGAATGTCATTTAAATATATTTTAAAAGGTTGCTTAACAAGCATCTTGGGTGCCTTAAGCACAGATTTATTTACTTTTTGTAACATCTTAATGAACTGAGGCTTTATAAGTCTTTTGTGTCTTTAGTAGTCACTAACACACTTCTGAGACAAACATTTTTCTCTAGCTTCTTTCTTTGTGTAGGATCAAGATAACCTTAACAATTTCATCACACTGAAGTAAAACAACAAGAAGCAGCACCATGGTAATAATATCTACTCAAAATGCTTATATGTCAATATTCTGATATGACTCATCACGAAAGGGTGGCTGACTCACACAAACTCCCATCACAGCATTTTTTTCCTCAATTGACATAGAAAACAAACTTGGTTGGAATTGTTGGTTGTAAATCTTTTTTTTTTTAATACCCTTACATAGAAAGGCACAATTAAAAACAGGCACCCCCCTGAAAAAATCTACAGCAAAACCTCCCCAAATTTGATAAGTCTTCAGGTTTCTAAAAGCAACACTTTGGATACAAATATGAAAAACCAAAAGATCACAATTTTAACAACAGTATACACAGCAGCACATTTCACTTGTTACTTAATATCATAACTAAGTGGTACACCTCTTTGTCACAGAAACACAGAATTAACCAGGTTGGAAAAGACCTTCGAGATCATGGAGCCCAACCTAACATCTTCTAATTAACTAAACAATGGCACTAAGTGCCTCATCCAGCCTCCTTTTAAACATCTGCAGGGACGGTGATTCCACCACCTCCCCAGGCAGCCCATTCCAATGCCAATCACTCTTCCTGCGAAGAATTTCTTCCTAACGTCCACCCTAAAAATGCCCTGGTGCAATTTGAGACTGTGCCCTCTTGTTCTGTCACTGGGTAGCTGGGAGAAGAGACCAACCCCCCCCCCCCCCAGCTCCCTCAGCCTCTCCTCGTAGGGCTGTGCTCGAGGCCTCTCACCAGCCTCGTCGCCCTTCTCTGGACACGCTCAAGCATCTCAATGTCCCTTCTAAACTGGGGGGCCCAGAACTGGACACAGTACTCAAGGTGTGGTCTAACCAGTGCAGAGTACAGGGGCAGAATGACCTCCCTGCTCCTGCTGACCACACCATTCCTGATGCAGGCCAGGATGCCACTGGCTCTCTTGGCCACCTGGGCACACTGCTGGCTCATGTTCAGGCGGGTATCAATCAGCACCCCCAGATCCCTCTCTGTCTGGCTGCTCTCCAGCCACTCCGACCCCGGCCCGTATCTCTGCATGGGGTTGTTGTGGCCAAAGTGCAGCACCCTGCACTTGGAGCTATTGAATGCCATCCCATTGGACTCTGCCCATCTGTCCAGGCCGTCAAGGTCCCGCTGCAGAGCCCTTCTGCCCTCCAACTCAGTCACATCTGCCCCCCCACGTTATTCATCAGATCTAATTTTAGGCAAAGCAAAGGCTACTCATTCTAAAGCCCATAGAGGTCATCTTAAAAAGTAAGTTCTAATCACCCACCTCCATGCACTTATCTGAATTACTCACTAGAGGAACTTTTCCTCTCTGCAGTAGCAATGGCTGGGAATAATTTCCAATTATTAAAGCTGACCATTGTGAGCCCCCCAGTTTAGCATACCAAAAAGGTAGAAATGTTAGAAGGTCACTAGCAGCAAGGTTCAAACTAGAGCTTGAAGTCTGTGTCCCTTTACATTTTGCATCCATCCTTTCACTAAGTTGCTGAAGTTGTTTCTCTAATTCATAATTTTAACCTGTAAGTTATAGTACGTGACATTATTTGCACTTCCTTTGAAGTAAAACATATAAACTTTAATTCATTGCTGTCTAGTTTTGAATAACTCACTAATATATTAAATGAACATTTATAGAGAACGTTTTAATCAAATCTCTCCTTAACATTCTGATTATTATTACTCAAATGCACACAAGAGAATCATTCAGACCCTTGTTTTCAACCATACAGAATTGATTGCTCTATAAAAGAAGATCACTCATTTCTAATTAAAAAAAAAAACATCCAACTTGCTCTTCAGCCATGACTTTGTTAAACCTACAAGATTTTATGCATTATAAAAAGTGTTAGATTGGTATTTTGAGCATGCTGCTTTCATAATGAAACTATTGTTTGGTTTATATTTTATTAGTCTTTGCACAGAATAATGGCAAATAGAATTTCTTTCTAAATATATTCTGGAGTGGAATTAAATTCATTACCAAAAAAAAAAAAAAAACCAACCAAAAAACAAACCAAACCAAAACCAAGAAAAGCATCAGCTCTGGTAATTATTAAGATCATTTGAAGCAAGGAGAGGAAAGCTGCATTCAAAATGGAAAATGGTTCATTCCTGTCATTAACTCCAGAAACTGAGCAGAGTCTGCTCTTGAGCTCTAAATGCTTGGAAAACAGCCCTCTTTATTCTTTAACAATTTTGTCACTTAGCACCTGCTGAAAATGAAAATCTACACATTTGTTGCAGCACCTTCCTGCATTCCAATGTATTGAATGAGAAAAAGCAACAGAAATGAAAAGAATTAAAGCCAACATTTTTTGGGAAAATGGCACACATTTTGTCTAAGACAGGTAGAACATAGACCACTTAAAACAGGCTGAAACCTTCAAAGATTCCTCCCTGCTTCTTTTTCTTCTCTTTTAAAAACATGATGACTTGAGGTATATAAGATCCAAATCATAGAATGGCCCAGGTTGGAAGGGATCTGAGACATTATCTACTCCAAAGTCCCCTTCATGGGCAGTGATGTCTCCTAACTACGCTTGGTTGCCCAAGGCCTGAAATTTAATTATTTCTTCATTCTATTTCTTTCCACGGTGGACTTTTCAGCACTAAAACCACCTGTGTGTCAGTTAAGATCTTCTACTATGCTAATGAAGGTTCTCTCAGAAAGAACAGGCAAAAAAGATTCAATAAATTGCAACCTTTAAAAAACAGTGAGATAACTACTCAGAGAAATTAGACACCTTTTTCCCTAGAAAATCTAAAGATGACAAAAGTTATGGGTAGCAGATGGGAAAGAATAAATTGGCACATTCAGGATTATTCCAGGAACATTTTAAACCAAAATGGATACATTTAAATAATAAAAAAGACTTGTCTCAATTTGCATTGAATTAAGTACTGTTAGAATTTGGTTGTGAACATGCACAAATCTCTAAACCTAAAATTCCACTCATTCCAGCCAGAGTTGTTTTCAAAGGGACTTTAAGAGGACTAATTAATGAATAAAGACAATAAAGAATACTTCTGAAGAAAAGGCTTCAGGAGTATGAACCAACTGAGTAGCTCTGATTACATCTGTGAGGTTTAAGGGCTTCTTAAAGTTAATAGAATGGAAAAATACGTTAAGATTAAAAACGTCAAGGGAGAACTGAGTAGCTGCAAGGCTTGGACTCATCATGACGATATGGCAGTGGAGACGTGTACTTCCAGACACACAACCCTCTTAGACCCAAGCTAGACTTCATTTGACCTGAAAGAAACTCTGAAAAAGCAGGGAGACTTTCTAGTGGCAGATCTCTCAGCACTGTAAGTAACAGACAGAATATTATTAAACTTAACTTTTAAAAAGAAGTCACTGCCAGAAAATATTTTTGACCCACACTATGATTAAATTAATATTACACTGTTAAAATATGATTCTTTCTCAAACCTGAACATTCACTCAGTTATGTCAGAGGCAGCAGGTATGCCTTAATTAAAATTTCACATATAAAAGAAAAAAATATGCTTATCTGACCAAGCTGATGGTATAAATGTCTGAAAATGTATTTGCACATTGCAGGGCATTTTAGAATGGGTAATTACATAACCACAAACCAAGAACTATCAATCTTGCTGCTTATGTGAGTATTTTCATAGAATCATAGAATCAACCAGGCTGGAAGTGACCTCCAAGATCATCCAGGCCAACCTATCACTCAGCCCTATCCAGTCAACTAGACCATGGCACTAAGTGTCTCATCCAGGCTTTTCTTGAACACCTCCAGGGACGGTGACTCTACCACCAGCCTGGGTAGCCCATTCCAATGCCAATCACTCTCTCTGGCAAGAACTTCCTCCTAACATTCAGCCTATACTTCCCCCGGCACAACTTGAGGCTGTGTCCCCTTGTTCTGTTGCTGGTTGCCTGGGAGAAGAGACCAACCCCCACCTGGCTACAACCTCCCTTCAGGGAGTTGTAGACAGCAATGAGGTCTGCCCTGAGCCTCCTCTTCTGCAGGCTAAACAATCCCAGCTCCCTCAGCCTCTCCTCATAGGCGCTGTATTCCAGGCCTTTCACCAGCTTTGTTGCAATTCTCTGGACACATTCCAGTATTTCAACATCTCTTTTGAATTGAGTGGCCCAGAACTGGACACAGTTCTGTAGTTACAAATTTTCTGTAGTTACAAGTTAGAATAGCCATGACAATTTGTACCTTGCAAAGCAGATAATTTCTCAGTCAGATCTCTCAGATTTTTTTCCCTCTGTATGGAAATGGGATTTATTAATGGGATTTGGTTTTAACAATGGGGAACACGAATGTCATCCTTTATTGATACCGCCTGGAGAGAACAGAGATCTCTGTACATCAGAAAGATACATAATTTCTTTGTTTCAGTTAATTATATTTTCATTAATACAGAAAAGTAATCAACTACCAATTTTCTGATTTTAATTTGACTTTTGGAACATTTATTTCTCAGTTCCTGAATTAAAGTTTAATTCCTCTTTCAGAACAAATAAACATCTATTCTATATGTGTCTCCATGTATGTTTAGGGTAACTTAAACTGTATTTTGGCTCAGAGAAAGCATAAAGATGAGATGAAGACCTACATTAGTGCCCAATCAGTTTACTAATTTGAAGGTTGTCCTTACAACTGCCAGAGTTTGCAAAGGTGGAAACTGAATAATTCCCTCCATATGCAGTCATTCATTTTTAGCACATCAAAATCAGCCAAGGCTCTTTTTCTCTCTCTCTAGTTAAACATGAAATACTGAACTCCTACCTACACCATAAGTGATGAATTATGTGTTTCTTTAAACGATTACTACAAATAGTAACATGCATCTGGTTTCAATGTTTTTCCTTTTCTTGGTCTATTTGAAATACTGCTTCTCAGTAGAGCACAAAGCATAGGGAGAGAAGGAATCATCTAAGGACCAACAACCTCCTTCTGATATCAATCAGACTATTGAGGACTGTCTCTGCTTTCTTCATATGAGAGTCAATAATAGAGACTATGGATGTTTACTGTGAGGTTAATCACTAGACTGTAATTGCCTGTCTGTAGTAACCAAATAAATCAGTTCCATACAAAACAAAATTAACTAAGAGATCCTGGATATTGAGCTTCAGTAAATATGAATGATTACTTGAATTCTCTCAAAACAACTCACAAAAAATGATTTCCAGACTAATATACTAGAAGAAAATTACAAACCATAATTCAGTATAATTTCTGATAATGAGAAGGGAAAATAAGATACATCAACATAAAAAAGTAAACTTTCCACCATAAAAGTAATGTCTGCAACTCAGCCTAATGCACAACATAAATGCTGTTACTAACTTTCAGTGTGCAATATATTTATATATTATATACTAAAAAGGAAAAAGGAAAAGCCCATAAAACTCTTCCTATAATAATAGCTGTTTCTTGGTTTATTAGGTATTTTGAAGAAGCAAGAACATATATGGCAAGTGTTTTTGGCAACTACATGAATCTAGCTCACCTCCAGTGTACTGTGGAACTACATTGTATTAGACAATTATGTTCTCCAGTCTTCCAATGACATCCTATAACTCTAGAGGTTAATTTTTTGTCTTATATTTAGTTACACAAAAGAGGCCTAGTGAGGATTTTAAAATTTCATGCATCTGTTTTTGTATTGTTCTGCAGCTGTTAACGTAACTATTAAAGTATATATTTTGGTTTCATCTATGATGTACTTTACAATTTGATATGATAGTTTTAAATGCAGGTTATATTAAAGGCGTATATTTCAACTGCTGCTTCTTAAATTATAGAGTCTATTTATGTTACATAATTAAGTTTTTGGAACTTGATAGATCAAAACAGTTCTGATGTCAGAAATCAGAAAATAGGTTGATTGCTAACTATGCGATCAGGAATTTCTTGAACTATAAACTACAGAAGGATGAGAGGGAATACCAGTGGAAGAATGCTACTGTCCTTCAGTCCTATGCTGCTCAAACACTATCTCTGACATAGTCCTCAGGTTTCAATGGGCTGGAGCCACTCTTACGGGGTTGTATTTACAGGTATTCTCATGTTCAAAGGCAGCACCACTGCTACTCAGTTACAGTTACAGCTACACTTATGTCCCAAGGCATTTAGCCACCCATAAAGTATGACAGACTTAATCACCTTGGTTTTAGTTAGTGGCAGTCCTTGATGGAGTTGTCTATTCCTTGACCCATTTTCCATTCAAAACCAAGACCTACCCACAAGCTTCATCAGCAGACCAAAACTCAAACTTGTTCAGTCTTACACATACTACTGTAAAGTATGCAGGACAGCTTTATGTATCAACCATTCATATCTAGGCACACAGCAAAGTAGTGCTCAAAAGTGGTTTAGCAAGCATAGCGACTCAAATATGCACAGCTTGAATCAGAATCTTCAGTGATTTTTCTAAGTATAAGAGATAGTAAGAGCCTGTAATTACCTGTAACTGTTAACTCCGTAGTTCTTCTGACAACAAAGAATCCATACTTTAACTCACAAGTGTAATTTCCAATGTCATCCTCTCTAACTTCACGAATGACAAGAGTGTCCTTTTTAAACACAATACTTGATCTCCACGTCTTTGACTTGCATTCCTGTTTAAAGATAATATAACACTTTGGTGACTGCGTTCTTACACTTACATTGAACCACCATTAATAATGCTACCCAAAGGCAAGGTGGCTAGGCAAGAACCCAGGCTAGCTATGAACTTCACATGTGCTGACTATCCAAAAATACAGTTCAGTTAAGCGTTTATTAAAAAGAAGAAAGACTACAGAATTGTATCACATTGCCCTCTGACACAAAAAAAAAAAAAAAAAAGAAGGAAGAGAATCTGATTCCTTTTGTGGTTTTCTTTTGACATTAGTTTCCTGAGGGGATTGTACTTCATTATTTACCCTTATATTTACATCTCTTATCCATGACTGTCATATTGCCAGTAGCTACAGGCTGCAGGGAAGATTTTTTTTCTTTCATTCATTAAAAAATAAAACAAACAAATAATTAAAAATGTAGAGAGACAGAAGATGAGAATGAGGAGAAATGAGGATAAGCTTCCTAAAAATATCTTGGCATCAAAGCTCTCTGAAGGTGAGTTTTCCATCTACAAAAAACAGTTAATGCTTCAGTTGTTGGTATTAAAACATTTTTTATGTTATAAGAGAAAATACATATTTTTGCAGGCAATTATCATAGGTCCCTAAAATGATTAACTTATTTTACAATCACAGAATTATAGAATGGCTTATATTGGAAGGGACCTTAGAGATCATCTACTCCAACCTCCCCACCATGGACAGGGATGCTTCTCAGCTAGACTCAGCTGCTTAAGGCCTCATCCAGCCTGGACTTAACCGCTCCCAGGGAGGAGGTATCCACAAGCTCCCTGGGATGTAGGTAGTAATTGAAACAGTATTGAATACTGTTTGAGTTTCTGTGTTTTCTAGCTATTACTTTGTTAATTGAAAATTGATGTATTTATAAGCTATTAGAAAAATGTATTTGTGCTTTTCCTAAGATGTCTTTTGACTTACTGTCACAAAATATTTTACTTGATTTTCTTAGGATAATCATTTATAAAATAAGGGCTTTTTTAAAATGTTAAAGAGGTTGTTTGAGTTCATTCACACAAATATTGTCAAATATTGATTCAGAAAAAGGCAATCCCCTGAGCTCTTAAGAAGCCAATCATAGTTTCAAATTTCAGAAAACTTCAGGTACATGTTGCATTAGAAACACAAAACACAGGAGAATTATAAGCAAAGCATTATTTACATACCCCTTATCTTAGACATGCTGTCAGCTTATTTGGCTAAAATCTTTCGAGCCCCAAGTTTTTACTTGTTAGACAGCACAGTCCTGTGTACCATATTTAAAAGCATTTAGTCTACCAGGCAAATTACCAGACCTCTAAAACATAAATAGAATGCATACCAGCACATACTGAAACTAGGGCTTCCTGTGTACACAAACATCTGTAGACATCTGTGTAGACAAAATACAGAGAATCTAAATTTCAGATTTACTGAGCTTTAAAGCTTGAGGACTTAAAATCGTGTGGCTTATAATACTGAAATACTGAGTATTTCCTGCAGGCAGTAAGAAACCCAGAACTCAGGCAGCTGCTCATGGAAGTTCAGCATGCTCCTCCTGGGCAGTGCTATTTGCAGGAACTTGGCACTTCAGTAATGATCCAGAAATCAGTACACAATATTTATGTGAATTTGATACAAATAAGGACAATATTTTTGCAAGTAAAAGCTAATATATCAAGATCAAGTTTTGGAAGATTTTGCATCATTTTATGCTGCAAAATTGAGCCATTTATTTAGATAACAGCATGGGTTTTGAAACAGACTCCAGACTGGTATGGCACAAGTAGCTGCTGTTTAATCAGCTCACATAGCTTTACCTTAGCATGTCAAATCAGCCCAGACACTTTTTTAGCCCTCCTGCTAGCAGAAAGCTGCTAATTCTTTGTAATGCCTACAAAAGTATATTAAGGAAATATCAGCTCCAAAGTTACCAAAGCAAGCATTTGAATTTCTCTCTTGCTTAATTCTTTTCCACCCTTTATTCTATTGCCTGCTTTTAAATTCAAAAACAACCCAAGCCCCATACCACATCAAGATCATTACACTCATATCACATTAAGAATACTGCATAATATCTCACTGAAGGTGAAAATCTTTTACATTCCTTACCTTATACCACAGAATTTCGGGGTCCCTAAATGGAAATAAAAAATCCTCAATTTCAGGACATGAGATTTCCTTGCTTTTGCTAAGTTCAGCTTTCTCAAAATATTTCATCTTTGAATTGTAGCAGAGTCCACTGTCATTTTCACCCACCGTCAGTGAAATGGACACTTTCATACAGTAAGTTGAGTTTCTGTAATGCAATAAAAATAGAAATAAAAATCTAATATGAAAGAAAAAAAAAATGCCAATGTATATGACTTGGTTTTAAGCCATTATTTTCATCCCAAGCAAAAGACAGAAAATCAGACATTGTATTTTCTGTATATTTCACAAATATTCATCATAATTTTACTCCTTTCTCAGACACTAACTACAATATTTAGAAGATTCTGATTGAACTTTATCTTTGACAGAAAGGTTTACCTCTCCTTTTTGTCAAACTCTTTCTAACACTAATGTCCTTACTGTGTATTTGAGAACATCTCCAAAACTGAATAGGCAATAAAAGCTCCACAGATTTACCAATGAAACTAGACAGCCTACTTGTTCTCAGGGGTGAACAGGTCATGTTGTAGTACCACAGACAAATGCCTAATTGGAACTCGAGCACCACAGCAAGAAGCCACCCAGTCAGCAGATCTGAGCATCCTTTAAATTGGGAGTGGTAACCATTTTTCAGACTTCAGTTAAAACTAATCTGGTGACTCTTCCAATTATAGAATAAAGGATGTTTTAATCTAACAGGCTGTTACCTTGTATACCTTAGCCTTCAGTCCCCATACTCTCACAATGTTGCTTCTGCATTACCTACAGCCTTCATTAGTTTGGGCTTGCCTGAAACATGCTATTTCTTCTGCCTTTGGATGTGGGTATGTCAGGCAGCCAATGAACAAATGAAGGCTGTGGTATACGAAGTCTCAACTAGGGTATGTTGTCTTTCTTCACACATTTCACTATCTACTTTAATCAGGCTGTGATGGTTTGGGTATCCCCTGCCCCCCCCCAACTTTAGAAATCACCCAGACTAGACTTAGTCGGCACTGGAAATTTGAATGAAGCTTGTATTTACACCTAGCACAATTTACAAGCAGATAGTTACAGTATATGCAGATATATACAGAAATAAACAAGGTAAAAAGGTAATACAGAAACACAACTCCCCTCCCAGAAACCTGAATCCCCAGGAGGGGCTCTCAACCACCCCTCACCTTCCCCCTACCCCTCTCAACCTTACCCCATTCCCAAGGCAGAATGGAGGTTCGGCCAAGAGGATTAAGAAGCAAAGGTGAAATCAACCAAAGCAAATGGAGGATGAGGTTAGAAAGCAAGATGGAGTTCAGTCAGCAGCCTCAGCTCTCCCCAGCAGGCAAAGCAGAAGAAGAACCGCCCAGCACCAAGTGCCCAAGCAAAGTGACCTTATCTAATGTTTTGCATTTCTTCTTTACACATCTCAGCAAGACTGTGAGCGAAGTAGACAACACCATTGTTTTCATTTCTCAGCCTATTATCTAGTTCTTCTCACCAAAACATCCCAGCTATGCTCAAACTGGCACACAGGCTCAAAGACAAAAATAGACTTGAAATAGGGTGGTTTGTTTTCTTATTTTCCTCTCTTTCTTTTCCTTTTGATTTTCCAAGTGAACATCAAATGAGTGTGCAAAGTTGAGTACTCCACAGGAACACACTGTGACAATGCAAGATCTCTCTCATATTTCATAAACACAATTGACCTCTGATCAGTTGAAAGAGGATCCTTCACAAGTGGAGTGGTGATTTACAAAAGCCTCGTATGTATCGGACATGGCAGCATCTCAAAGATGGCTACATTTTGTCATTCTCTTTAGATTTAGTAATGTGTTTATTTTCTTCTTTTTTTTTTTTCCATTCAAGAAGAGGGGATAGAAATGCTTAAGAACAAAGAAGAAGAGTCACTTATTCAAAGAACTCTATAGTCTAATTCTCTGAAGCAAATGTAAGCCT
This sequence comes from Tricholaema leucomelas, assembly GCA_013400475.1. Classification (NCBI taxonomy): domain Eukaryota; kingdom Metazoa; phylum Chordata; class Aves; order Piciformes; family Lybiidae; genus Tricholaema lacrymosa; species Tricholaema leucomelas. Next base: position 15,484 of record WAAF01003290.1, on the reverse strand, counting down.
GAAAAGGACCTATAACTGAACTGGAGAATATTTTTGTGAATGCAGATGCTGGAACAGAAGGACTCTTAGCTCTGCAGCTAATTCATAGACTTGTAATGAAGCTGTAAGTATAATTTATTATCCTCTTCAAGAATCTGTCTGGATAAAGTAAACAGAGTTGTTTAAATTTTATGCAAAACAGAATATGCATCCACTGAATCTGGAATGCTCTTGCTGCTTTTTAAGCTATCTGAGAACCAACCACACCCTTACCTGTACATACAATTTAAAATCATCCAGTATTTTAAAGAATTCATTTTCATTACTGTACATTGCTATTCCTTCATTAATATGCCACTTGGAATAGTTGTTCATTTTGTGGCTTAAAAGTGTCACAAAAAGCCACCTAAGCCCATTTCTTAATGGATAAAATTCACTTTCTCTGTTCTTGAAATACCTAGACCTTGGAAATAAGGATGAGGTCTAATGAATCCATCAAGTTCTGAGGATCAAAGTACACTAACTAGATAGAATAGAATAGAATACAACAGAATAGAATAGAATAGAATAGAATAGAATGGAATGGAATGGAATGGAATAGAATAGAATCAACCAGGTTGGAAGAGACCTCCCTTCATTTGATGACAGGGAACAACACATAAGAAGATATCGTCTATTTAATTTGCACATTTAAATATTCCTTTTTATGTTTTTAAGACTATACTATATAAGTATAGTATATTCTAGAATATATTAATATAGTATATTCTAGAATATATTATTGAATATATTAAGGAATCTCATAATTAAAGAAACAATCTAGAAGAAACTGAGAGGGAGAAACAAAATAATTGTCATCTCACTCTCTAAACAAGCACGGTAAGCAAAATTGTCCTCCCTTCAGTATTCAGAGTGAAGTGGGCAAAATAAAAATCTGATTTATTTTGTCCTGCTAAGAGCCTTGTTCTTCAACAGTGGCATCAACTAAAGCACATCCAAGTTTCCATTGCAACAGCAGATCTTAATAGCAATGTTCCAGTACCTGAAGAGGCTGACAAGAAGGATGGAGAGAGACTGTTTACAAACAACAGGTTGAGGGGCNGAATATATTAATATAGTATATTCTAGAATATATTATTGAATATATTAAGGAATCTCATAATTAAAGAAACAATCTAGAAGAAACTGAGAGGGAGAAACAAAATAATTGTCATCTCACTCTCTAAACAAGCACGGTAAGCAAAATTGTCCTCCCTTCAGTATTCAGAGTGAAGTGGGCAAAATAAAAATCTGATTTATTTTGTCCTGCTAAGAGCCTTGTTCTTCAACAGTGGCATCAACTAAAGCACATCCAAGTTTCCATTGCAACAGCAGATCTTAATAGCAATGTTCCAGTACCTGAAGAGGCTGTACAAGAAGGATGGAGAGAGACTGTTTACAAACAACAGGTTGAGGGGCAATGGTTTCAAACCAGAAAAGAGCAGATTTAGATTGGATGTTAGGAATGAGTTCTTTACTATGAGGGTGGTGGAATACTGCAACAGGGGACCTTTGCTGAGGCGCCATCCCTGGAAATATTCATGGTGAGACTTGACAGGGCTCTGGGAAACCTCATAGAATCACAGAATCAACCAGGTTGGAAGAGACCTCCAAGATCATCCAGTACAACCTATCATCCAGCCCTATCCAGTCAACTAGACCATGGCACTAAGTGCCTCATCCAGGCTTTTTCCGAACACCTCCAGGCACAGTGACTCCACCACCTCCCTGGGCAGCCCATTCCAATGGCAAATCACTCTCTCTGTGACAAACTTCCTCCTAATACCAAGCCTGTAACTACTCTGGATCTTGAGGCTGTGTCCCCTTGTTCTGTTGCTGGTTGCCTGATCTACTTGAGGATGTCCCTGCTTACTGCAGAGGGGTTTGGACTAGATGACCTTTAGAGGCGTCTTCCAATCCAAACCATTCTATGATTCTGTGATACTATTTCTGTAAGAAGAGAGGTAGTTTGGAAATATCTCAGAATAATGGAACCCATTTTTTGAAGAAGATGTTGATATTTCATGACTCAAAGCTGTGTGTGTCGATCATTTGAGTCATATGGATATAAGCTACTTGCAGATAGAAGTGCAAATTGGCTGGGCTTTAAAGTAATTGTGCTCTGAACAGTCAGATATAAGGTACTGAAACGTTTTGAGCACACACTTTGTCAGCTGAACTCCCTAACAGAATTTTCTCTCAAAAGTATCACCAAGAAAACCTGAAGTTCCAGATGCCCTCTGGTCACATAGACCTTTTTATGGTAATTCTGAATACTAACTGCATTGTCAACCTGACTCATCTCATAATCTGTGTCAGAAACCAAAGCTTTTGGGATGAAACACATCTCCAGAACAATGTTATAACAGGCAGCATGAGCAAAGAATAACAATCTAATGGGCTCACATAACAGAAAAAAAGAGAAAGAAAACTAAACAGTCCCCAGACGGAAATGAAGAAGAAAGAGGAGATGAGTTTGCTGATTACAGCTGGGGCATGATGGATATAGTTTATGTGGAGCCCCTAAGATAGCAGAAAAAGTAACAGCCAGCAAAAGCCCTCCAGCAGGCATGCATATACTGCAGAGGATTAAAAACTGTTCACATGTTAGAACTGAGAACATTTTCTGTATGTCTCTTACTGGAGGCACCAGATCAAACGAGCAAACAAACAAATTACAATCCAATGTCACATTCATTATCAAAAAGCAAATGCTACAAATAGATTTTCTCATTTTGTTCTCCAATGTGGTTCAAACTGTGGACCTTTTTGACCAGGCAGATACACTTCACAGCAGAACCAGTCTAAAAACTCAAAGCTGCAAAAAACTCAAAGCTACTTCAGCAAAATTCAGGGAATGGAGATGACAGAAGTTATGGATGCACTGCAGGATGGGCCTGCAAATACAGAACTTCCACTGATTAACGTAAGGCTGAGATCTCATCCGTACAAATACTTTTGAGCTGGCTCCTTACTGCATACAAATAAGAAAAAAAAATGTACCTGTTGTAGATTTAGGGTTAATTGCTATAACCATAGAGATAAATTTCTCCAGAGAACCAGAAAGTCCCTGAGGGGCTGAGAGGGAGGATGCAAGATACTGCGATTTGTTGTTCTATTCCCAGTTGCTGTATCTTCCTCTACATAAAGAGCAGACTGTTCAGTCTCTCCTTTCAAAGAATCATAGAATTGTAGAATCAACCAGGTTGGAAGAGACCTTCAAGCTCATCCAGTCCAACCTAGCACCCAGCCCTGTTCAATCAACCAGTCCATAGCACTAAGTGCCTCATCCAGGCTTTTCTTGAACACCTCCAGGAATGGCGACTCCACCACCTCCCTGGGCAGCCCATTCCAATGGCAAATCTCTCTGGGAAGAACTTCCTTATAACATCCAGCCCATACCTCCCCTGGCACAACTTGAGACTGTGTCCCCTTGAGCTCCTATCACCTCAGTTTTGGGGGAGTATGGCTTTGGCTGCTGAGCTATTTTCTAACTATGCACTGCGGCCTGCTGTGAGGGGAGGAATTTTGGGAGATCTGAGGCCTACTGGGATTGCTTTGGAGGGGCTGCTGAGGCCTACTGAGGCCTGTACTGAAGCTTAGCTTGGGGGGTGGCGCTAGGCAGGATTGATTCTGAGTGTGTATATATGCTTCTACTTTGTATTTTCTTTTGTATTTTCTTCACTTTTGTTAATAGTATTTCCATGTAACCTCCAGTTCTTTGTGAGTGGTTTTGTATTTACTCCTTTGCAGTAAATTCCTTCTGTCTGGAGCTATTTCCAGCTCAAATTATAAAAGAGAATGATAGAATCAGTCAGGGTTGGAAGGGACCACAAGGATCATCTAGTTCCAGCCCCCTGCCATGGGCAGGGACACTCTACCCTAGGATTGGTCTGCCCACAGCCTCATCCAGCCTGGTCTTAAACACCTCCAGCGATGGGGCCTCAACCACCTCCCTGGGCAAGCCATTCCAGGCTCTCACCACTCTCATGCTCAACAACTTCCTCCTCATCTCCACTCTGAATCTCCCCACCTCCAGCTTTGCACCATTCCCCCTAGTCCTGTCACTCCCTGAGAGCCAAAAAAGTTCCTCCCCAGCCTTTTTGTAGGCCCCCTTCAGATACTGGAAGGCCACAATAAGGTCACCTGGGAGCCTCCTCTTCTCCAGACTGAACAGCCCCAAATCAAGATGACACCAAAAAACAAAATCAAAAACGAACCAACAAAAAAGCCACAAGGATGATTGGGGGACATCTCCCCTACAAAGAGAGACTGAGAGTCTTGGGGCTGTTCAGTCTGGAGAAGATTGAGAGAGGATCTGATTAATGTGTACAAATATCCGAGGGGTGGGTGCCAAGTGAACGGGGCCAATCTCTTCTCAGTGCTCAGCAGCAATAAGATAAGGAGCAACAGCTAAAATTGGAACACAGAAGGTTTCACCTCAACGTGAGGAGAAACTTCTTTACAGTGAGAGTGATGGAGCCCTGGAATAGGCTGCCCAGAGAGGTTGTGAAATCTCCTTCTCTGGAGACTTTCAAAACCTGCCGGGATTCATTCCTGTGCAAACTATCCTGGCTGATCCTGCCTTGGCAGGGGGGTTGGACTCGACCTCTGGAGGTCTCTTCCAACTTCTAAGGTTTTGTGATTCTGTGAAAAACAACAACAAAACATACCCCAACAAAAAATGAGAAAAAAAAATATTAAAGTGTACATTTGCAAAGAAATAAAGGGGAAAATAAAAAGGAGCCTTCACTTTAATCCAAAATATCCATGAATGGACACAGACTAACTTGTCAAACTTCAGACAAAATTCTACACAAAGAATATCTTTGAGAAGCTTCGAGAAAGTAGAACTTCTTGAGGAGAAAGCTTGAGATTGAGTTTGCTTTAGTAAGATTTAATTAGCTTTGTTGGTTGTCGCAATTTGTTCAGGGGTTTCCTAAAGCTTTGCATTTAGGAAGGCACAACGAAAGATGTTCGTGCTGTATAAAATGAGGCTATTTGTCTACTCCCCTAGAACTGCACGATGTAACAAGTAATATTAATTCACCCTTAAAAGCCAGAACTGAAAAAATAAGATGATGAATAAACAAGACAGGTTACTGGAAAACCCTTTACAGCAGCCAGCAAAGACAAATTTCACAGACAGATGAAAATTAACGTTGCCTCATTCTGCCTCATGTGAAAGAATACAAGGGAGATTGATTAACTCTGTATTTCTACAAAACCAGGAATCTTGTTCTCATGTTTACAGCGTTGATGCATACCTCACTTCTCTTTTTAAAGTCAAGTATATCAAAATCTCTTGCAGCTGATTTTATTTTTCCCCTTTTTGTAGTTCCTAGGAGGTTTTGTTTTTTTTTTTTCTCCTGCATTTTTCATTCTATCCTGTTTCACCTGTGAACAAGAACTGAATATATGGAAAGTATCTCCTTTAAACTTGGCAAAACCCCAAGCAGAGAGAAGAAAAATGGACAGATTGATCAATTTGCAGAGAATTTTTTTTTTCTAAGAATAGTTGCATTTGACCAAGCAGGTTTTCATTTAACAGTAGTAGGGAGGAAAAAAATGCACACACAAAATCCCACAAATTAGCTTCTCAGTCATCAAAGGACATTAAGAGGCTCCTTCCCTGGAGGTGTTCAAGGCTGGGTTAGATGAGGCCTTGAGCAACCTGTTCTAATGGGAGGTGTCCCTGCCAATGGCAGGGAGTTGGAACTAGATGATCTTTGAGGTCCCTTCCAAGCTAAACCATTCTATGATTCTATAACCAACAAATTCACAGAATTAAATATCTTAATAGATTGCATATTGAGTCAGTGTATTGAATTTGTTCTCAGGTAGGCAATAGNCCCTCAGCCTCTTCTCACAGGGTTTGTGTTCCAGGCCCCTCACCAGCTCCATCACCCTTCTCTGGTCACATTCCAGTACCTCAACATCTCTCTTGAATTGAGGAGCCCAGAACTGGACACAGTACTCAAGGTGTGGCCTGACCAGTGTTGAGTAAAGTGGAAGATAATAGCAAGCATTGAGATGAAGATAATAGTAAGCATTATATTTCAGAGTTAAAAAGAGATCAGTATGTTAAAGTTGGAGTTTGTTTAGTTGGTTGGTTTTTGTTTGCTTGTCTGTTTTAATTTGAGTTTGCCTTGTATTTTTGTTTTGTGCTGGAGCCTAATGAACACTTCTGATCAGCAACACCCAGCATACCACTTTCATACTTGAACTATTGACACACTGATGTCACTGTATGTAGGATATATGTATGTATTTTTTTCCTTCTAGAAACCTTCGGGGGGGGGCAGTAACTTTTGCACATCACACAAGAAAACACATCACACCACACATCATCATAAGAAAAAATCAGTAAATGGAATCATTCAGTTATATATAAATTCTAGAATGCCAGATACATTCAAGACTTTTTTGACCTTCATAAAAGATGTTACGATTACATTTTCCTACACTTGTATATGCTTAAATAAGGTCTAAAGCAACTCTTTAAAATGAATCATAGAATCACAGAATGTCAGGGTCTGGAACGGATCACAAAAGATCATCCAGTTCAACCCCCCTGCCAGAGCAGTATCACCTCTATCAGATCACACAGTAATGTGTCCAGGTGGGTTTTAAATATCTCCAGAGTGGGAAACTCCACAACTCCCCTGGGCAGCCTGTTTCAGTGTTCTGTCACCCTCACAGGGAAAAAAATTCCTCCTCATGTTTACATGAAACTTCCTATGCTTCAGCAATGCTTCAGCTTCCACCCATTGCTCCTCGTTCTGTCATCAGGCATTGCTGAGCAAAGTCTGGCTCCATCCTCCTGGCACTCACCCTTTATATATTTATAAACATTGATGAGGTCACCTCTCAGTCTCCTCTTCTCCAAGCAGCAGAGCCCCAGCTCCCTCAGTATCTCCTTATAAGAGAGATGTTGTGTTCCCTTAACCATCATTGTGATTCTGCGCACCCTCAAGCAATTCTATGTCCCTCTAGAACTGGGGAGGCCCAGAACTGAACGCTGGTCATCACTGATGGCTGCAGTAGTGCCAGCACCATTTTGAACTGAATGCCCTCATAGGCATGCCATCATGCATGAAACCTCTTTCTACTTTTCGTACCATTACAATAAGCAAACTATCAAAACCCAAACAAAAGCCTACAAAGAGAGAGAGGTGAGAAATCTGTAAGCAACAACATCAAAAAGATGTGGCCTGAGTAGTGCTGAGCACAGAGGCAGAGGGAGGTCGCTCTTCCTGCTGGCCACACTGTTCCTGAGCCAGCCCAGGATGGCAAAATAATTATGAGCCAGCAGTGTGCCCAGGTGGCCAAGAGAGCCAATGGCATCCTGGCCTGCATCAGGAATGGTGTGGCCAGCAGGAGCAGGGAGGTTGTTCTGCCCTTGTATTCTGCACTGGTTAGACCACACCTTGAGTACTGTGTCCAGTTCTGGGCCCCCCAGTTTGAGAGGGACATTGAGATGCTTGAACGTGTCCAGAGAAGGGCAACGAGGCTGGTGAGAGGCCTTGAGCACAGCCCTACGAGGAGAAGCTGAGGGAGCTGGGATTGTTTAGCCTGGAGAAGAGGAGGCTCAGGGGAGACCTTATTGCTGTCTACAACTACCTGAGGGGTGGTTGTAGCCAGGAGGAGGTTGCTCTCTTCTCTCAGGCAGCCAGCACCAGAACAAGAGGACACAGCCTCAAGCTACGCCAGGGGAAATTTAGGCTTGAGGTGAGGAGAAAGTTCTTCACTGAGAGAGTCATTGGCTACTGGAATGGGCTGCCCAGGGAGGTGGTGGAGTCGCCGTCCCTGGAGCTGTTCAAGGCAGGATTGGACGTGGCACTTGGTGCCATGGTCTAGCCTTGAGCTCTGTGGTAAGGGGTTGGACTTGATGATCTGTGAGGTCTCTTCCAACCGTGGTGATACTGTGAGACTGTGAAAAAGCCTGATGATTTTGATACAATATATTACTCCAGATGGTTGGAATTCCTTTCAATACTACTTTACTTAGGCTAAAGTACTATCAGTCAATTCAAGTGTCAGTACATAACGCTCAACCTCAGAATACATTTGGAAGAAAACAAAACCCCACATGTATTTTAATTCCTGCTGTTATATTCAGTTTTGCATCTAATAGTGTTCTAACATGTAGCACATTAAAAACAATGGCCTTTGCAATTTCTTTGCAATAAAAACAAACTAAAAGGGTGGGTGACAAAACCACCAGAAGTCTCGCAGCCAGCTAATGTTTAATGTTTGGTAGTTACTAATACACTTGAGAATCAGTTTTTTGATTTCTATCTGTGTCTAGGAACAGAAGAAACAACAATCAATCTAAATGAAATTTATTTAATTTCTGATTCAGATTGCTAATGAGTACAATCACCACAGAATCCTAGTAACTGATTATAACACATTACTGATAAGGGATATTATTGTTAATTACCACTAACAAGCAATACATGAAATGTTATCAAATGTCTTTAAAGCAGTGACAGATCCATTTAATCTAAAATCACTTACACTGAAATGATATAATACAATTACTAGCTTTGCCATGCATACACAAATGCCTACTCCATCTGATTCTGTAGGACCATCAAATTGAAAAATACCTAAAGCTGCAATACCTCCTGATTTACAGGTTTGCGTTGTAGCAATCAACTGCCTGTAGGGCAGGCAGAGTCAGAAACTAAGAATCTTGACATTAAAAAAAGATATTCCCCCCCTCATGATGTCAAATCTCGGATTTTGTCTGTTCTCAGTCAGTCTTTCTGCTAATTACGGTTGCACTGGCACTGAGTAATCTGTATTGGCTAAACCAATTGTCCTTTAACTCATACTTTCAGGGAGGTTCTCTTGTTTGTTTGCCTTTTTATTTTTCCTTTTTTTTTTCCCTTCTTTTTCTGAAAAGTGTGCACATGCAGCCCAGACAGCCAACCGTGTGCTGGGCTGCAGCAAGAGAAGTGTAGCCAGCAGGGCAAGGGAGGGGATTCTCCCCCTTTACTCTGCTCTCATCAGACCCCACCTGGAGTACTGTGTGCAGTCCTGGAGCCCCCAACACAAGAAGGATATGGAACTGCTGGAGCGGGTCCAGAGGAGAGCCACGAAGATGATCAGAGGGCTGCAGCACCTCTGCTATGAGGACAGGCTGAGAGAGTTGGGGCTCTGCAGCCTGGAGAAGAGAAGGCTTCGAGGAGACCTTAGAGTGGCTTTCGAGTATCTGAAGGGAGCCTACAGGAAGGCTGGGGAGGGACTATTTACAAGGTCTGGTAATGTCAGGATGAGGGGAAAGGGATTTAAGCTGGAAGAGGGGAGATTTAGACNCCACGGGCTGGATACCATGGGTACCAGAAGAATAAGAGATGGGGCAATGCTTAATGTAAGCAAGTCCCAGTTTATTCTACCTCGAGCATGGATTTATATACTTTCCATCAGAAGGCTACAAATTGTATTAAACTGTAATTGGTTACACGTGCTTGCGTTAGAAATTACATGCTAATTAGGGTAGACATTCATCATATTCTCTCAACAGCATGTACATTGTGTCTAAGCAATCCAAGTCAGCAGGCATAGGTGAAAACCACAGGCTCCAGCCTTACATTTGTTTATATTTGTTACACCATTCTCTAAGGTCATTCCAACCTTCCACTTTATCTCAGCTCAGCGCTTACTGAGCTCATGCACTCTCGCCTGGCCATGGCTTATGTTCCAGTAGTTCAGTTTCCAATAGCTGTACCATATTCAGACAATTCTATAGAATCACTACATTTAATATTACTATTCCCTACAGATAAGCTAATCAGTTAATTGTTCCCTGTCCAGCCACAACCTTTCCCTACGTATAAGTGAAGCTTTTCATTTATCTGTTTGATACAACAGCTTTTCAAGCACTAATAAATAAATAAATAAATAAAAGTTATAAGAAACTATTTTGAGATATTTATTGGAGACAACCAATCCATTTAAATCAGGTCTGAAAAAAAAAAACCCAAACAACAAAAAAAGACCAAGAAAAGGAAAAAATAAATGAGCATATAACTTGTCAGAAAATAACAGAAGGAAGAGGAAGAAGAGAAGCAGGCGAGACAACCCAAACAGGGAAGGAATAGTTTATCTAAATTTAGCATTTACTGTGTTGACATATAGACCTAAATTAATTTCTTTGGCAATTAGGTACATAGAGCACAATTTCTTTATAAAACAGATACCTAAAATGGGTCATGTGAGTTGCTCTTATGACACCCTTGATTTTCCTGCATGTATAAAAGCCTGGTAATTAATTTTATCTTCATCCTCACCAGAGGGAACTCGATGATGGATTTACACAACTTGGTAGCCCTCAGACAGCATCTTTCATCATCCCTAGTCATGACAGAAGGAGCAAAGCTGAAGCTAATCCGTACTTGTCCACTATGCTTCAGGTAGTTGTAGACAGTTGTAGTCCACACAGGAATGCATCCTGGTGGGTTTTAAAAATCTCCTGACTCTGGGCAGCGGTTCCAGTGTTCTGTCACCCTCACTCTAAAGAAGTTTCTCCTCATGTTGAGGTGAAACCTTCTGTGTTCCAGTTTGTGGCTATTGCTCCTTGTCTTATTGCCATGCACCACTGAAAAGAGATTGGCTCCATCCACCTGGCACCCACCCCTCAGATACTTGTACACATTGATGAGATCTCCTCTCAGCCTTCTCTTCTCCAGACTAAACAGCCCCAGGGCTCTCAGTCTCTCTTCATAGGGAAGATGCTCAAGACCCCTAATCATCCTTGTGGCTCTTCATTGGACTGTCTTCAGCAGATCCCTGTCTCTCTCAAACTGGGGAGCCCAAAACTGTACATAGTATTGCAGGTGTGGTCTCAGCAGAAGAGAGCAGAGTGGGAGAAGAACCACCCCAGACCTGCTGGCCACACTTTTCTTGATGCACCCCAGAATGCCACTGGCCCTCTTGGCCACAAGGGCACATTGCTGGCCCATGCAGAACTTGCTGAGAGACCTCATGCTTTGTATATTCATAATGTGTATTTGTTTCTATTTCTCAGTTTTATTTCTTAGTTTTCTTCTTTATTGCCTCATTTTTGCTACTTAGGCAGGTGTGACTTGCTCTTCTTCAGGCAGCACAGTGAGCTGGTGCAAGTGTCTGGTTACTGCTCCAAGCAGAAATGGCAGAGGGCTGGTCATGGAAAGGGTGGGTTTAATGCAAACTCTACAGTCCAGGGTACAGTTATGTTACTTTTTGAAAATCTCCCTTCTCCTCCATCTCCCTTCTCCTCCATCTCCCTTCTTTCCTCTCCATCCCCTGTTTTTCCCCATCTTCCTCCTTTTCTTTCCACCTCCGTTGTTTTCTCTCCATTTTACTCTTTCCCCCCCATCTTCCTCCTTTCCTCTCCATCCCCTTCCTTTTCCCCCATCTTCCTCTTTTAATCTCCATCCTTTTCCTCTCCATTTCCCTCCCTACAGCATCATCTCTCCTTTGACACTGTATCTGCTCCTTTCAGACCCCCACACCTCATTTTCCCCTTTTCCCCCCAAACCCAGAGCACCTGGGTTCTGTCAGAGTCTCCTCCCTCCCCAGGTGTGACCACTTTGACCCCTCTGCCCACTCCCCTATTTAAACGGCCTCAGGAGAGGCAGAAGGCCTAAGCTGTGCCCATTTGGGCAGAGGGATCCTCCTCCCATCCATCACTGGTGAGTCCTTGTGGTGTGCACTGGGTGAATGGTGGAGGTGATCTAAAGGCCGGGGGGCCTGGTGGCCCCCCGGTTAGCTAGGATTCATACCCAATGCTTACTCTAACATCACTCATGGGTGCTGGATAAGTATCCTTACTTAGGCTGAGCTCCTCTGTATTTAGCTGTTTCTTTCTGCTCACTTGTAAAACTGACAGGAATAAGATCTGTGAAACGTTTTGAGAAGCCCTGACTGAACATGGAGGAAATGTCTGAGAAACTCTGAGGAGGAAAATCGACTAGAGGAGTGTCAATGAAATTTGAGTTTTATGTCAGTGTGGTAAAGCTCTGTCTTGTTTTGTAACAAAGTGGTACTTGTCTTTGTCACAGAATTAACCAGAGTGGAAAAGATTTTTGAGATGATAGAATCCAACCTAACATGTTCTGATTAACTAAACCATAGCACTAAGTGCCTTATATAGTCTGTTCTTGAAATCCATCACCTCCTTGGGCAGCCCATTCCACAGCCAATCACTCTCTCTGTGAAGAACTTCCTCTTAATATCACGTCTGTACCTGCCCCGGCACAACTTGAGACTGTGTCCCCTTGACCTATTGCTGGTTGCCTGGCAGAAGGGACTAATCCCCACCTGCCTATAGCCTCCCTTCAGAAATATTAAACATGACTAATCAGAAAGCTAACTGGAAACAAAACAAATATGATCTGTCAGCCTGCATCACAACAGCTAATTAATTTTTGTCATTTTGCTAACAGTGCTACAAATATAGTAAGCTTTGTATTAATTGAGATCAGCTTTTTGTAATGAGGTATGTTGCAGTATATAGGATCATAGAATCAGTCAGGGTTGGGAGGGACAACAAGAAGTTAATAATGGCAGAGGTTCTGCACAGAAATAAGGTAGCATAGATTTCTATCCAAAGGAAACATATGTTTCTGGTCAAAGAAAACATATGTGCAGATAATTTATAAGGTATTCATTTACCTAATTCATAAAATGAGCTTTGTCCAACCACTGTGCTCTGTTTCAAAAGGGAAGTAAGAAAATATTTCCTTTTTAGAAGTCAGCTTCAGAGGCATATAGAAGTTTGTGATTTCTTAGTTACAGCAGCTGAAAAATATTTTTATGTCGTAGAATCAGTCAGGGTTGGGAAGGACTACAAGGATCATGTAGTTCCAATCCCCTTGCCATGGGCAGGGACATCCTACCCTAGAGCAGGCTGCCCACAGCCTCATCCAGCCTGGCCTTGAACACCTCCAGCGATGGGGCCTCAACCACCTCCCTGGGCAACCCATTCCAGGCTCTCACCACTCTCATGCTGAACAACTTCCTCCTCATGTCCAGCCTGAACCTGCCCATTTACAGCTTGGCTCCATTCCCCCTAGTCCTCTCACTCCCTGAGAGCCTAAAAAGTTCCTCCCCAGCCTTTTTGTCGGTCCCCTTCAGATACTGGAAGGCCACAATAAGATCACTTCAGAGCCTCCTCTTCTCCAGACTGAACAGCCCCAACTCTTTCAGTCTGTCCTCATAGCAGAGCTGCTGCAGCCCTCTAAGCATCACAGTGGCCCTTCTCTGGACATGCTCCAGCATGTCCTCATCCTTCTTATCATGGGGGCTCCAGAACTGGATGCAGTACTCCAGGTGGGGTCTCACCAGAGTGGAGTAGAGGGGGAGAATCACCTCCCTCGACCTTCTGGCCATACTTTTCCTGATGGAGCCCAGGATTTGGTTGGCCTTCTGGGTGGCAAGTGCACACTGCTGGCTCATGTTGAGATTCTCATCCACCAGCACTCCCAATATATGTTTTATATATGTTATTTGCTATTTATGTTTTATCACATATAGATGATATTTACCAGGGTATACGAAGAAGAGCACAAACAGAAAACAAAAAGCACCTCAAAACTCTTATGCTTCCTAATCATACAAGCTGAGTTAGTAAAGTAATTCCAACATTAAAAAAATCAGGTTTAAGAAATGTCTTTTCATAGTATTTTAAATTTCAGTAACTAAACTTTGCCAGTGATGTTAATATCCACTTAATGATCAATTTGATTTCACAGGAAAAGGTTTGTTGATTTTTAGTAAAATTATTTTTTCCATGATTGTATGGATTCAATTTTGTCCTTTCCCAGTTCAAGTAACTTCTCCTAGAGTTACTCAGATGCCTGAAAGCTGGGGAGAAAAACATTCGTTCAAGAGAAAAACAAAAACATGTTATTGATAAGCTGCTTGTGCTGTTTGCCAGTAGTTCCAAAGGCTCTTTGTGCAAAAGTTTTAAAGCTCACAAAAAAAGAAGTTGAAGCCTTTAGATGGCATAGGGGTTACTTGAGGACACTGCCAAGGCCTTGGGCTGCAAAGAGAGCAGGGAAGGCAAGTGTACCTTACTGATGCCAGAAGTGTTGTCAAGCAGTGAGGTCTCCGTGGTTGCGGGGTGTGATGCCCTCAGCAGGGCATTTGTTTTGTGTTCAAATATTTTGTGCGAGGCTCCCTTTTGTTGTTCATTTGTTTAGGTTTTTTTATCCTGAAACTCTGGAATGTCTAGCTCCTACACTTCCTGGCTCTCACCACTGAAATCACAGATTGCCTTTTCTACAAGGCTTCCTTAGCAAACTGAGCTGGAAAGGGGTGGGGGGGGGAGCAGGTGGGGAAAAGTGGTCAGCTGGGAATTTTCTTCAGCGCCATAGTAACTATCCCCTGCTTCCACACCCCGGGGGGACAACCCAGTTTGGAAACTTCTTTTGACCTCAACTGAATTACATAAGCAATGATTTCTTCCCTCCAGGGTCACCTAATTAAGGGCATGATACTATGAGATAACACGCTGCACAGGAGCCTCCAGGACTATTTGAATATCAGCAAGATAGTAGTTTTAGTAAGTTTGAATCACTCAGAGCAGAAAATACTGTTCAGTTTTAGTGCCTGCTTCCATCTTTGGAAGCTGGAACTTTCACGTTTTATCCTCTTCTGACACAAATGATACCTGCTGCCTTCCCAGGTTTCCCCTTCTCTCCAAACCTGCCAAAACAGAATGCTGAAGTACAAAATCTAACTGCAGTACAGTAACACTTTCCTTGTGTTAGAGAGCTACTGGCTTATGGGAAAGGCCTTTCATTGATGTCCTAAACAACAAACGGGAAATACAAATTAGCCTTTAGATAGGAAATTGCATTTTTCCATCAGAAAAGAATCTGTATGGTATTATGAGTAAGCTAGAAAAAAAACATATGTATGTGTACACTTCTCTGTTACTGACTTTTCTGTGTGACCTCTCTCTCTATTTTAAGTCTAAGTGAAACTTATCCCCTTGTGATCAATCTAACACCGTTTCTCATGTTTAGTAAAAACTTCTCTTTCTTAGTACAAAATACCTGAACAAAATGATAACAATAATCTTAAATAAGAACCTGCATGAAATAAACAGATTTCTCCAGAAAACATTTTCTATAAAACTAGAGCTTCTTTTCAGCTAATTCAAAAAACTAAATACATGCTCTTGCAGTACAAGAGCACCTAAAATATTCCTATAGTTTAATTCTCTACTCTTACATTGAATATAGGAATATGTAATATAGAAATATAGAATTGTTGGAAGGGACCTCAAAGACCATCTAGCTCCAACTCCTCACCGTAGGCAGTGTGCACTTGCAGCCTGGAGGGCCAACCAGATCCTTGGCTACATCAAGAAAAGGAGACATAAAAGAGGGATGTGGAGATGCTAGAGTGTGTTTAGAGAAGGGCCATGAGGACGATTGGAGGGCTGGAGCACCTCTGCTATGAGAAC
>WAAF01003289.1:906-12746 GCA_013400475.1 Tricholaema leucomelas | reverse complement strand
TGGTGAGAGACTGGTACAGGTTGCCCAGGGAAATAGTGGAAGCCTTGGATGTATTTAACGCCAGGGTGAGTGTGGCTCTAAGCATCCCTATCCATGGCATTGTGTAGCTCTGTGAAGTGGATATGAGCACTGGGAAACACCAGCCATGTCTGTCTGCTTTAATTCTTTTGCACCTTTATTAATTTATATGCCTCAGAGTTCCAGGAGCTTGTGTAGGGAATGTCTTCAATTAGTCTGGGATCTGTCACTGTGAAGTCCTAGAAAAGTAATTACTTGGAGAGATTTCACTGTTCCCTGTGACAGTCTGGATTTTCCCAGTCTGAGGTTCTTAAGAGCTCTGATTTTATTTCTGTGTTCTTCAGACACGTACAGTGTATGTCTGTGTAGATGTGTTTGTATAGCTGATAGCCAACAGGCTTTCAGATGCAAATTAAATTGTATTTGTTCCAGAGCCTCAACCATCTGCTTTTCTAGTTGCTGGTCCTTGGCCTTCTTCACTTGAGACAGGCTGTGCTCTGTTACTTTGTTTAATTTAGCCTTTCACAGCTCAACTCTGATTTGTGATGAATTGCTGTAATTGAGACTTGTAATTGCAACTCCTTCCCCAATGAGGAGACAACCTTATTCATTTATACCAGTTTATTTTTAATTAAGCACTCTTCAGCTTCAGAAATGTATTTGTGGAACCAAGTTAAGAATGAATTACAGTCAAGAATTCTGGATTTTCAGTGACTGGCTCAGTGGTGCCTGTGTTCAGAGAGTGCCTCTTGTATTGTGGGCACCCCAGGAAATGAGCAGTGAGTAAGCACTACACTTCTGACCTCTAGAAACTTAGGGACTGATTTTCTTGTGCCAAATGATAACTCTTGCATTTTTTAATGTTGCTTGTGAATTAATCACTTATTGTTGATCCTCTTCTTCTTCGTATTGTTTTGGTGAAAATACCAGCAAAAGTATTTATGACATCAGACTGGTTTCATTCCATGTTTAATTTCACAGAATCACAGAATCTCAGAATGGCCTGGGTTGGAAGGGACCTCCAAAGTCTAATCCCCTCTACAGTTAGCAGGAACATCCTCCACTAGATCAAGTTGCCCAGAGCAATGTTGAGCCTCATCTTGAATCTCTCCAGGGATGGGGCCACAACCACCTCCCTGGGCAATTTGTTGCAGTGTTCCAGCACCTTCATGATTCCTCACATTCAATCTCAATCTGCTCTGGTCTGAAGCCATTGCCCTCATCCTGTCCCTGCAGGCCTTAGCAAACAGTCTCTCCGCAGCCTTCTCGTAGCCCCCTTCAGGTACTGCCAGGCTGCTATTAGATCTGCCTGGATCCTTCTCTTCTCCAGGCTGAACACCCCCAGCTCCCTCAGCCTGTCCTCATAGCAAAGATACTCCAACCCCCTGATCATTTTTGTGGCACTCCTCTGGATCTTGCCCATCAGGTCCATGTCCTTGCTGTGTTGAGGGCTCCAGAGCTGGATACAGTAAGCCCAGATGTGATCTCCCCAGAGCAGAGCAGGGGGGCAGGATCCCCTCTCTCCATCTGCTGGCCACGCTGATTTGGATGCAGCCCAGGCTGCCATTGGCCTTCCATGCTGCAAGCTTATACTGCCAGCTCATGTCCATCAGCACGCCCAAGTCCTCTTCCACACTCCTAAGTCAGTGATGTCTTTCTGGGTAATCAGATGCTGGGTCCAAAGCTGCTCAGCTTTCTGCAATTTTATTCATCTGGAACCACACATACAGCCAGACCTGGGCTCCCCTGCCCATGGCAGCTGTGTGTCTGAAGGATCCCCCTGAAATGATGAGTTAATGATGTAAACAAGGGGAGGGGAGAATCCTGCCTGTGATCTGCCCAGCCAGGTATGGCATGCAGACCTGGTCCTGCTCTTGGAAAAACCCGCTTTGTGCTATGCTTCCAGTGTGTCTCTTTGGCTGAGTTACAGTATTTGAAAGCCAGGGAATTTCTAAAACTTAATCCATTGAAGATAAAATTCCTTTAATTGGATCATATCCCCAGTCTGTCAACACTCTTCCATCACTTTCAAAGATGACAGTTCTCAGACAGCATCAGTCCCAGGAGTGGAAACCTTGAACTTGTGTTTGTCCTGATTTTGTCTTTTCTGAACTATGGAAATACAAATATTAAACTGTCATGTTTAACTCAGAGCTATGCCAAGGCTTAAAGCAGCAATAGTTCACAGAACCACAGAAAGTTAGATGCTGGAAGGGACCTCCAGAGATCATCCAGTCCAACCTCCATGCCAAAGCAGGATCACCCAGGATAGTCTGCACAGGAATGCATCCAGGTGGGTTTGGAAAGTCTCCAGAGAAAAAGACTCCGCAACCTCTCTGTCATCCTCACTGTAGAGAAGTTTCTCCTCATGTTGAGCTGAAATCTTCTCTGTTCCTCTTTATATCCATTGCACCTTGGCTTACTTCTGTGAACCACCAAAAAGTGATTCTGTGAAAAAGAGCTTGGCCCCCTCCACTTGACACCCACCCCTCAGATATTAATAGCCAGGGACCAGTATAGTCCCCCTCTAATCCATGAGGAGGAGGTAAGGGACCTGCTGAGCCACCTGGATCCTCACAAGTCCATGGGGCCAGATGGGATCCATCCTAGGGTGCTGAGAGAGCTGGCAGATGAGCTGGCCAAGCCACTCTCCCATCATTTATCAACAGTCCTGGCTCACTGGAGAGGTCCCCAGAGACTGGAAGCTGCCAATGTGAAGCCCAACCACAAGAAGGGTCGAAAGGAGGAGCCAGAAAACAACAGCCCTGTCAGCCTGACCTCAGTGCCAGGTGAGGTCATGGAAAAGGTCATCTTGAGTGCCATCACACAGCACCTACAGGATGGCCAAGGGATCAGGCCCAGCCAGCATGGGTTTAGGAAGGGCAGGTCCTGTCTCACCAACCTGATCTCCTTTTATGATCAGGTTCACTGCCTGGTGAATGTTGGACTTTCTGTAGCAGATCCTTGTCTCTCTCAAATTGGAGAGCCCCAAACTGGGCACGGTATTTCAGGTGTAGTCTCACCAGGGCAGAGTAGAAGTTGAGGTTCCTGAACTGGACACAGTACTTCAGATGAGATCTCACCGTAACAGAGTGAAGGGCAGAATCACCACTCTGGATCTGCTGGCAACCATAGATGATGGCAGAGCAGTGTATATGGTTTATTGTGATTTCAGTAACGCCTTTGAAACTGTTGCTCCACACAGCATCCTTCTGGCTAAACCGAGGCAGTGATCTGGCTGATCAGGCAGTGAGGTGGATGGGACCTGGTTGAAGGGAGGAAGTCAGAGAATTGTGGTCAATGGGACAGAGTCTAACCAGAGATTTGTAGCTAGTGAAGTCCCTCAGGGGTCAGTGTTGGGACCAGCTCTGTTCAATATATTCATCAATGACCTGGATGAGGGCACAAAGTGCACTGTCAGCAACTTTTCTGATGGCACCAAGCTGGGTGAGGTGACTGCCACACCAGAAGGCTGTGCTGCCATTCAGCCAGACTTGGACAGGCTGGGAGTTGGACAGGGAGAAATGGAATGAAATTCACCAAGGGCAAGTGTAGAGTCTGGCATCTGGGAAAGAACAACCCCAGGGATCAGGATAGGTTGGGGACTGACCTGCTGGAAAGCAGCAAAGGGGAAAAGGACCTGAGGGTCCTGGTGGGTGGCAGGGTGACCATGAGCCAGCAATGTGCTCTGGTGGCCAGGAGGGGCAATGCCATTCTGGGGTGTATTAGAAGGGCTGTGGCTAGTAGGTCCAAGGAGGTTCTCCTGCCCTTCTGCTCTACCCTGGTGTGATGGTTTGGGTGTTACCTGCCCCCCCTCCCCAGCCTCACTTGAGAAAATCACCCAGACTAGACTCAGCTGAACTGGAAATTAGAATGAAGCTTTATGTTTACAGCTTACCACAATACACAAGCAAATATCTACAATATATACAGCTATATATAGAAATATACAAGTTAAAAAGTAATACAGAAACACAGCAGCCCCCCCAGAAACCAGAGTCCCCTGGAGGTGCTCTCAACCACCCTTCCACCTCCTTTCCACCCCTCTACCTTATCCCAGGCTTCGCCTTACATTCAAGGTGAATTTGGAGAATTGGCCAGAGGAGTTAGGAAGCAGAGGGATTAGTTACACAGACAGCAGGCTAGGGAGAGGAGGGAAGCAACCAGAGCCAGAGATCAACTCTGTTACCTATGTTTATGTTCCTGTTTTTATATATCTCAGCGAGCCTATGAGTGAAGTAGACATCACCATTGTTTCCTTTTCACAGCCTGTTATCTAATTCTTCTCACCAAAATACCCCAACTAGCTTCAAACTAGCACACCTGGTGAGGCTGCATCTGAAATATTGTGTCCAGTTCTGGGCCTTTCACTTCAAGAAGGACCTCAGGGAACTGCTTCAGAGAGTCCAGTGCAGAGCAACAAAGATGATGAAGGGAGTTGAACATCTGCCTTATGAGGAGAGCCTGAGGGACCTGTGGCTTGGAGCTTGGAACTTGGAGAAGAGGAGCCTGAGAGGTGACCTCATTCATGTTTATAAAGATGTGCAGGGTGAGTGCCAGGAGGCTGGAGCCAGGCTTTGCTGGGTGATGACCAATGACAGCACAAGGGGCAATGGTGGAATTGAGGCACAGGAAGTTCGATGGAAACAGGAGAAGGAATTTTTTCAGTGTGAGGGTGACAGAACCCTGGAACAGATTGCCCAGGGGTGTAGTGGAGTCTCTCTCTTTGGAGATATTTAAGACCTACCTGGACGTGTTCCTATGTGATCTGCTCTGCAGAGGGGTTGGACTGGATGAGCTTTCGAGCCCAGTTTGTCCATGTTTATTACTGCCCACAAAACTAAATGATGCAAGTCTTGGAAGTATGTTTAAACAAAAGCCCAACATAAACGAGCTGCTTGGGTTTTTACTTTTTTATCTGTGGAGGTGATTTCAGTGCTAACAGGAGCAAAGATTAATGCTCCACTACAGCTTCCATAGGGCAGCCAAAACAGTTTGCAGAACCCCCCAAAGCAGACTTGCCAGCTCTCTTTGGACACGTAACACGACACTGAGCTCTGTTCCCCCCAGAATATTCTGAAGCAGATTTAAAATCCCGCGGGCAGGAAGGGGCTGATACTTCTTGAGCAGCACTTGTTGCTTTCACAAGGCTTTGCAGAGCTATAGCCCAGACAATGCTGCTTGGAATTGTTTCAATGGCTGCCACTTGATGGTGGGGGTGGAGGTTGCGCAACGCTCTGCGTGGAGCATGTGACATCCCAAGTGAAAAAGAATCCTGTTCCTTCTCTTGGGCATCAATAACCCAGTTCACTGCTGGTAGGGCTTTAGAGAGAGACCATAGAGAGCTTCTAGCGACACACAAACACCCAGCCCAGCCAGGTCCCAACTAGCCTTCTAGGCAGCCAAGTTGAAAGGAGGTGAGAGACCCTGTGGCCTCAGCTTCTGACTTTTGGAGAGAGCAGGAATGCTGCTGCTCTCACTGAGTATCTCAGTCTGCCGAAGGAAATGTTGTGGCTCAGTTTGATGCCCTGAACTGAGTGATTTAACAGCTTTGCTATTCAGTGAGTCAGGCTTGGCCACTGCTGTTAAAAGTAGAGTGTGTCGTTCATGCATTCCTGAATGCTTCCCCTTTTGTGCAGAATGAACAATGAAAAAAAACCCTCACTAACGTTTTCCTTACTTACCGTGCATGGGGTTTGACTTTGTTTCTTTCCATCTCAAGAGTTCTCTTTTTATCCCACTTTTCCCTTTGTATTTTCCATTATTTTTTGCCCTTTTGCTCTTCATCTGCTCCTCTTTAGATTCTGTTTTTACGTCTCTCTTTTCAGATTAATATTTACACTTCATTTAATCACCTTTTGGTTTTCCTGTCTCCTTTTCTAACGTTTTTTTCTCACACCTTTATTTCTTTTACTTCCAGTTCTCTCACTCCATTCCCATTTCAGAATTTCCTTTCTGTTCTTCAACACTACACTACAACACTGCACAAATACATGTATTTGTAGGAGCTTTTATCTTAGGAAGTGTTTTCCAGTCATAAGATGCCTCTGCCCAGCATCTTTGCAGAGATTTATGGAGAGGCTGTGTGCTTGGATCCCTAAACAAATGATCATCTGCTTAGCATTCATGTCAACTTGAACAGCTTGAGCTTCATTCTTGAGTTAAGTGCAAGAAGTGGCCAAATGCTTTTCTCTATTCAGATTGTACAGGTCTTCTCCAACCTTAATGATTCCATGACCTAAAAACTTGGCATAGAGAGAAGCTTACTGGTTATGAACTTCCAGTTCTCTACCCCCCCCAGTTCAAGGGAATGGAACATTTTCCTTATGAGGAGAGCCTGAGTGAGCTGGAGCTTGGAGAAGAGGAGTCTGAGAAGTGACCTCATTCACACAGAATCACACAGAATTAACCAGGTTGGAAAAGACCTCTAGGATCATCGAGTCCAACCTACCACCTAACCCTTATAATTAACTAACACATGGCACTAAGTGCCTTATCCAGTCTCTTAAACACCTCCAGGGATGGTGACTCCACCACCTCCCTGGGCAGCCCATTCCAGTGCCAATCACTCTTGCTGTGAAGAATACAATCTTTGCTCTTTTCCCACCCCACATTTCCTTCTTTTTCCCCCCAAACCCACAGCACCTGGGTGCTATTGCAGTCTCCTCCCACCCCAGGTGTGACCACTTTGCCCTCCCTGCTCGCTCCCCTTTATAATTGGCCCCAGAATAGACAGTAGCCCTAAGCTTGCCCAACTGGGCAGAGGATTCTTCTCCAGTCATCACTGGTGAGTTTCCCACCTTGGTGAGTGCACTCTGGGTGAATGGTGGAGGGGATCAAAGGCCGGGGGGCCTGGTGGCCCCCTCGCTATGTAGGCTTAGGCTTGATGATTGCTCTAACGTCACCCACGGGTGCTGGCTGAGCTCCTCTGTGTTTAACTGCTGCTTTCTGCTCACTTGGCAAACTGTGAAAAGGGCAGGACTAAATCTGGGAAGCATTTTGCAAAGCAGTGAATGTGCATGGAGGGAATGTCTGGGAGCCCCTGACAAAGTAAGTGGAACAAAACTCCAATCTCATTGGCACTCCTTTGTGTCAGAGTAGCTAAAATTCTGTTTTGTAATTTTTGTTTTGTAATGAGGCTAGAACTGGCTTTATTCAGTACCGGGTGAGATCCTGGCTTTGTGAGGCCAGGAAAGAGCAGCAGATGACTGTGGTGCAGCAAAGGATTTTACTCTATTAAGGTGCCTGACAGAGAGGCTTTTACAAATGGTTATCTCAAACCATGAGTGCTTCTGCTTCAACCTGTCCTCATTTTCACATGGACTAAGCAAACTCATTTCACACCATCGTGGCTGCTAGCTGCAGTTCTTCAGATGCTCTATGGGTTTGTTGGAAAAGAGATAGATTTGTTTTCAGATGGATAAAGGTCATAGTCCACAGCCTGTGAGTCTGTTTTCCAGCACTCTTATATGCCCCATAAGATTCAGAGGTTTGGGACTTGAATTTCCCAAAGAGTAACAACAACAGATGTTAGGTACTGACTCGTAGAATCACAGAACTGTCAGATCTGGAAGGGACCACAGGTTTATAAACATGAATGTTTATAAAGATGTAAAGCTGAGTGCCAGGAGGCTGGAGCCAGGATCTGCTGGGTGATGACCAATGACAGCACAAGGGCAATGGTGAAATTGAGGCATAGGAAGTTCCATGGAAATATGAGGAGGAATTTCTTCACTGTGAGGGTGACAGAGCACTGGAACAGGCTGCCCAGAGCAGGTTGTGGAGTCCCACTCTCTGGAGATATTCAAGACCTGCCTGGATGTGTTCCTGTGTAATCTGGTCTAGATTGGCAGGGGGGTTGGACTGGGTGAGCTTTTGAGGTCCCTTCCAGCCCCTGACATTCTGTGACTCAGTGATTCCCTTTAGGAGACTTACAAGAGTTCTCCTGCCTATGCTATGGTGTTTGGGACCTGGCTGTTCTGACTGTTTTCTATACTACCTTGGCTGCTGGGCTAGCCTGCAAATGAGGAAGGCACTCCTGCACGATCACATTGCACACACCCTGTAGAGCTCGTCTGAGTTGCCTTCAGTCCTCAGGAGCTGTGGTCATCTGTGAAATGCTGCGTGGTGGCTTTAAACCAGAATGCAGCTGAACAGAAACAGACTATTTACTGAGTAGGGCTTCTGCAGTGTCTTTGTTCCTTTAACCTGGCACCAGAAGAATGATAATCCAGAAAAGTCATAATGGTTACTTTCTGACTTAGTGAGAGAACAAATCTCTTAGTGTGCTCTATCTTAGGCTCTCATCATGCTATCAAGGTCTGTCCCAGGCAATTTTTTGTTTCAGAGAATAAATCCTGTGTTGGAGTCAGGATTTTTCCTGGAATCTGCCTGCATTTGGTGTATTCCCTTTCAGGCACCATGCTCTGGTACAACTTTTCTAATGCTACATTCTGTGTCTCTTCCTTCATCCACAGCAAACGTGAATGCTGACACTGCTACTTTTGCCCTTTTTAATTCTACTTCTCCAAGGGAACTGCTGCTCACCAGTTCCATTACAGAGTTAAAAGTCCCCACTTTCTGAGGACTGGAATGTGTGGTTTTCCCTGCATTATCTTCAGCCTATGGCTGCATGAAGAAAAAGCAAACTCCAGTGCCTCTAGAATGCAGATCTTGCAACAGAGTGATAGGCTTCCTAAGAAGCTTTGTGGACAGGCAGTGGCTCCTTCATTTGTTGCTTTTGCAGTTTGCAGTGATTGCTCAAGAAAGGAAGGGTCTGGGTTTTGGAAAGCTGCTCTGAGTCAGTTGGGTTCTGGGCAGAGCTAACAACGTTTTAATTTAGCTGTGGGGGTGGTGATGCAGTTTGTGCTCCTTGGAGCCTTTGCTACATTCCAATCAATTACCTGTCACAGGAAGCCTGTTTTTGGTTTACTTCAGATTCAAGGTAATCCTCTGCCCCGGTTTTATTAGACCAGGGGTCAATTCCAGGAGCTCTGGTGGCAAAAAGCCTCTGAGCAACAAACACGTCTGATCCCTGGAGATTATCTGATAAATCTCCAATGACTAAGGGCAGATGTTCTGGCTTGAATGTCATCGTGAATCCCTGGGAACTGCAAGTGCAACCACAGTGTGACTGTGCTCAGAGGATTTACACTGGCCAGAAAAAATCTCTTACTCTGACATGCTGTTGAAGCTCTGCCTGGGGTAAGGTTGGCACAATGTTAAGAAGGACAAGATGGCTAAAAATCTTTTGTCTTCTACTTCTCAATCAGATCAGGTGGAAAAGACCTTCAAGATCATCCAGTCCAACCATTCTCTAACTCTAACAGGGCTGGGGCTAAATCATGGCCCTCAGCACCACATCTCTGCCTCTTTGAAACATCTCCAGGACTGAAGATTGAACCACCTCCCTGAGCAGACTGTTCCAGTGGTTGAGAACTCTTTCAGTGAAGAAGCTTCTTCTAAGATCCAATATAAACCTCCCCTCAGTGTGCTGGGGAGATGAAACCAATCCCTACATGGCTCCAACCTCCATTCAGGGATTTGTAGGGAGCCAGAAGGTCTCCTCTCAGCGTACTCTTCTCCAGACTAAACAATCCCAGTCCCCTCAGCTGCTCCTCACCAGCCCTGTCCTCCAGACCCTCCACCAGCTTTGTTGTCCAGTCTTGGAAGGACATCATATTTGCTAAGCAGAAATTCCTGAAGAATATGAACTTCTCACCTTTATTTGGCCAAGAGGTTTTCTGTTGTTGTACCACCAACATTTGCTTAAAACATCAACGTGGGCTGAGGCCTTGGAAGCCATGCAAGGCAGATGTGCTGTGTAGCATGGGTGTGCTTGTGGAGGAGATGTGGAGGCTCCATAGCTACAAGCTAAATCCAAACAGGAATTCTGGCTGCACCAGGCTCCTGGTTTGTAATAAGGGGGGTGTCAAAAACAAACAGCTGGGTTAGGGGCTGATTTTATTTGTATAATCACTGGCAGTGCCTGGGCAAAACAAGGCTGCACTGGGAGAGGAGATGCCTGAACTGCTGAGGTGGTTCTAACACACAGCTTAGAAACGTGAGTGGTGCCATGTCAGGTGTGGGAGATCAGAAAAGCTGGCCTGTTCCCTTGGGGGAGGAGAAGAATCTACCTGCCTTGTACGTACAAGCTGTTGCTTTACTTGTCTATAAGGTGGAAAAGTTATTGTTGGACTGGAATAACCCCAGGCACCAGTAGAGACTAGGGGTTGTCCTGCTGGAAAGCAGCTCCACGGAGAAGAACCTTGGAGTCCTAGAAAACAGCAAGTTCTGCACGGGCCAGCAATGTGCCCTCGAGGCCAAGAGGGACAATGGCATCCTGGGGTACATCAAGAAAAGTGTGTTCAGCAGACCTAGGGAGATTCTTCTGACCCTCTACTCTGCCCTGGTGAGACCACACCTGGAATACTGTGTCCAGTTCTGGGCTCCCCAGTTCAAGAGAGACACAGACTTGCTAGAGAGAGTTCAACAAAGAGCTACAAGGATGACTGGGAGACTGGAACATCTTTACTATGAAGAAACATTGGGAGCCCTGTGTCTGTTTAGTCTGGAGAAGAGAAGGCTGAGACTGGACCTGATCAATGTCTATACTTATGTGAGGGGTGGGTGTCAGGATGAAGGTGCCAGGCTCTTCTCAGTGGTGCCCAGTGATAGGACAAGGAATAACAGGTACAAGCTGGAACGCAGGAGATGCCACCTCAACATGGAGACACTTTAGGTGTGAGGGTGCTGGAGGCCTGGAGCAGGCTGCCCAGAGAGTTTGTGAAGTCTCCTTCTCTGGAGACTTTCAAACCTCATGTGGATGCATTCTTGTGGGGACTGCCCTGGGTGATCCTGCTTTTGTCAGGGATGTTGGGCTTGAAGATCTCTGGAGGTCTCTTGCAAACCCTGTTATTTTGTAATTTTGTGCTGTATCCTCACATGGGCTGCATTCAGAGTTCATGTAACTGTAGACTCCATTGTAACCCAGGTCAGAATTCTGCCCTCTAAATCAAGAGAAACAGTTTGAAAGAAGACAGGTAAGAAAAAGCTTCTGAATATTCTCTCCCATCCCATAAAGTGGCCCTCAAGTCTTATCTTATCTGAGAAATTATGATGTCTCTAAGTGTTGTTTTTACATTCCAGTGCTTCCCTGTACTTGGAGATAAACCACTCTGTGTGAAAAGCCTCCTCCCAGCTCTGACTGTCCTTCCTGCCTCAGCACAGGCAGCCATGTGGAGTAGGGCGCTTCCAAAGCTGTAAGGATAAGTGGGGCTCAGCAAGCTTCTCTGCGTTGCCATTTTCTTCCCAAAGGCAAGGCACTATAGACTACAGACAGTGGATCGGGTCTGTAATAGAACTTCACAGCTGAAAAACCTCATGGGAAGTCATCCAATCTATTTCCCTACACAGGACAGGATTGTCTGCAGCCACATCCTTTCTGATAGATGGGCTTTCTCCAGCCAACTCTTAAAAGCCTCTTGTGATAGAGATGTCATCCTGCCTCCTTTTTTGAGCAAAAGATATCCGGCTTCTCATTCTTTCTTTTCCAACCATATTGCCTAGATGTAGGACCTTCCTTTCAGGTTTATTTCAATCTTAGCAGTGCAGTGTCCCCAGATCAGCTCAGCATTCCATGGTGTTGTGGAGGGCCCATGGGCCCGAGAACAGACTTGTGTATGCCTTGCCCTGCCTGGACATGTTTTTCCTGCTTCTCAATCAGGGGTGAGCACATGGCCAGCACAGAGGGACACAACAGGCCTGGTGCCACGTGGAGTCTGGCCTGCCCAGGCTTTAGGTTGTGTAAGCCCCCACACGCT
>WAAF01003288.1:5753-38610 GCA_013400475.1 Tricholaema leucomelas | reverse complement strand
CCCTGACTGATTCTATGATTCTATGATGCTAAAGTCTTCCTATCAGTTATTGTGCTCTGTTATGTTTCCTTAATTTATGCATTGGAGTAGATACCATAGCTGTTGGTGGGTATATATTTTATAGCAATACATCCATTATAATAATAATTTCTGGGCTTAATCCGTATTAATGGTTTTTACTGTAGTTAGTTTTGAAGGAAACTACATCTACTCAAGTGAAGAGGTATGAATAGTAGCTGCTGCTGGCCAGTAGGAGAGATCCAGGTTAGTGCTTGCATTATAATTTGAACTATGATAGCAGGTGCAGTGAGAACAAGCAGTTATCACCTATAAAGCATATTTTTGTGCTTTATGAAAAATAAAGGAAGGAAATGAAAAAAAAAAAAAAAGACACCCCAAAATATGTGAGAAAGTAGGAAAAGATATCCAAGAAGAGGTAGAGGGAGGTTAGACATGGAATCTAGCCAGGGTTTGACTGATGATATTATATATATAAAGGAAATTAAAATATCATGGGAATAAGCCAGATCTTGGCTGAGTGGTATTTTTATTTAATAGCAAAATAGGTAAGTTGATAATTTGTATTTGGTAGGAACAGCGTTTGATGGGTTTTTGTTATGTAGCTGTTTAATGAGATACTGTGTTTCTGGACTTTAACTGAAGAGAAGGAAGAACGTAACTGAAGAGAAGGAAGAACATTTGGGCTCTCCCAGATATGTTCTAATCATCATTGTCATCACCATGGAATCACAGAGTCAACTAGATTAACCAGGTTAGAAGAAACCTCAAAGATCGTCCAGTCCAACCTATCATCTGCCTTCTCTGGTCAGGCCACACATTGAGTCCCGTGTCCAGTTCTGGGCTCCTCAATTCAAGAGAGATGTTGAGGTGCTGGAAGGTGTCCAGAGAAGGGCAATGAAGCTGGTGAGAGGTCTGGAACACAAACCCTATGAGGAGAGGCTGAGGGAGCTGGGGGTGTGCAGCCTGGAGAAGAGGAGGCTCAGGGGTGACCTCATTGCTGTCTACAAGTACCCGAAGGAAGGTTGTAGCCAGGTGGGGTTGGCCTCTTGTCCCAGGCAACCAGCAACAGAAGAAGGGGACACAGCCTCAAGTTGTGCCGAGGGAGGTCTAGGCTGGATGTTAGGAGGAAGTTGTTGGCAGAGAGAGTGATTGGCATTGGAATGGGCTGCCCAGGGAGGTGGTGGAGTCACCGTCCCTGGGGGTGTTCAGGAAAAGCCTGGATGAGGCACACTTAGTATCATGGTCCAGTTGATGGACTAGGGCTGGGTGCTAGGTTGGCCTGGATGATCTTGGAGGTCTCTTCCAACCTGGTTGATTCTATGATCACCCAGCCCTGTCCAGTCAACTAGACCATGGCACTAAGTGCCTCATCCAGTCTTTTCTTGAACACCTCCAGGTACAGCGGCTCTCCCATCATAATAGTAATAATTACAATAAATGTATGAAGAATGTGACAGGTTGAAGATAAATAAAATAAAGCATGAAATACTGTACAAGAATATTGCATCCACTTGAATACATTTAATATGATGCTTATTTTTTGCCCATAGACTCAGAAAAATCAGGAAAAAGCAAGCTAGACAGACCTGTCTGTTACAGAAAGAATTTTCCTGCTGACCAGAAAAAAAAAAAATCTTGTCAAAATGGTCATCCAATCTTAATGGATGCACTTAACTCTCTTAAGAAGTATTGCAGACATCAAAACTTTGCCTATTTCATCAACAACCTCTAGTCACAAAAACTTGTGTTTTTGTTCTTATAGGAAATCTCTTTTATTTCCTTGTGAAGTAGCACCTGAAGCCTTCTAAAAGATGTTGGGATGCACTGATAGATTATTAGGGTACTATCAAGCCTGCTTCATGTATTACTGAGTAGTAGATGTAAATTGAAATAATGCATACTTATTCAGTGGGGAAAATCAGACATATTTCATTCCTCTTCAATCTTCATTAAATTACACCAAACTTAAACCATAAAATGAGGAGAGAATTCTTCCTGTGAGTAAAGGAGTTAAAGATGCATGTGCTAAAGGATCTTTGTCATTTCTCATCTCCCATTCCTCCAAACCTGTTTCCTGGTGTCAGCCTGAGTTGCACAGAAAAAGATGCATCTATTTAATGTTAGACAGTTCTGGGCTTATATGTGTACTTAAAAAGAAGATTTTAAAGCAAAACTTCAACACATATAGTTTTAATCTGGTAGCTTAGGATATAAATTGAAGGTAAGTGGGAGTTAATACTGGTTTAGTATTTTTCACAATTTTCAGTCACAGAATTTGTTTCTGTAACTTTTCATGAATTCAGAAATAATGCAAGTGATGTGCAGTTGCTGCTAAATTGATGTGTGGCTGGCAGATTTCGGATATCTTAATTTAAGCATCCTGTATAGCTCCTGGCTCCCAGAAGAGTAACAGACTTTGGCTAAGGAGAGAGAATTCCTTTCAAGCGCAACAGGACAGAGTCCTTGCAAGTGTTCTTACATTTGTGAAGCTGCAGCAATGTCACTTTGTGCTAATTAAGAGTTACTGGGTTTCTGACAACTAAGGACAGTGTGAACTTTAGTGTGAATTAGAATGGGGGAGGGACAGTAGAGAGTTCTAAAATAAGCAAAGAACCAGAAAGGGAATGAAATAATGTCGACGGTGCAGACTTCAACAGTCTGTATGAAATAAATGTCAAGGCAGGGGACTTGGTCACTCTTCATGAATGACATCTCCTTGTGGAGAGCAGAATCAAGGGAAAGGTTTAGGCACTTAAACCAACAAGCACTGAGCTGTCTGGTCTCTTGCTTAGAGACAAAAGCTATTAAAAAAAAGAGGAGAATTATTTTTTTTTCTCTCTCACCTTGTGGCTGGAGAATTGCTTTCATGTTTCCACAATGGTTTGTGCATTTTACATTAAGCAGTCTTTCTATAAACCCAGAAATAATACTGAAGTCTGGAATTACACCCATAGTATGTATGTTACTGGCAGAACACCTCACTTAACTAGGTTAAAAAACATGTACTGCAGTCTTCTTTAAGATGGCTGTGGCTATGACTGTGTGTTGCATGAAGTCCAGTTTTGGCTGTGTTGGACAATCAGTCCATGACCCTGACAGGAGTCAGTTAAAAACCTGCTGCCCCAAGCTGTCCATTAATAAGCTTAAGCACTGTATCAGGAACAGTGTGGCCAGTAGGAGGAGGGAGGTTATTCTTGCCCTGTACTCAGCACTGGTCAGGCCACACCTTGAGTACTGTGTCCAGTTCTGGGCTCCTCAATTCAAGAGAGATGTTGAGGTGCTGGAACATGTCCAGAGAAGGGCAACAAGGCTGGTGAGGGGCCTGGAACACAAACCCTATGATGAGAGGCTGAGGGAGCTNTAGGTTGGAATGAATGATCTTGGAGGTCTCTTCCAACCTGGCTGATTGTATTCTATTATATTCTATGCTATATGTTGACTGGAAAAATCTAAGTAGCTTTCTGAGAAAATCTAATCTTTCAGTATGTATTTACTTAACACACCTTTGGTGTTGGTTGAAGTTAACTTTAGCTGCCTTGATGTGGGTGCAGCTCGATGTGCCTCTGGCTGTTTTTTGCTGGCTTTTCTTAGTGCATGGTAATGACGAGGCAGAATGATTGGGTGAACTCAGTAATGTTTTGGCCTCTTACGGGTTTCATGCAATGTGCCTATTAGGTCAACCTTTTCAATGCATTTTCTTGTGGTTTTGGAACCACAGTGTGAAATAGGGTGAGTGGTAGTCAGCTGCTGTGATCGAGCTAGCTGGAGGCACACTCACTGTCCTGGACATCAACAAAGACACTTTTAAGGGGCTCAGGAAACAGATGCTTTCAGGCTCCTGAATAGGAGTAATTTGTTATAGACTCATAGAATCAGTCAGGTTGGAAGAGACCTCCAAGATCATCCAGTCCAACCTATCAACCTATTGCCCTGTCCAGTCAACTAGACCATAGCAATAAGTGCCTCATCCAGTCTTTTCTTGAACGCCTCCAGGGATGTTTTGTTTTGTTTGTAAGTTTTCTTCTAATTCAAGACAGTCGTTACTGATTAAAGTAAAAAGATAAGCCAGGAAGGTTTGCTTTCTTTATTTTCAACTGCTTGCTATTAGCTTTTCCAATATTTTTTTAAAGCAAGTTGAACAAAGACTATAAGCTAGGGACACTCTTCGACTGCTGGATCCAATGAGAGACAAGAACAAGTCAGACACAGTTGAAAAATAAACTGGATGAGATTTGTATTTAAAAAAGAAGTCTAGCATAATTTTGAAGGTCTTTGAAAAGAAGGAATCGATGCTGTTTATATTGTTCTCCCCAAGATGTAAAAAAAAAAAATAAAGGATAGTTAGTTTGATGTCTAAATGAAGAAATCTCCAGGGGAAATTAAAAAAAAAAAAAGGATTATATTTGTTAAACTGTATAAGAAAAAAATCAGAAGATACTATGGCTTTGTTTGCAGAATTACACAAAGAAGATTAAAGACGGGAAACAAGCTGCTTAAACACTGTAAACTAATTAGCTTGACGAATTGTTTTCCCGAGGTTCATGAGATATGAAACACTGGCACTAGTGCATGAAATACACTCTGCCTCAGTGCTCTTTTCAATTTATTTTTCTCTTGGTGTCATGTATGTATATATAAAAGGAGAGCAGCCCAAAAGAAAGAAGTTGCTGAGGGAGACCAAAGCCTGTCAAATGACTGAAGCTGACATTTTGTCATCCTAAGTCCGATACGGGTGGGCCACTTTCCTGCTCATGTATAAATACCAGCTTCATTTTCTGCTATCACATGCTACACCTCCCAGATGCTGCTGTGATGAGGCCCAAAGGGATTCCTGTTGCTGCCCTGTGCCCAGCTCCATGCTATGCTATGCACAAGTGAGCTGACAAGTCCCTAATTACATCAACCAGCGTCAGGGTGTTTGGAAGTGAGGCAGGCGAACAGGGACACTGCACAGGCTTTTAACTGTGTCCATTGCATGAGATTGCCTGAACTGGAGAATAGCAATGACAGGTGTTAGGCATGGTATTTCAGCAGCTTTGGATTTTACTCCATCAGTGGACATATTAACAAGGTAACACGCCAAGCTGGGTGAAATGTTCCAGATGCTCTCTAGAACACATATTTATGTGCTGAAATGGCTTTCCTCTAGGAAGAGCAAGTAGCTTTAACGAAAGTAATCATTTATTCTCATTTGTTAAATATAACTTCATAAATTATATGTGGTTTGATAAATTATTCTTCTTGTTCTGCACCATACCTAAATGCTTGATCGGATGTGTCTACTATAGTAATGTTTGGAAGAACTTTGTATTTCTTAATATTAGATGGAATACTAAAGGTTTTGCCACTTTGCAGCAACATAGTAGTACAGATTCATGGTTTGTTTCTGGTTTTTGTAACTGAACAAACAAACAACCTCCTCCCCCCCAAAAAAAAACCCAAAACCCAACAAACAATAACCCTCCTCCCCCCAAAAAAAACCCCAACAAACCAAATAACAAACCCCAACAACACAAAAACACCCTACCCAACAAAAAACTAAACCCCGCAAGCATCCATATGTAGCAATATGTGGAATATGACTGAATGGAACCCTAGAGAGACTTTTAGATGAGATGAGAACACCAGAGAGTAATGGTTAGGGGTGCCTGCACAAGCATCAGAGTAGTTTTGCTTAGAGAAAATGAGGAGAGAGAAATCCCATTGTGACTTCAGATTGTATTTTTAGTAGCACTGAAATATTCAAGATATTGAATATTTCAATTTAGACAATAGTCAAAGGGATTTTAGCTAATATCTCAGGGGCACTGAATGTATAGGTTGGATGTCACAATATGGACATAGTGAATATATCATTTAGATGAGACTTCATCTGTTGCTTTCTGGAAGGGTGGGGAAGAGGAGATTTGATTTTTCCTGTAGGGTTTATAATGTTTTTTGCTTTCCATGATAATTCTGTGTATATGACCATTTGCATTTCCATGATACTCTGTGTATATAACCAATGCAGAACTTGGGAGTTGTTGATATTTACACTATTGCTTATGAAAAGAGGTCTTCCTGTCTAGTTTGTTTTGCTATGTTTTAGGGAGTACTAATCTTTTTGCAAATGTTGTAAGTGTTAATCATCTGCTATGTTTGAGGATGAATTTCTTAAGTATGCTACCTTAGAATATGGATTTGTGGCTCAAAAACCCAAAGCAATGGGTTTGGAAATGGCAGGAAAGGAACCAGGAAAAGAGAAGGAGGAGGGAAAGGCACTCACAGATTCAATTACTGTGTCGTGTTCTAATTTCTAAAGCTCGCTGGTAATGCCCTGCTTGGCAGCAGGGGTACTTAGTTCTGCAGTGACATCTTGAAAGAAAAAAACAACACTTAAACACAAGTCATTGTTTGGCCAAATTAACAGAGAGTAGGATACATTTACATACTTCTTACTGCCACTTACTCTTCCATTTTTTCAGCTGTCGAGGTCAGTGCATTAGTTAAAAAGTTAATCCAGCCTGGGAATATTGATAGAAAGGGTTCTGCTTAATTGTGCCTTTTAAATATGCAAATCAGATTCTAGTTAGCATCGCAGGACAAGTGCTATTTTTGTTACCCATTACAGTTTGTTTGCTCACACACATACCCTGCAGTTACAAATACACTGTTTGTTTCTTGGTTTTCTGGTGAGGATGATAGCATATGTTACTTACAGTTTCTGAAGTTGCCAACCTGAGCAGTGCTGTAAGATCATTATTCACAAAAAAACATGAACAAGCAGCACTTGTCAGTTTTATGTCAGACCCAATGAACTAAAAGTCTGCCTAGTGAGGAGGATGATTGCCTCTTTGTAAAGGTGACAGAACAGCTCTGTCTTTCCTCCAGCAAGGTGATAGAAAAGGTGGTTTTCTAGTCTGCATTAGAGTAGAAATTTAGAAGTGAAAGCTCTTAATGTTAATCTGACACTTTCTGCAAAATCTGGAGATATTATATGGCCCAATGCCATAACTGATTTTATTATGTACTTACTCTAAAGAAACACATTTTGTTGTACTTCCATTAGAATGTAGTGTTTAATATTGCTTAGTAACACTCTCTTGGAAGAACATATGGTACAAAGTGTTCTATCACATCAATAAGAAACAAACCTTAGCTTCTTTAAAGGAGTGTATTTCAGTTTAAAATGGTATCTGATGAAGAATGAGCTAATCTTATGAGAATAGAAGGGAATAAAGCCTCAGAATTTTTTTTTTCAGAAATAATTAGATGCTTAGGGACCTTTATGGGTTCTAGAAGTAAACCCTTGTGACCCTGTCCTATTTATTAAGAATGATGAACTCTTGTTAGTGTGTTTACCATTTCCCTCTTGCATTACCACTGTTTTACGGGCTGCCTAGAAGTTTGCAGCTTTAATGCTACAAATTTTTTTACCATCTGACTTTCATGACTTTTTCCATAAAATTTATTGGATGTGGGAGTTTTGGAAATTTTAAACTACTTAATAGTTTTGGCTGCATCTGTTATATGGTTTTCCACTCCGTCCCCCCAACTCCAGGCATCTGTGTAGATACATGCAGAAATTTACAAAACCTCTGTGAATAATACCATAGGCTGACCTACACATTGAAGCCTACCAGTGATTGTTGCTGCCAATTATTCTAGATAAACCTGTGGAAATCAGGCCCCTTTATTAATAAGTTTGAGAAAGCAACTAAAAATTGCACTCCATCTCAAGACTGCTTATCTTTGTGACTTCAATTTAGGGTAAAACTTCTGTTCTGCGTGGGGGTGGTGTCCACAAAACTGCTAGTTTAATTTTGTTCTTTGTTAGTTTAGAGTCAGGAAGAGGGAAGGAGAAAAGGGATGGCCCTACAGTGTAACAAAAACAGCTGTGTAATGTGGCACAAGAGGGTTATTAGATACGGCATAATGTGTAGTATTTCTGTTGTGGTGTTATAGATCTGTCAGGACTTTTGGCAGTCAGGTTTTTTTTTCTGAGTTTGAAATCCTTCTCATGTATTTTCAGTAGCTATCAGTTAAAATGTCCAGAAATCCCTCTGCAACCAATCAGTTTTGCTTCCTCTAAATATCTGCTTTTAATTGATGGCTTGTTAAACTGAGGAAGCCATGGGGAGCTCAGCCTACACTGTGTGGACACAGCTGTAATTTGACACAGAGAGTATGGATTTAGAAAAGTTCAGTCAGCATGGCTGAATCTAGATAACTTTTTTTGTGATTAGAAATCTGTGTGACTGAACTCATGACACGTTTTAATTCCTCTTTTGGTCAGGATTGCATCTTATGCCAGCCTGTTTTCTAGTAACTGTTAAAGGAAAAGCACATTAACAACAGTTCTTCTTTTGTAGTGGTACAGTCACCTAGTTTGGAAAGCAGTTGAAAGAGCCAGTAGGCTTTGGTGCCGTGAAAGAAGAAAGATCTTCCTTCCACAGGGAGTGCTTTTTTTTTTTCCTGCTGAAAGGAGATATGAAAAGCAAACCAAACATAAAACTAAACCCCTGAAATATTTGTTCTTACTTTTGCATATATTTGCTTTAAGTAAGCTGTGTATCATCAAGTGTCTAGGTAGTTTAAGTCACACGTATTGTTGTTGTGATGTATGATGCAGACATTTCATATCAAGAAAAGCAATCAAGAAAAATAAAGTGTTACTTTGTTCCAGCACTGGCTATTAAATTTCCCCTAGATGGACCTTACCTTACCTCATAATAGAGTATTAAAAGACTGCCCAAACACTTAGGTCCCTCCCAAGTTTCTGCCAGAGATTTTAGCATCACACACTCCAAATTTGAATAAACTGGGGAGATCTTAACCACTAAAAATCATAATCTTTGCATTCTGCTCAACTTCTCTGCCGTTCTGCTTTGCTGCAGGCTGTGGTACAGAATTCAATAACATTCACACTTTGAGTTGTCAATAGTCAGCTTTGCAGTCTTGAGTGGTTGGCTTCATAGTTTTAGCAAGCACTAAAGTGGTTAATTCCAGCTGTTACTAGAGCTGCATTAAGGTTTTTTTTTTCTTTTATTAAAAAGAAAAATATTTTCTAGAAGTCTATGCATGTCAAAATCTGATAATTAGTTGTTTAAGTACCGTGAATATAAATTGCTCCTTGGCAATGTGATAAGACAAATCCTTCTAAATTTCCAAGTGGCTGAGCACAAAAAAATGGGATTGAAAGGAAAAAAGAACAGGGTGAAGACTAAGTACGAGTGAAGAAAAGCTGGGACTTCTTGAACTTAGAAGCAGAAGACTCTGAACTGGGATTGCTAGACACGAGAGGAAGGAAGGGAAGAGGATTGCAGTCAGCAGATAGGTACTCTTCTGGAAGTTTGGGAATGATTTTTTTCACAGAATCCTTCAGAGAAATTAGTCTCTCTAACAGTCCTCAAAAATAGTAGCCTGGATTGTTTGTCTTGCTGCCTGCCCGTGACTATTATATGCTGCCAGCCCTCACGCAGCAATGGAAGTGACAGAAGGTGCCCATCCCCTGGAAATCTGTTTTACCTCATTAGGGAAGGCTGTGAAATCTTCTTGTGCTGAGATTATGGGCGAGCATGCCCAAAGCACCAACCTGCTGCTTCACAGGCAAGTGTTCAAATGTTTCCCTATGTGTCCACATAGGGAACTGTGAGGGCTGAGGTGTGCCAGGATGGCAGTGACGTAAACTGCAACCGTTTGTTTGGGGAATATGTGCTCGGGGCCCGGGGAGAGCCAAGGTTCAGCAACATATCAAATTCAAATTAAGTAGAAAGTGAGTGCTTCAGAAAATGCAAGCCAAAATACATATATTTTTATATGTGCTCACACAATTTGTCATGCTGGCTTTGAGCATTCTGCATCCTGTTTTTATTTAATCATGTATCTTGCAGATTAATCAAAGCCTTTTATTTTTTTTCTCTTTGTTTCTCTTCACTGACAACTTTTAGTATGCTCAGGCATGAAAGCAATCTGTGTGCTTGGAAAGAGGAGGGATCAGCTTAAAAGTCTGCAGCTGTCCTGTATTAGTTTGTTGAAAGCTCTTGGTTTCTAGGGCGAATGTAGGAGGACAGAATCGTAGGAATGCAAAGTTCCCTGAGTTGTGTTTGTGCATGTGTACAATTCTGCCAAGTTCTCTTTCAGCCATAAACTTCCTTGACAGTTTTAATTTCTTGAATTCTGTTTGGTGTGTAATATTCAATCATTCTGCCCCAGATTGTAACACATCATGTTGGATAGACTGGAAGATCTGTGCTTTGGCAATGAGAGAATTAAAACTTCTTGTTCTAGCTGTAACAGATCTTTTCTGGAAGTTCGTCTCAGAAGAGAGTAAGGAATGAACTGTTGAAAAGGATTTGTTTACCATAAACTGCAGTGGCAGGATCTATGATTAAAGGAATTGGCATTTTAATCTTGTCCTAAGGTGCTTAGCAAGAATGTAAGGTGAAAGCAAAATAGTTTGCTTTTCAGAAGAATGTAAAGAGTGGCCTACACCATAATGTCTGAATAATTGAATGACGTTTTACATGCCATTGGAGACTTGTTCTCACGGCAAAGGTTCCAGTGAGTCGGTTTGCCAGTGTTAAAAATTAAGGCTTTTCATCGGTGTTGCACTTGTGCTACTTAGGTAGTTTTATTTCAGAAGTGCATATAGCTCAGATAAGTGATCTGTTTGAGATTCAACCCTCTTTACCTCCCATGTGAGTTGTACCTTTCTTGTGCAAATAGGCTGCCACTACTGCCTCTGCTTGATCTCTACACCACAGATGTTTCTAATTAACTCTACTGTGACAGGCCAGGAGGATATAGTATAGAGGTTGACAGGTCCCAGAGTCCTTGGAGGCACAATTCTGTCACCTGACGCATTGCCTGTGCTAACGTCTTTTTGGCAAGCTTTCCTGGTTATTGCAGCCAAACAGTATCTCTGTGTTTAATACGGAGAGTGTGGAGTGATCGCATTTAGAAGTTAGCAAAGAATGCAGGCTTCTGAGAACCAAAGTTTTTCAGTATCTGTTTTGTGGTTACAGGCATTTGTGCTTCCATTTTGCCTGATTTCAGATTTTTTTGCATTGTATGTTGCTTTGTACCAAAAATGCACTAAGGTTTTGTTTTCTGATTGAAGTCACAAGTAAGACTGTCTCCCCTCCCTCTGCGTGGTAACTCATCAAAGCTTAATAACCCGCAGGAAGCATTGCAATAATCTTGTTTATTTTGGAAGCTTTAGATTGTAATGATCGTTTGAAGCCAAGCATTGGCATGCAGGTCACTATAAGCCAACTTTGCAAGGCAGATTTCAAGTGGTGACTGTGTTACATTGATTCACTTGCCCCTGTCCCTGTGTAAGGTTTTTTCTTGTACTGGATCATAACTCCATCAGTTCGAGGGTACTCGCATACACATGAGGAATTTCTTGTGCTGTATTAGTTTAAGTGCTCCTTGGTTCTGGATGAACCTCACATTTAGAGGTGCCTGAATGATGTGGACAGTGTTCACAAGGAGAATATTGCACCTGTACCTTAAGATAGAAAGATATCCTGAAAATGCCTTTAGCTCACTGTTTGACATTATCAAGCAGAAGTTAAGGTGCTCTCACACTTCAGTAACAAAAGACAGAAGCAACCTTTCCAGTAAGTAAGAACTGATTGTTTCTTATAGTAGGAAATGAAAGCTGCTTGTCTAATAAATTTAAGAGTAGGAATCTTATGATCTTAGATCTATCACTTGAGAATTCAAGACTAATTATTTCCTGTTGCTCTTTGTAGAATACAGTTGTAATTGCCTTACTGTATCAAGTTCACATTAACACTTAATTATTAATGCCCTCCTCATGTTCTTACACTAGAAAAACATTCTGAGTGAGAGTAGCAAAAGACTACATAT
The DNA here is from genome assembly GCA_013400475.1 of Tricholaema leucomelas. Classification (NCBI taxonomy): domain Eukaryota; kingdom Metazoa; phylum Chordata; class Aves; order Piciformes; family Lybiidae; genus Tricholaema lacrymosa; species Tricholaema leucomelas. The sequence continues at coordinate 26,730 of WAAF01003288.1, read as the reverse complement.
GACATGTTTTTAGCTGGAAAAGTATAATTTAGATATATATCTTGATTTTCTTTCAATTTTGTTTCTGTTGCCTCTTGAATAGTAAACTTCTTTCAGAGCTACGATGCATTGACAAAATTGTTTGTTGTAGAGAAATAAGAACTCCTGTGTAGTGTAAAATACTGCAGTGGTGTTCACTAGCATGCAAGAATAGTGACTTTATTTCGTTTATGCAATTATCTTGTGCTAGAAGACATATTAGTAACGCTAGAAAAATTACACAGGGCCACGGTCAGGCTGACAGGAGTGGTCTGTATTTTCCCCTTCCAAATGAATGCAACTTTTTTCTTTTTACCAAAGTCAGATTATCTATGAAAACAGACTTTAAACATGGATTTGCCTGTCAACTGACCACCAACACTTATATATGCAGATGTACTATAGAAATAGAGGGAATGGTCACAATGTTTTTTCAGTTTATCAAAACAAGCAAATGTTTGCCTTCAGAGCATTGAAGTGTTGAAGTTGTGATAGCAGTTCAAAATAGTAATAATTCTTGGTCTGCCTTAGCAATGGCCAGATGGTTCAAGTGCAGTTTTGTCTGGTGAGACTGAGCAGAGAAGAAGAATTGTGAAAGTTTCTAAGTATAGATATACACCAAAGCAGCATACATTTAACACAGCCCACTTCTTAAACGCAACAGAGAGAATATTAATGAAAATGGTACTGTAGCAGCATATTCCTCATGTTTTTATGTCAGTCTGGATTGCTCTTGTTTGGACCAACTGGGATGGAAGATTTGTACTGAGCTAGCACCAGGTAGGAATGGGTGACATCTTACCAGCTGTTTCACTCTTCTGTACCTTTCTTTTCTGTTTGAAAAGAACATTAGTCATAAATGTAGTTTGATTCTTTTCTGTGCCGTGACAGAAAGCCACAAGAGGATGGAAAGGTGGATGGGGAGACTGGTAGATTCCTTTGGCTGGGAGAACTCCTTCCTTGCACTTCAAGATGCCTTAGGTACTGGCTGGAGATGTTCTCTTAAGAAATTGCCCTTCTGGTGTGCTGCCTTTTCAGACTTCCTTCACTGTGACTTCTCGCCATCTGAGGTTGGAAAAACTGCAGAAGAAACAGAGCTTTCCAGGGCAGGAGAGAACAAGAGAAAAGGAAAATAGATGAAAGGGAGGAAACTGTCCTTGTGTTCCTTCTATTAATTTCCTTCCATTGTCATCTGGAGATTAGCAGACACCGTATTGTCAGGACAGTAACCTCATGTTAAAGTTATCCACTGTCTAGAGCCAATGCACCATAATGCTATGCCTGATAGCATTCAGTTCTATTTCAGCAATTTCTTTTGGGTCCATTTTCACTACTTATAAAGCATATTACAGCTACATTCTCTGTTGTTGGAGTGCAAATGGTCAGTCTTCAGTCATGTGGATATAATTTCACTTCTTAGATCCATCAGAACTGCTGATTCAAAATTGGTTCCTAACAACAAAGTACATGTCTGTGTAAAACAGAGGAGAATCAGAGACTTTATCAGAAGACCCTAGGAAGCTCCTTGTGTTGTAGGGCTGTGATGGCTGAATACTAGACTATTTCAAAAACACCTTTAGTAAATTGAGGCCATTCCTCTAAATAATGCTGATTGGCACAGTTACAATTCATGGATGTCTGCAAAAGGACATGTTGTGAAATCCGTGTATCATGAGCTGATGTCTTACAAAGTACGTTCCTGAAAAGTGAGAAGATTAAAAAAAATACATTTTCTTCTACTCTCGTAATAATACAATCATTAGTCTTCTCTTAAACTTCTTCCCCTCCCCTTACTGAAAGCACATGTTAAAGTACTGTCATTAAAAGTAATTAATGACAGGGTCTTGGCTGTTTAAATCTGGAATGGGCTGCCCAGGGAGGTGGTGGAGTCGCCATCCCTGGAGCTGTTCAAGGCAGGATTGGACATGGCACTTGGTGCCATGGTCTAGCCTTGAGCTCTGTGGTAATGGCTTGGACTTGATGACCTATGAGGTCTCTTCCAACCTTGGTAATACTGCGAGACTGTGATACTGTGATCTGTGGTATTATCCCATATCTGGTGATGAACTGGTTTTCAACTTTCAGGTATTGGGACAAAAAACATTTTCAAAAGTTCTCTGACAAAACAAGCATCTCTGTTTTAATGTTACTTTAACTATAATTCAAGACAGATTTTATGTGTGCATGTATGTGTATATATTAGCTGTGCATTTGACATGCATATTAGTTTTCTGTTTCAGTGCAAACAGAACTGGAATTTGTCAGAGGCCAAAAGAGAAATAGAGAAACACATCCTTTTCATTAAAAAAAAGAAATCCAGGCAAGACATATAATCCCCTATAAACAAGCTGCAAACCTGTTTCTTACAAAATACACGTTAAAGAAACTAAAAAGTAGGTGCTAACCATGTGAGATATGAAGTGAGAATTTATGTAACAGGTGCCATACGTTTTTCTAGCTTCTATCCCTTAGTAGGACATGTTTTTCAACTCTGTTGTGTGCAGTCTGGGAAAAATGTGTTACTCTGAAACAAGCATTTATTTATTTCCCTCCTAATTCTCTATGATTTGTGTTGCACTGCAGCATCTGCTTGAACACTCTAACGTCCATGCAGATGGTAGTTTGTACTGGCTTTATGATTATGCACGTGATTGCCACAGTAAGTTCTAGGTCAATATGTGTGTCTCTGTGCGTGTGTGTGCGAGTGCAGCGTATCCTGAGAAGCATAAAAGTAGTGCTTGCTAATAAATATTTATTTAAAAAAAGATAGGTAGGTGTGCATTTTGGCTTTTCATATTCAGGTTAACAGATTGAAGTGGAATGATGAGTTTTACTTTCGCTGTGCTTAGGCTTGTTCACAGCCTCTGTTCACAGAGCTAGTGTGAGAGGCCTGGAACACAAACCCTATGAAGAGAGGCTGAGGGAGCTTGGGTTGTTCAGCCTGGAGAAGAGGAGGCTCAGGGGTGACCTCACTGCTGTCTACAACTACCTAAAGGGAGGCTGTAGCCAGGTGGGGTTGGTCTCTTGTCCCAGGCAACCAGCAACAGAAGAAGGGGACACAGCCTCAAGTAGTGCCGGGGGAGGTCTAGGCTGGATGTTAGGAGGAAGTTGTTGGCAGAGAGAGTGATTGGCATTGGAATGGGCTGCCCAGGGAGGTGGTGGAGTCGCTGCCCCGGAGGTGTACCAGAAAACCCTGGATGAGGCACTTAGTGCCATGGTCTGGTTGATTGGCTAGGGCCAATCTTGGAGGTCTCTTCCTAACTAGTTGATTCTATGATTCTATGATTCTTTGACAAAATACATGTATATGTGTGTGTGTGTATGTATGTACATATGTGTGTGTGTATATATATACACATATGTATACGTATATATACACATGTGTATATGTATATATATACACACATGTATACATATACAAACAACTGTTTAATAGCTACGGTAAGTCAGACATGAGATTTTCTACCATTTCATGCATATGTATACATATGGTTGATCACTCACTTTCTCTCATCTTCTTTTTATGGGCCCAGTTAGAATTTCCTAAGTGTTACTATAGTCACAAGATACACAGTATGACCTGCAATTCACTCCAGTGGGTGGTGCAAGAGGTGAGAAGTGTAAAGAGCATCACTGTGCGTTACTCTTCCTTGCAATCTGAGATTGTTTTGCCATGACCTTAGACGGTTTTCTCTCTAAGTTCTTTGCTGTCCCCAAGCTGTGAGGCTAATGTATGTGGACAAACTCATTTCATTAAGTGGAACTCTCCTGAGAAAACTAGGAATAAAAGTGTATGGAAACTCTGCATGACTTAGTGTTCAGTGATTTTCTTTTCCTGCAGCCCATGATATATTTACTTAGAAGCAAGGTCTAATAAGATTTTTTTATGATTGTCTGTTTCATATGCTTTCAGCTTATATTGTTACTATGGCATGGTAGTTAACAGACTGGTTTGGCCAACATGTGAAAGTGTTTACAGAAAGAATACATCAAGGATTTTCCTTTGCCAGAGGTTTTGTTTCCGGTTTTAAGTAGCTACCATAAGAGAATGTTGCTACCATAAGAGAATGTATTGCACTTCGTTCTCTCTTTTAAAAGTTCACTTCTGTGTAGTTCTTAGTCTAATGAGAGACTATGCTGTCCTGTAGAAGAGCAAACTGTTTTTTAAAAGCAACAGGCTCAACAGTATTCCTTTACTGAGGGCACACATGCTTGTCCTGTGAAAATACCAGCCTGATGAAAACTTTTGTTATGAAATTAACATCTTCATGGATGATCTGGATGAGGGCATTGAGTCAGTCATCAGCAAGTTTGCAGATGACACTAAGCTGGGGGCAGATGTGACTGAATTGGAGGGCAGAAGGGCTCTGCAGCGGGACCTTGACTGCCTGGACAAATGGGCAGAGTCCAAGGGGATGGCATTCAATGCCTCCAAGTGCAGGGTGCTGCACTTTGGCCACAACAACCCCATGCAGAGATACAGGCTGGGGTCGGAGTGGCTGGAGAGCAGCCAGACAGAGAGGGATCTGGGGGTGCTGATTGATACCCACCTGAACATGAGCCAGCAGTGTGCCCAGGTGGCCAAGAGAGCCAATGGCATCCTGGCCTGCATCAGGAATGGTGTGGCCAGCAGGAGCAGGGAGGTCATTCTGCCCCTGTACTCTGCACTGGTTAGACCACACCTTGAGTACTGTGTTCAGTTCTGGGCCCCCCAGTTTAGAAGGGACATTGAGATGCTTGAGCGTGTCCAGAGAAGGGCAACGAGGCTGGTGAGAGGCCTCGAGCATAGCCCTACGAGGAGAGGCTGAGGGAGCTGGGATTGTTTAGCCTGGAGAAGAGGAGGCTCAGGGGTGACCTTATTGCTGTCTACAACTACCTGAGGGGTGGTTGTAGCCAGGGGGAGATTGCTCTCTTCTCTCAGGTGGCCAGCACCAGAACGAGAGGGCACAGCCGGGGGAAGTTTAGGCTCGAGGTGAGGAGAAAATTCTTCACTGAGAGAGTCATTGGCTACTGGAATGGGCTGCCCAGGGAGGTGGTGGAGTCGCCGTCCCCAGAGCTGTTCAAGGCAGGATTGGACGTGGCACTTGGTGCCATGGTCTAGCCTTGAGCTCTGTGGTGAAGGGTTGGACTTGATGATCTGTGAGGTCTCTTCCAACCTTGGTGATACTGTGAGACTGTGTGTGAAATGATGACTGAAAAAAACATGCCTTGGTTGTATTTGGGTCACAGGTATAGACCTTTTGGCTGCTGTTTTGCCCACAGCTCCATAACTGACACCAAGGAAAAAACAAAAGAGTTCTACATTCCCAAAGACATCATCTTTCAGTCATGGAGGCACAGGATGCCATGAAGTTTTACCTGCCATGCACAGGATTTTATTTAATTCCAGGTTTTGATGGAGCCAGTAATAATTAAGGAATCGAAGTAGATCTTATTTCAGCTGAAGTTTTTTTCACTGTGGTTGAGGAGATGCAAGAGACAGGAGCTGTCTTTCTGAATTGAGGACAGCTGAGAGTGTGGTGGAAGCCTGAGTTGCTTGCTGTAATACCTCAATCAAGAAGTGGAATTATGTGCCAGGCAGGGAATGCAAAGCCACAGCATTTTAGGGGTGAAGCCAGGGCCAAAATACTTCATGGGAACTACAAGAGTGTCTCTTATTTGTCTCTCAGGGAAATTATGGGTAATAAATTTCCGACTGTTGCTGTATCAGCAAGTAATTACTGTATCTTAAATGCTTTTCAATCTTTAAGCTCTTCAGTGCTCTTTAAATTTTATGTATTGCTTTGAGTGACTTTCCTTTGCACTTAAACCCTCTCATGCTCCCAACCTTACTGAAAGTGGACCCTGCATTAGAAAATTATGGCTGTACTTAGAAGAGGTTTGCCAGCTAAACACTTCATTCCCAGATATGTAGCTCAATAACTGCAGCTTTATACCTTTAAAACCGACCATGAGTCATGTACAAATTCAGCATTTTCAGGTGAAAGTCTCTCACTGCCTTTCCTCTGTAATGCTTTCCTTCCCCTATCTCAAAAGGAAAGAGAGAATGGCATATGAGGAGAATTGAAGATTTATTTAAATCTATGTAAAACATAATATTCAGCTGTTGTGGGGGGAAACATATCCATCTGAATTATTCATAGATCAGTTCTGGCAAGAGTTTTTTTCAACCACATGCCATAGATCTAGTAATTCCATTGGTCACAGTTCTGTTTTATATCTGTATTACATCCTTAAACTGTCTGCAGTGTTAAGCCCAAGTGATTTTATTTCAGTGTTTGTTTTTTTTTTTTCACAAAACATATTTTTAGCTCAGTCTATTTTCTTGCTGCATAGTGATTTAAGATCTGTTTGATCCATTACTCTATTTTTTTGGCTGTGAAGAGACTTTTGGGATTGTTCAGAGAAAGGTCAAACAGTTAAAAGCAACAATAAGTCTCAAAGATGCAGAAGGAAGAGTTCTTAAGAAATGCAGTTCAATGTGAAGTCTTCCTTGTCATTGTTAAATAAACCTACTGAGGTTTTATTTTGAGTTTTATTGGTTAGATTTTTTGTTTTGTTTTGTAGGTGTGGTGTTAATGTCCACCTTTTTAGGTTATATTGGTTTTCTGGTTTCCATTTCTTCAGGTGGCCTTTGAGGAAAGATAGAATTTTGGAAAGAAAAAAAGTTTTTCTGTTTTGTAAAGAATCATAGACTCAACCAGGTTGGAAGAGACCTCCAAGATCATCCAGTCCAACTTAGCACCCAGTGACCAGAGGTCACTCTAGACGTACAACAAAAAAGAAGAAGAACACACCTGAGACCCTTCAGAAAATCAAAAGTAAAATTCTAGCCACTCACATGCTGATTTTTAATTTCTTTTAAAAAAAAATATTGCCTGCAGCCAAAAAGCAGAGCTTTTTTGTGGTGTCTTCTTTAAGACAGTGGTAGAATTCCCAGCGGCGTTAATAGAAACAGGGCCACGCATTCTGTATTGTGTTGTTGCATTGTGCGTGCCTTGCTTGTAACAAACTATGCAACTGAATTTACAGTAGTAACACCAAAACACTAACCTAGCAGTGGCACAGATTGTTTCTCTTCTCTTTATCTGCTGTGTTTTTCAATGCAAGCCTTGGCTCTCCAGCCAAAATCTCATTACATGCATCTGAAATGATGGTGTCATGAAATAACTGCATGCAGTAGATCTTCATCAAGAAGTACAATTCTTTGATCACCTGTTCAGGGTGGAAAAAAAATTAGAAAAGTTACAGGAAATATTTGATTGAGAAGTTACAGTATGTGGGACACTGTGGAATTTATGTCTGAATCAAAAAGATCCTTCTTCCCTTCATTCATTTTTACTCTAAAAGTATTTTATGAGGAATTCAGAACTCAGATTAACTGCAAGTATGTGAAAGGACTGCGTCCTTGACTGAAAACAAATTGATGTCCAGTGTTAATAGGCTGTGAATTGGTCAGAATGGAATAATGAGTAATGACTTTGGCTGAGTTTAGAAATACCTGTAGAGGATCTAGATAACTGGAAATTAAAGACTTGAAGAATGTCAGATGGAGCTGCTGTTTTTTTGTAGAGTGTTTCATACCAGAGAACAAGCTCTTTCAGAACCTGAACTTAGCTAGTAATAAAGATTTCCAGGGCAAGATGGTCTCAGTTTTTCAGTTGAAGTTATCAGAGTTAATTGTAAGGGGCATATGATTCAGGTCAACCTAGGTACTTCTTTCCACCAGGATACAATTTCTTTAAAATGTTGTGATGGTTTGGGTGTTCCCTGCCCCCACACACTTTTAGAAATCACCCAGACTAGACTCAGCCGGCTCTGGAAATTTGAATGAAGCTTATATTTACAGATGGCACAATTTACAAGCAGATATTTACAGTATANGAAGTAGACCTCACCATTGTTTTCATTTTCCAGCCTATCATCTAGTTCTTCTCACCAAAACATGCTAGCTAGGCTCAAACTAGCACAAATGGCAAGGAAAATTATTGAAAGAATAGATGTTATTTTAACTTTGGTGGGATACATGAATCAGCTCAACCTCGTTATATTTGTAAAACATGTCTGTGTGGTGCTACCAAATCAATTCGTCCTGTATCTGTTTTGCACTTGTGGATAGTTTTTGCTCTTCTATGAACAGAAATAGTTAGCTGGCAATAGTAGAAGACAGCAAAAAATGAAGAGAGTCCACAACCTCTTTCTATGTGGCAGTAGGTCATTCTTTCATTCACTTCCATTTTTTTTCCTTTTCTCATCAATATGTACAAAGCAGATGCTATGTCAAAAGGCAGATAATGCTCTTAGTTCTTCATAAATCGATCTTTTTACATTGTAACAGGCTGAAAGTTAAATGAGGGTAGCAAAAGGCCTCTATCTTGTCTGACTGGCAGGAAAGGGCCATGCCTAGCTGTAATTGCTTATGGGATGTAATTTTGTTCAAAGGCATCGAGTTGGCAGGCCAATCTTGGCAGAGCTCACAGTAGTGTAAACCAAGGCACAACGTATTTCTTTTGTTGCTTAGACAAAGTTCAAAGCATGAATGAAGGAGCAGTATATTTCTACAAGCTGAGTTAAGTGAAGATAGAAAGAAATCTAGAAGGTGTCACTTGCTGGTGTATTACTGTATGTGTTTAGGAATTGGTGGATGGATGGTAGACCGTGAGCCAGCACTGTGCTCTGGTGGCCAGGAAGGCCAATGCCATTCTAGGGTGTATTAGAAGGGCAGCGGTTAATGGGACCCTGGTCAGGCTGCATCTGTAATTGTGTGTCCCCAGTTTTGAGCCCCTCAGTTCAAGAAGAACACGAGAGTGCTTGAAAGCATCCAGTGCAGAGCCACACAAATAATTAAGGGAGTGGAGCATCTTCCTTACAAGGAGAGACTGAGAGAGCTGGGGCTTTTTAGCTTGCAGAAGAGGAGACTGAGAGATGACCTCGTTAATGTTTATAAATATGTAAATGGTGAGTGCCAAGGGAATGGAGCCAGGATCTTCTCAGTGATGTCCAATGACAAGACAGGGAGCAATGGGTGGAAGTTGAGGCATAGGAAGTTCCATGTAAACATGAGAAAGAGTTTTTTCACTGTGAGAGTGATGAAACACTGTAACAGTGGAGTCTCCCTTTCCGGAGACACTCACTACCCACTTTGACGTGTTCCAGTGTGATCTGGCATAGGTGATCCTGCTCTGGCAGAGGGATTGGCCTAGATGATCTTTCAAAGTCCCTTCCAGCCCTTAACATTCTGAGATTCTGTGAATGCATGCTCTGTGATCATTTTGTACTTTTACTGTCCATTTCTGCTCCCTGATTTATCTCAGAAATGTTTTTTTTTCATGCCTTGTGGCAGTAAGATGGAAATGTGAAAGGACAGGATATGAAGTCAATCAGAAAAGGAAATCAGAATGACTTTGGCAGTTGAGTGCGTCTGGATGCAGTGCAGTTACCATTCCTGCCTTCCTTGTCCCTTGTTTTCTTTCCTTGTAAAGTACACAGGCAGTCTCATTGACCTTTGGCAGCCGATGCTATAAATACATCCACTGAGTGCAAATTTCAGTGCAGCCCTTCACTGCCCAGTTGTCACCCACCTCTGATGCTGGGAGCTTATACATACCTTCCCTGGAGGGAGCATCACTGTCCCTCAGTAAAAAGACAACACGTTTTTGCTCTTGTTCTCCCTCACTGTCTGATGAAACTTGCTCTCTAAAATTTAGTTTGATTTTATTTCATATTCTCTGCTAAATACATTACAAAGCCGATGTTACCTTATGTTCTGCGAACTAGCTCCTTGAGGCATCTCATCGCTGTGCATGCTCCAGCCTTTAAAGTGTTGCAGCAGGGGTGTAAGGTGGCTAAACGAAACATTATGCAGTCAGTAAAAAAAGAAAATATAGTAATTTAAAAAATAGATTAAAAGGAAGAGAAGAGAAACTTTTCCAGACAGGTTCTGAGGCAGAGCTGCTAAATGCCGCAGACCCCCAGGGACGTGCATTTGTCCCCCTGACGCAGTCTTCCCCTGCGGTTTATGCTGCTCACCATGCTGTGCTGTGCTCCGCGCTGGATCCCGGGCAGCGTGCTACAGCCCCTGCCGGACTTGCGAGGGGAGTGGAAGATGGTCGTGCGTTGCTGCCCTCTGGAGGGGTCCCTAGCCGTGAAGCTGGAAATCAATTGTGGAGTTCAGCCTCAGTCATCGCTTCTGGGGAAAAACCCTGCAGAAGCAGGCATGTAGAAAGAGGAGGAGGTTGCTTTGGGCTCTCTTTGACCATTGAGTCCTTTCCCAGCCAAAATCTATCGCTGTCACAGCAAGTTGTAATCCTCTGTTAACATAATCTTATATTCTTCTGCAAGGACAGGCAAAAACAATTGAAGATGATCAGTCTGGAGAAAAAGAAGACTCTAGGGAGACCTTAGAGCTGTATTTCAATATCTGAAGTGGACCTTCAGGAAGGCTGGGGAATGACTGCTTAGAAGAGTGTCACAGTAAGATGAGTGGCAACATTTTTAAACTGAGGCAGGGTAGATTTTGATTGGACATAGGGAGAAAGTTCTTTACAATGAGGGTGGTAAAATACGGGCATATGTTGCCCAGGAATATGGTTGAGACCCTGTCCCTGGAGACATTGAAGATTAGACTTGATGTGGCTGTGAGCCACATAATCTATCTGGAGGTGTCCCTGCTCACTGCAGGGATGTTTGGGCAAGATGACCTTTGAGGATGCCTTCCAACCAAGTGCAAACTGTGAATCTGTTCTAGCTGATTATTTCTCCTCTTACATATTATGATGAGCTGCTAATATAGATCATGAATATTACTTTATTATTTCTTGTATTAGATTCTCACACACATTCTTCATTTGTATAAGATTCTGCCCGATACTTGAAGGAGGTGACTTCCATCATGTTTGTCTCCTGAAGCATCTAGTTACAATTTATTTAGAGAGGAAGAATATAACATTGTGTGTTTCACCCAATTCTGTTTTCCATCTGTTTCTTCTTTGTATGAAAATAATAATTGAAAAATTGCATTCAAGTGTACTGAAGGTATTTGTAAATTCATGTAAATTCACTGAGTCATTTTAGGGAGAAAGATGGAAAAGATGAAGTAGTAATTTTGGCATTTAGAAAGAAAATGTCTTTAAAGTGTTAATTAAATTATAACAGTTAAGCGTTTCCCACATCCCAGAAGTTACTTGCACAGCAGTAACTCCTACATGTTTATTTAGCCTACACAGTACAGCCAGTTCTTTCCAGCTGATTTCTGCAGTGAGTGCAGGGAGGAATTGATCTTCTGTGAAACTGTGTCTTTTGACTGTATGAAGAGATTTGGGTGAAGTTCTGGTGACAGAAACTTCTCCAGCAGGTCTTCTCCCTGTGTAGCTGCTCAAAATTCAGTGTGGAATGCAAACCTGTGTGTTGAAGTTGGAGGAATGGCAATTAAATCTGGAAGTTAGATGGACTACTCATTTTCCTGATTAAGTATTTTTGTGGCCTTATAGTGTCCAGATGACTCGATCATCAGTGGTTATTTTCCCAGAGAGTGGAATGCTACTAGTTGTACAAGGAAAACCTCTTCCACGTCAGAAATCTGTTATTAGTCCAACACTGGACTATGGTGTTCAGGTCCTTAGTCCACACTCTGTGCCTTTTCTTTCTCTCAAAGAGGCTATCCACCCATCCTTTTGTTTCAGGCTGTGGTGGACAAAAATGAGTATATCAAGGAAACAACATGAATAGTCACAGCACAGTCTAATGCCTTGATGAGCTAAGCCTTCTTCATGTTAAAATTATGCAGGTATTTGATCCTTTGCAAAGGAAAACAGGGTTAACAGTGAGTCTCTGTGGTAACAAAGCTTATCTATGCTCATCAGATGATAGGTCTCAAAGCACCATGTAGTCAGATGCTAAGTGACTGGGAGGCACGATCCTCACATCCTGCAAGTTCCTGAGAAGTCTGTAGGTGTGGGGAAAGGCTGTCACCTTTCCTACTGATGAGGTTCTGTTTAAGTCAAATAAAGCTCTGCTCTGAAGAATGCCAGCTGGATGGAGAATAACACAGACTTGAGTTGTTAGAGCCTTATACCAAAACACAGAAGAGTGCAGAGATTAGGACGCAGTGTCTTACATCCCTTGGCTGCAAATAGTGAAGTAGTAGGATTCTACAGAAGTATTCTGCAGACAGTCAATTAAAGTGTTAGATGCTGAACTGCAGAATTTTTTAGAGCAGGCTGGAATAAAAAAAAGAGCAGTTTTGTAGGTGTTGAATGTAACCCTTCTGGCCCAGTCCAGTCCACCTCTGTAGAACATTTATCACTGATGCAAATCTGAAGCTTACTGGTGGGTGGGGTTTGCAGTACAAAAAACCATATTATCCCCCGAAGTTGAAATAAGTCAGTGACAAAGGCAGTCTTAGGCAGATTGTCATTTGAGACTATATTTTTGGTCATCAGTGGTTTGGTTAAGCTTATAGAAGATGTGTTTGCACTGGGATTTTTGCTATTTATTCCAAGAGGATGTTTCAGTTTTCTGCCATTTTTGGAGGTGGCAAAACAGGCTGCTCACAGAGGTTATGGAATCTTCTTTTTTGGACACTCAAAGCCCTCCCGGATGTGTTCCTTCCTGCGTATCCTGCAGGACTGTTGGACCAAATGATCTTTGGAGGTTCTTTGCAACTTCTGCCGCTTGGTGGTTTTAATGGGTGCTGAAAGGTCTGGGATGTGTCTTTCAATTAAAGCAGGTGTTGATTGCATGATGTTACTATTAAAAGACTTGTAAGCACTGCACCTTCATACCGGTTGTTGTGTACTCACATGTATGAGTACGCATGTAGGCTGCTTTTGCAGTGTTGGGGAAGAACAGAGACCAGTTTTTGGAGTTGGGGACAGGGATACAAACACTTCTTCAGAACAGGGTCAGCAGTATCTCTATGAAGACTGAAGCAGCAAGATCCTGAGCTACCTTAGGTTCTCCAGTGTCCAGACTTTGCAGAAATATAGACAGTACCCTTGACTTCTACTATCAGTTGCATGAATTTAAGTCAGATAGTAGCAAATTTAAGAAATAATAAAGAAAAAAAGTAGTGTAATCAAAAGTTGATTTCTTATTCTTCTTGATTTCAGTTTTTATTACTGTGTTATTGAGTGCTTTGCTGGATTTCCTATCAGAAGAGTAGTTGAAGTAATACATACATGCATATATAAGCATTCAAAATGGACTGCAAGTCCTGACAAAACAAAACGTTGCAGCTGTGAAGTTACACATGGAAGACTCAAACCCGGAGGTTCTGCTTCACTAAGTGTAGTCATCTGTTACAGGAACTGGAATCCTGATCTTAACTGAACCAAAATGTTCATTAGCAGTCTCAGTGAAACAAGCAGCTCAGTGTTGAGCCATCTGGAAAAGTATCTGTTTCTAGAATACGTTCAGCCCAAACGACAACACCGAGGAGAGACAGCTGATCCTTAGCAAGCTGACTTTTTTCTTTTAGTGGAAGGAGCTGGGTTAAGTATTTTCTCTTTCAGTACTTCCACGGCATTCTGAGAGCACGGGACTGTTATTGTTTCAAGAAAATTTCTGTTTGGCAGAAACACGAAGTGTCCTGACACATAGGGGATATATAAACTGGGTCTGCAGTAAGCGCTTTCACACATTTACTCATTCCTTGTTTGATTAAATGATTCCCGGCAACACACTTGACAGCTGTAAATGTAAGGGTCCTGCACATCTCTCTCTGGGCGAGACCTGTTAGCAGTGTGAGCAGGTCTGGGCACACATGTGCACGGCTAGCTGGTTCTTGCTTATCCTGACAGGAGGAATGTGAAAAATGTGCCCGCTTTCAAAGGTCAGGGGCTAAAATATGGATGTGTTTATTGCATATTTTGATTGTCCCTTTAACAGACAGTTTGACACATTCTTTCGGTGAACTTTCTGGAAGACAAATAGCTCAAAATGGACACAGGAGAAATCACTCCTGTCAGAATTCCCATATGTGTAATTACCTTTAGTGTCAAGGGTGCTTAGTGACTGCTGATTTTAATGTTTTTTGCTGGTCAGACATTTATACCTCGGTGGTGGTGAGGTATTTAATTTTATTAATGTGGACATTCTTAAAGCGAGAGCATGAAAGATCAGTTCTGTCAGGCTTTGCCTTCATTTATGAAATGGGTGATATCACATTGTAGACACATTTTTTGAAGATGTGCCTTTCTTTTTTTCAGCCAGCCACGTGGCAGGATGCCTAGATCTCCTTGCATAACTTCATCACTAAAATCTTCCCTTAAGCTTTTCCTTGTACGCGTATGTTATGAAAAACTGTATAGTTACGAAAAACCTCTTCTGACCGTCTTTGTTCCCTTGCTTTTAAGCTTTTTTGTATGTGATATGCCTAATAGTTTTGGAAGTTATTAAATCAGATAATCTACCATGGTGTAAAAACGGTGGCAAGATGTGGTTCTTAAAATTACTAGCCTGGGAATGTAATTGTCAATACCTATTACTCTGCATTCAAATGAATAATCACATTTTTTACAGCAGCAAGTAACTAATGGAAGGGTGAAATTACTGTAGTCAGAAGCCAGAAGTCTCAGAATACGGAAGAGAGCAGTACTGAGAAAGCGTAGTATGAAATCTGCTTTGAATATGTCTGTCTTGAAGTTTTCCTGGTGACAGGAATGTAAATCATGTCCTGAAAGAAATGAGAGATGATGTAGTGAATTACAGAAAGGAAAATAGACGTTTTATTGTGGATGAATATCTTTAGATGAAAAAAGTCAAAACAGAACTTAAAAAGAGTACAAATTAATACCAGTCCTTAACAGTTTAACATTAGGCTATCTTTTGCTGATCCAGAAATTTCATAGTTCTTGTTTTTGAGTCACAACATGTGACTGGCTCTCTGTATCCCGGAAAAGCTGGAGATAACCTTTTTTTTTTTAAGTCTATGCAATCTCAAAATGGGAGAATGCTCAAGCTAATTGCAATGGGAATTACTGGCTTTGTTCATATAGGAGCCCCTTTAATATTTCAAAGAACGATTTAATGATGTGATCTGTCATTCATTCTGCACGGCATCATCATCAAACAAACAAAACAAAAAAAGGTCTCCGTTGGTATTTTTTGCCTAAGGGGTGCTGAGAACTGATTATTCTTCTAATCAGAACCATCACAATCAGGGCAGACAATTAGCTAGGTTAGATCTCTACTGATTCCTCCTGTGCCCTAAGCATCAGATGGCCTTGAGCACACTTGAATCCTATCAACAAGTATTTGAGTAATAGCTGTTTTGCTCCACCTGTTGTGTTAATTCCCTATTTTGGTAAAATGCTTGGGTTTGTGCATGCTTATTCTGTTGTACTCATACCTTAAGGCATTAGCTGTCCTCTAAAAAAGAAACCTTTCTACCCTAGACAATAAGTACAGAGTTTAAGTTTATGGTTTGTGGCATAACATTTTAGGTACTGTTTTCTTCACACACGGTGTGTATGTTTATGAGTGTGGGCATAATTCTGTATTTTTGTCAGTAACAGCTGCTTCCATACATAGAATAAACACAAGTGTTTGAACAATCAGCCCTGTAAATGAATATGCAATTTGGGTGTATCCTGTGTTGAACCGTTGTGTTTGTAAAGGACAGTGTGCTCTTTCTGGCAGCAGCCTCCTTCAGTCGTTAGTTCTGTTTTTCTTCTATTGTTTTTAGACACAGGAGAAGCTGTTTTGCTTAGCTGCAGTTTATCTACCCAAGTGGTCTACCTGATATCAAAATGAATTAACTATTACAGTTAATAAGCCTGATTTTGCCCTATTCATCCCATATATTTACGTTCTAAAACCAGAGTTACTCCTTGTTTTGCGCTGCTGTGACAGAAGGTGAAACTTGATCCAGTAGCTCTTAATGGGGTGGATGTTTTCGTCTACAGATTATGTGTAGCTGAAGTAAGTTACAATCGTTCCTGTATTCTTTAAACCTCTTAATGTCTCGGTAATGCTCTTCTTCCTTCAGCTTCTAGTCTTCTTTTGAGGAGAGTGTGCTTTTACTATTGTTACAAAAATGAGACAAACCCAGTGCATTGCATTTAAAGTGTAAAAGTGTGTTTAGTTTACGCTTAACAGAAGCAAAAGAAAAAATAGAGCACAGAGCCAGTAATTCTTCTCAACACCTGTCGTGACTCCCTTAAGCTTTTTAGTACTATTAATGCAAATTTTTGTAATAGTCCTCTGGCATAAAAATTAATATGGAATAAAGAAAAAAAAAATTAAGATGGCTTTTCAGAATATGGATTAGTTCACTTATTGAATATAAGAATTGCTTCTCAGGATAATCTGGGAGTTTTTATACCAAATTTAATACATTATTGAAATTAATTATTCATGTCAAGATGATTCTTTTTCTGTATTTTTTGATGAAAGAACTCAGCATGCAAAGTGATCTGGCTACCACTGCAGCTGACAAAAATGTTGGGAACATGAGCTTTTTCTTGTAGTGTTAGACAGCTGTATGGAGGCTTCGAGTTGTTTAGTTGGAATAATTTAAACAATAATATTCAACAGATTTTTAGAAGTAATATTAAAGGTACAGAAAATAGTGAAGCCAGGTTTAGCCAGTCAACCCTGACATGACCTAACAGTGTGCCCAGGTGGCCAAGAGAGCCAGCAGCATCCTGGCCTGTATCAGGAACAGTGGTGCCAGGAAGACAAGGGAGGATATTCTTCCCCTGTACTCATCACTGATCAGGCCACACCTTGAATCCTGTGTCCAGCTCTGGGCTCCTCAAATCAAGAGAGATGTTGAGATACTGGAACGTGCCCAGAGAAGGGCAATGTAGCTGGTGAGAGGCCTGGAGCACAACCCTATGAGGAGAGGCTGAGGGAGCTGGGGGTGTGCAGCCTGCAGAAGAGGAGGCTCAGGGGTGACCTCATTGCTGTCTACAACTACCTGAAGGGAGGCTGTAGCCAGGTGGGGTTGGTCTCTTCTCCCAGGCAACCAGCACCAGAACAAGGGGACACAGTCTCAAGTTGTAACAGGGCAAGTCTAGCCTGGATGTTAAGAGAAAGTTGTTGGCAGAGGGAGTGATTGGCATTGGAATGGGCTGCCCAGGGAGGTGGTGGAGTCACTGTCCCTGGAGGTGTTCAAGAAAAGCCTGGATGAGGCACTTAGTGCCATGGTCTGGTTGATTGGACAGGACCGGATGCTAGGTTGGACTACATGATCTTGGAGGTCTCTTCTAACCTGGTTGATTCTGTGATTCTAAGTGAATGTTGTCTCTGTCTGCAACTTTAACCCTACTAGTGTGTCGTCGTCCCCCTTTATTTTTTTGTTTGCAAGTGTGCTTATCTAGTTGCTGCTGCTTCCACTCTGTATGGGAAAATGTTGTGTGCTCATCCCTCTTGAACAGCAGATGTGTGAGAGGATGGAACATTTTTCAGTTACATAAGAGGTATGGTGTGTGAGTTTTCTGTTCAGCACTAGTGGCTGAAGGGGTGATGGGATATGCTCAGTGTTGTAGGTCTTGGCGTTTGTTTTCGGAATCTATGGTTGTGATTCTATGATTCTGTGATATTAAAAGTCATTGATATTGTGGTGTGCTGGAAAAGGGTCTTTTTGTTTGAGGTTTAGAAGTTAAAAATAATTGATTTTGGAAGGAACAACAGGTTTCAACGAGAGTAGGTATCCTACACCCCATGTGTTATGAGCACACACATTTGTAGCTGGTACTAACCGGTGGAGTTGATTTAGTCTTTTGCTGTCTGGATATTTAATTGGCCTCATCATCTGAGCACGTAAAAGTGAGAGCATTACACGAGTGAAGTGAATTAAGCTTTCATGTGTGAATACACACAACTTGCATGTTGCCAACTGCATTCATATTAGTGATCAGAGCAATGGTAGTGTTTTGGTTAATTGGCAGGTTGTTTTTGGTCATTGTGGAGATAGTGATGATGATGTCATGACCTTCCAATGGACTGCAAAAACATATTTAAAATATTCATCCTGGTAAGAACTTCTAATTTTGTGTTGTAAAAGGTGCTCACCCATAAGGTAAATGCTTTCTAACCCTTTTCTTCTGTGGATTAGTAGTCAAGTATTGACTGGTAAGAGAACTGTAGTTCAGTTTCCCAGAGATAGACTAATTAAATGAAAATCATATGAATCATTGCAGTAGTAGTGAATTCCTGTAATACTGATAATAAATGATTCTCAGTTTGTAGTTACACATTATCATGTTTCATATCATAAAATCCTGTGTTCACACATTCTCTGGCAGACGTAGTTTTTGTCTGGTATCAGCATAATAATGAATAGTTTTACATCACTATGTAGGCTGTGCAGATTCACTGCTTGGTTGAATGCTTCCTGCATAGTTAACTCTCAGTTTAGGAAAGCATGGGGGTTGGTCTCTTCTCACAGGCAACCAGCAACAGAATGAGGGGACACAATCTCAAGTTGTGCTGAGGGAGGTGTAGGCTGGATGTTAGTAGGGAGTTCTTGACAGAGGGAGTGATTTGTCATTGGAATGGGCTGCCCAGGGAGGTGGTGGAGTCACCATCCCTGGAGATGTTCAAGAAAAAGCCTGGATGAGGCACTTAGTGCCATGGTCTGGTTGATTGGACAGGGCTGGGTGATAGGTTGGACTGGATGATCTTGGAGGTCTCTTCCAACCTAGTTGATTCTATATTTCTATGATTCACCTAAACCCCTCAGATTAGTATGTGCTTTATTCTAAAGCATCAGTCTAACTGCTTTCTTGAACTGAGCTGCTTGTTAGAGCAGAGGACCTTAGTAGCCACATATTGGTAACCTTTAGGGAACTTTGCAGTAGCTACTGCATGGGATGGGGTTTTTTTTAACATCAGCCATAGCTGTAAGTTAAATAGGAAAGAAATATTCATGCATGGTTACTGAGACTGTTCCATAATCTAACAGAAGATCTCTTTTAAGTACATCCAAATACCTGAGTTAAGTATGCCAAGGTGTGAGTAACAGGGAAAACGCACCAAAAAGATGAAGATGCTCGATTGTTAACAGAACTAATTAATACACAAAGACAAAATAAATGATGAAATGGAAAAAAATCCAGTCAAAGAGCTTGATTCATGAACTCTGCAAAACCAGTCAAACACCTTAGCATAAGGCAGTAATTTTCTGTTGACTGCTTTCCGTAGTCCAAGGAAGCTGTTTTTTAAAGGATATGGAAGGTTCAAGCTGTTTTGTTGCTTTGGTGTGTCTGCTAAAGTAGGTAGATACATTACTGTACTTGTGTTAGTGTCTTAATAAATAAAAGCATTAATAATCCATTTTAAATTGTGAATGTGTTCGATTTGACATATTTAATGTATTAATTTAAATTTTTTTCCCCACTTCATTGATGAGAGGCAATGCTAGGGAACCAAAGCAAACTAATTATTCATGTTTTCTGGAAGTTTGGTGAACACCAAAGCCTTAAATTGCCTTTTGCTGCTGGGAGATGGGAAAGTAACATTTTTGAGAAGATTTTTCATTTGAAGGAAGGAACTGGAGGCCTCTATGGGTGTTTCTTTCCATATGGTAGGAAAGAATAGGTGTAAACCAAGCTTGCTTATATTTGCTTCACTGTAAAAAATCTTGAAATGCGTATCTGGGCACAGAGAACCTCTCAAAAATTTTAGAGAGCAAGTTTGAGCAGTAGAAGACTGTTCTGTAGAAGAAATGGCCATCAGATTATTAAGTGTGCATCCCTATAAACACAGGACAAGCTGAGCAATGTAAAAGGCTAGAGGTAAACAATAGAAGACTTTCAGTCTTATTGCTGTTTTATGAGTCAGAATGTACAAAATGAAAGGACAAATCCTGAAGTCTGTATTCTGTCACAGGCAGTCCTTAGCTAAACTTGTATTACAGACACTAGAAAACTAGGCAGCCTCTATTTTGTCTAGACTTTTCTATGTGGCAATCTCCCTGAGAGCATTTAAACAGACATTTTAATGTATTATTTCACAGAAGTGTTTGTTTAGATTAAAATTATGAACTAGGATTACAGAAATCAAGATTTACCTTTGTCTCTGAGAATGGTGTAAATTTGTACACAGAAAAAGAATCTTGTCTCTGAGGTGTTGATGAGGTGCACTTTTGTATCTGACTGTTACAAGTAGCAAGTGTGAAAATGTTCAGTTGCTAAAGATTTGGGGACAACTGTATTTGGTTAGAGACTTGCAATCAGTTGTATAATTTCTTATCACTCTTCTTCTAAACAGTGTGTCATCAATGATTATACATTTCTTAGGTATGAAATTCATAGTACAAGTTGTGTCTGTGGCAGAATTTGTCAGTGTCAGGCTTGAAAAATCAGAGGAACAGGTACTTTACCATTTGGCAACCAAGCTGTACAACTTCTTGTCCACATATTGTAGTGTACCAAATTCCAAAAGTTGCTATGGGTTCAAAAAAACCACTAGACCAGTTACTGAAGTAAAATCTATCATTCTCTGGTAATCACAATGAGCTTGAATCTTGGACTGTGTAAAGTTGTTTGGCCATTTTGAGAATAGGAGGAAGTTCTTTACCAGGAAGTTCATCCTGGTCACCAAACTGGAAAAGCACAAACTGGATGGGTGGAGCACTCACTGGATAAGGAATTGGCTGGATGGTCGCATGCAGAGAGTGGTGATCAATGGCACAATGTCCACCTGGCGATCGGTGCCAAGTGGTGTTCCTCAGGGGTCAGTGCTGGGACCAGTGCTCTGTAGCATCTTTGTCAGTGATATGGACAGAGGAATTGAGTGCACCCTCAGCAAGTTTGCAGATGACACCAAGCTGTGTGGCACAGCTGACTTGCTGGAGGGCAGGGATGCCATCCAGAGGGACCTGGACAGGCTGGAGAGGTGGGCCCAGGCCAACCTCATGACGTTTAACAAGGCCAAGTGTAAGGTTCTGCACCTGGGTTGGTGCAATCCCAGGCACAGCTCCAGGCTGGGTGATGAATGGCTGAGAGCAGCC
>WAAF01003284.1:67298-86606 GCA_013400475.1 Tricholaema leucomelas | reverse complement strand
GATTCTATGATTCTATGATTCTAAGTGGAGCATGCCTGAATGCCAGAGATAATCTTCTGCACTATGAACCCTTCCTGAAGTCTGTACGGTCATATGCTTAGTGTCTGTAGATATACCACATTTGTCAGGGGACCTCAGTCAAAAGAAAAAAAAGAATCATGTCTATTGCATGTCTGTTCCCCTGGGATGTAAGTGCTAAATCTTTCCTAGCAGTGTGCAAAGGTGGAGGGGTAGGGAGTAAAAAGTCAGGTGGCCAGCGCCAGAACGAGAGGACAAAGCCTCAGGCTGCGCCAGGGGAAGTTTAGGCTTGAGATGAGGAGAAAGTTCTTCACTGAGAGAGTCATTGGACACTGGAATGGGCTGCCCAGGGAGGTGGTGGAGTCGCCACCCCTGGAGCTGTTCAAGGCAAGATTGGACATGGCACTTGGTGCCATGGTCTAGCCTTGAGCTCTGTGGTGAAGGGTTGGACTTGATGATCTGTGAGGTCTCTTCCAACCTTGATGATACTATGATACTATGATAAGTCAGGGGTGTGAATGGTGAAAGGAAAAGTAAATCCAGTTGAATTTCTGACATCTCTGTAAGTTCCCACATCTATGACTGAACTTATTCTGTCCTTCTGAACATAACCACCATTTCCACTGAAGTAATAAAATCAGTGATATTCTGAAAACATATCAATCAGCTGTTGTTGAGAACATATTAGTGTAATTAATTCAGATTCAAAAATGGTATTTTACTTCCACATACTTTCTTTCCTCTTTATGCATTCTCCAGTCTTCCCCTCTCTATATTCCAGAATAGTAGGATTGATAACCTCAAGACAAAAACAAAACAATGGTCATTCCTGAGTTCTGCATAATTTCCTTGCTTTCCTTTTACCACTTTGGAATAATAAAGCTTTCTCATTTTTGTATCAGTTCTTTGTTTCTGTGGGTTTGCATCTGCTTCTTTGCTGAGACAAAAGATTCTGGAAAACCTCACTTTGTCAGCGTAAAACAAAAAAGCCTTTTTCTTCATTCGTTTGTCTGCACTCTTTTACCTTTCTCCAAATCCCCTAACCTTCAGCAACCCTCTAGCTATGTTCCACTGACTGGATTTTCCCACTGTGCAAAGTGATTTTCACTAATCTGTTGCTTAGTAAGTAATTGTTAGAACAATTTGTGCATATTCATCAGTGATGTAACATCATTGATTTCAGTTGGAGTCACAGTAGGAATTATTGTGGGCCATTAATTTTTCAGAAAGCTTTTCATATGCAAGTAGGTGCATTGTGCAGTTGTCAAGAGCGTTGATGACGACTCCAGCTCCTAGGGTAGATAACAGTTACTGTGGTGAGCTCTGCAGCATCTTGTCATAATAAGATTTAGTGTGGTCTGGATGAAAGCTTACAGAAGCTTTGAGTTTTGAGCGGGGTGGGGGTTGGTTGGCTGGTTGGTGTTTGGTTTTTTTTTTTTATGGGTTTTTAGTTTGTTCGTTTGTTTTGTCCAGGGGGCTTATTTAGGATTTATTTTTTCTTTTAATTTCTTAGACAAGTATGTGAGTCCTCAGTGCACAACACTTCCAATGATTTCTGCGATCACTGCTGGCCCAAAGTTTGGTAACAGGGTGCATCAAGCTTATCTTCATAATGAGTCTAAGCTCCCTTTCACAACAGATCATGAAAACATTTCCATAAAGGCACCAAGAATGACTGTAAATCTGGAGCAATCAGATTTCCATGCTACAGTTTTTTTTTCTCCCAGATGGTCGTTAGACTTCTCATGTAAGAAGAAATTCAGACATGGGAGGAGGGAAATGCTAGCAAACAAGAAGGAGACATTCCAGGTTTCTGTCATCTGGCAAAAGACATTTTTTTTAACAGAATATTCATAGTGGATGGACATTTTAATGAAAATATCTATTCTTCTAAATCAATCACATTGCATCACATCTATGTTAGCTTTTAGTTTTAATGAAAATATATTGTTTAAATGCATGATCAAACCTCCTGTAGCCATTGTTTTATAACCGTATTGCATCTTGTGGGCAGAGGCCAATGGGATGAGATTTAACAAGGCTAAGTGCAGAGTCCTACACTTTGGCCACAACAACCCCAAGCAGCACTACAGGCTGGGAACAGAGTGGCTGAAGAGCAGCCAGACAGAAAGGGACCTGGGGGTACTGGTAAATAGTAGGCCAAACATGAGCCAGCAGTGTGCCCAGGTGGCCAAGAGAGCCAATGGCATCCTGGCCTGGATCAGGAACAGTGTGGCCAGTATGACAAGGAAGATTATTCTTCCCCTGCACTCAACACTGGTCAAGCTACACCTTGAGTCCTGTGTCCAGTTCTGGGCTCTCCAATTGAAGAGAGATATTGAGATACTGGAACATGTCCAGAGAAGGGCAACAAAGCTGGTGAGAGGCCTGGGACACAAGCCCAGTGAGGAGAGGCTGAGGGACCCTTGGAGATCTCTTCCAACCTGCTTGATTCTGAGATTCTGTGATCTTGAAAGGTCATGCATCACAACCCAAAAGGCTACAAAGACAGATTGCTTGAAAATCCTGACAACTCTGTGGCTCAGAGGAGAGCATGAAGTAGTAGTATAATGATACTGCTGGGGAACATGTGAAACTGCTGCAAGTTTTAACAAAAGTCTCCTGAAATTACACCAGCCCAATCAGACACAAGGAATTGAGACATTTGTAGCTGCGAATCACAATTTATTCTTTTGGAACACAATCTTTCTTTAAAAAGGACTTCTGAATGACTAGTCTGCATACGCAAGGAGTAAGGTCGTATTTTCATCGCACCGTGCCCCAGCTCTCTACAAAGCAAGCAAGGGACATCAGTGCTAAGAACTTTAATTCTATAAATAACACAAAAGCAAGCTTTCTCAGCAAAGTGTGGCTGATCTGGCTACGAAAACTATCCTTTGCTATATATAGCTAAAGAACAAGTATTTTAAAGAGATCACAGGAAGAATATAAATAAGCTAAGTACATCCAAGCATATTTTTGAAACACTGTTTTGAAGTTCAGCACTAGCTAAATTCATGGACAACAGAAGATAGCATCTCTTGATGATAAGGATTAAGTCTCCAGGGAACCAGCTGCAGGCAGCAGTGGTTGAGGAAGCCATTGAGGGCAGTAGACTGTATGGTCGTTAAAAAGAGGCAAGTGAGCCTTGGCCTTGTGCCACACATCATGTGCACCAAACAAGATGAGGATAGCACAGAACAAAGGAGAGACTGAGGCCCTCCAGTATCACCTCAGCACTAGTGGCAGGGTATGTATCACATCTCTGGTCCCAGATCTACAAATGAGCAAGTGATCTAAACCCATGAATGAGAGTGGGATTTGCCATAGTAGTTTCATTATATGGTGATTTCAATAAGTTTTGGTACAACAACAGGTGAGTGTTTATGTTCATTCACAAGTCTCTCAGAGGCATGTTACAAAAGCAGATTACCACCAAGTAGGTCCTGCCCTACCTGCCAACTTAATCCTCATTCTAAAGTACCACTTGGGGGAAAGCTCATTAGCAAACTCAGAAGGGCAATGAGTGTGTGACTAGGACACCCTCAGATGGTGGGACATGCCGGCCAGGCTATCAGCAGCATCACACAGCACTGACATCACCTATGCAAAATGGGAGTAGCAAAGGAAGAGAGAAAAGGAAAAAAAGTGTAACAGATCCAGTTCACATGGTAATTAAGAAATAGAAAAATATTATTCAAATGGATATTTTTAAACTATGAAAAATTATGAAAAGAGAAAAAGCATTTTTCAATCAGACCTCTCCAAAATCAGGAGTGAATTAGACAGAAGGTTTTATTCAAGCTATATTTCTCAACAGCAACCAGGGGGTTCTGCAGTATGTGTCTGAATTAAAAGTCAGATGCAGATCAGGAGTACACAGATGAACCTCGCCAAACCTGTAGAGAGGTTAGCAAGTTCCTAAGTGTGCTTTCAACTGAAGGATATCACACTCACTTTATATATACCAATCAAACTCACACAAAGAGTAGCACTAAAGAAGTACAGCTATTCTAGTGGAAACTGAATATAGGATCAAACTTGGGGGAATAAATTATGTTTTACTGTAACCTCTCATTTCCTGTATAAATGAAAAGCCTGTAATCTTGACTGGAATAGCCCCACATGCTGCAGGCATCATAGAGTGCGCAGGGGACTGTGAAGGCAGCACAAAGAGCTTTCCTTTAGTAATACTTGAAGACTGAGGCTTTGGTAACAGGGAAGCATTGAGCGTAACTTCAGGTCACCTCAATGGCGTAATGGTTGAGATCTGTTCACAGCACCAACTGGGAGTTCAGCAGTGAGAAATGGGTAGGAAAGTGGTGTTGACAGATATGGAGGAAATGGAAGGAGCTGCAATGCGTGCCATGAGATGTGCTAGGTAAACAGCAGCCAGGAGTTGAGCAATCACTGATTAATCAGTTATTCTAGTGGTTGTGTTTATGACATTAGTCCCTTCCCACTGATCTTTCACCTTTCCTCTGAATGTATGGCAACACTGTAAGATCCCAGTTGAAAACTATTAAGCCATGCAGGCCTTCTTCTTTGATGAACCATAATGCTGCAGAAGCTCATCAGGATCAGAGCAAATCACTGGTAGACACACAGAGAACCACACCACCACAGCTGAGACAGCAGAGACTCTGCCACAGCCCCCTCAGGGTATTTTGCCCCTCCACTTTCCTTCTCTCCTGAAAATTATTTTTCTGCTTTCCAGCAGACCCTGAGACCACAGCACATTGTAATATTTCCCCAGGCACCACAGCCTGTAGAGACTAACCAGACGAGACCAACATCATGCACACAGCAGAGCTAAGCCCCAGGACCTGAGTGTTTGGCCATGATATGAAACCCAGCCCACCTGGCTGGCAAAGTCAGCATGAGTGAATAGCACCTCCCATCCTGTAAACACCAGAAGAGTGAGATTTCTCCTCGTTCACACTTCTCTCCTTTCTGTCAAAAGCAGGAGCAGAAACTTCAGTGTGTAGTGCTCCTGTCAGCAGGAATGACACCTGTTTTCCTACTTGGAAGGACCAGCAGACAGACTACATGCTAAATGCAGCAGCCCTGTCCAAGGGAGGGACATGCACAGGTCCTGATTAAGCAGCTCTGAGCACCAACTGGGTCCCACTTCAGCACGTCATATGTTCAAATTTTCACCCTATTTTTACCTCTGTAAACTAATCAACACATTTCAAAACGTTGTCATAAATTTCAAAGTGTGCTTGCTACAGCAGGCCCAAATTGGTCTTTATTCAAAACCCCAAAATGCAGGGTTTCTTTTGGTGGGTTTTTTGTTTTGTTTTTTTGTTTTTTTACAGTGAAGAAGAGTAATAGCATCACCTCTGAACTCCACAGGACCAATTAGTCCACCAAAAATCAACACAGAATTTTCAAGGAACGATTTTTTTTTTTTTTTCTAGTAGTGTGAGAGAGTCCTGTAGTAGTCTGTCAGGATGATGCTGAACAAGACAGGAGGACAGAAATGCCTATGCGTTAGGTGGACGATCTCACAGCAGACACTGCCAAGCTTTGCAGGTCCACCAGATATGAAGTCAGTTGGGTAAAAATGCTCCATTGTGCCAGCTGGAACCAGGTGTGGGCTAAGCATGACATGGAAATTTTAACAAAGGCACTTGCATCGCCTCAGAGAGCAAACATAGCAGCATATGGTTGTGCTTTCCTTTTCCTACATTTGATCAGCTGTAAAGATCTGGAGAGGTTCTTGAATTCATCTGCAGCTTAAAGAGCAGACCCCAGCGGCCAGAGACAGGATAGGAACCAGCTGCCTTTACAGCCCTGGGTCTGGTGTGGGGCTGCAGAGGCGTGCAGGGGTGTGCAGCTATTGCCCACAAGACAGCCCAGAGCTGGGGCGGAGGATGGAAGAGAGGCAGATGCAGTCAGGGCCATCAGCAGAGGCTAATTGTATAAACTGAAACAACAATAATGGTATAGGCGTGACAAGGCGCGCTGCAGCTGGTTTGGGATTCAGCCGGCTTTATGTTGTTTTGATTAGCCTGACATTTGGCTGGTGGGATGCTTGTGTGGGCACACATGTGAGTGGGAGGATAAACACAGCTGAGCAAATCTGGTTCCTCATCTTTCTTCTGCACAAGCAACTGGGCTTATCCTTGGCTTGCCTACCCCTCCTCCCTCCCACATCCTAAAAGGTGCAGCTGTATTTAATGACAATGTATCTCAGGAGCATTTGTGGCAATTTTGCTGATGTCTATTGTTATAGACAAAGCACAAAGGTTTTTAATGCTGTGGTGAGCGGTTGAAACTCAGACAGCTCCAGGGGGTGGGGGGGGAACCAAACCTAAGGTAGCACATCACTTGGAGAGAGAAGAAGGGAAAAGAAGCAACATCTTGATAGAGTAAATATGGCAGTTTAAATAGAATTTGGCCCTGTCAGGCTAAGATATTTCTGCAGAAAGCCTGCTTTGCACCACCTCTCTGCTGAAGAAGCTAGACAGAGTTCATTCAAAGTTGATATTTTTGTTCCTATGGTTTGTTTATAGTAACTGATGTTAAACACAAACTGCATCTGGAAGAAGAGCTGGCCTTGGGAACTGGGGAAGAGAGAAAGGAAGTATTAGGTCACTAAAAGGGAGAAAATCAAATTAATGAAATGTTCAAGAAAGTAAAACCACCATGGATCTCCCAAGGCAAATTATTTTGGGGTTCTGCAGCCTCTTCAGGTACATTCTATACCTGGTATCCATGCTCACGTTATAAATAGATAGCTCAAATTTCTCCAAATCCATAACCTTTAAAAAAATACAACTTTTCTGTAACTTCTATAGAAAGATAATATAAAATTATCTTAAACTGACAGCAGCATAAGTGCTGTATTCCATTTCCCCCTTCAGCTTCTCAGAAATGGAAATTTTTCGTGATAAATGGTAAATAAATTAAAGCAGCCACAAGCTGCTTTAAATGAGCACAGATGGCCAAAATAAGCACAGGCAAGACTTAGTGCCTCACAGCAGATCCAAAGTTGTAAACGCAGGCCTAGAGTTTGCTAACCGTTCCCAACAGCACTTCACTGCCCCACAAAATCTTCATTACTGTTGAATTCCTCTTTAGAGCACCTAATGTGTCAGAAGTGCTGAGGGATTGTAGACCACAGATTACCACCACTCTCTTTGCCAGAGGTTCATCCTCCTTTCCTATGTCTACCATCTAAGGTGTGTGTGCATAAATACTCCCCAACTCCCTCTGTATCTGCCACAGGACTTAAATCACATCAGCTACCTAGTAATAGTAGAAAGAGTCAGCAAGATTTTCACCAACACAACAGATTCAAGAACAGTAATAAATTTATTCACATCTCTTAACACTCAAATTTTGATGGAAAAAATATTACTTTATCTCCAGTTCTGTTATCTGTACCCCTTCCAGAGATATCCTCATTAATTAGAATGCAATGAGGATAATTGACTTAAGTAATAGCAAAGCAGTAGGTGAAAAGCTGAGCGATGCTTTGTGAACATCTGTGACTTGGAAGGGAGCCAAGGGAATTTAAAATGCAAGCATAAAACAAGGATGTAGATAATCAAAGGGAAGAGGAAAACAGTCTGACTGGCACTCTTTGCCTCAGGCTTGCCTGCATAAGAAAAATCACCCATATTTATGTGGACAGGAGGCGAGTGGAGCCTATACCCCCCGCTGGGCATGCTTTGGTGTGTTCAGGACACTGGTAGAGAGACCCTTGAGAAACAGTCCTGAAGGACAAAGAGATCTATAAAAGATGGAAATTCTTCAAGAAGAATTATTAAAGGCCTGGGAGCAGGCTATCCCCATGTGCCAAAAGACTAAATGGCAGGGAAGACAACAGACCTGGCTGAACAGAAAGACTTCAGACAAAAAGGAGAGTTTTCCACTCTCAGAAGGGGTAGACAACTCAGGAAGAGTCCAGGGATCTGGTAAGGTCATGCAAAGAGACCATTAGAAAAGCAGAAGACCAGCAAGAACTCAATCCAGCCACTGTTATAAGAGATTTAAAAACCTGTTTTTGCAAAAACATTACCAACAAAAAGAGAGTCAAGGAGAATCTCCATCCTTTATTGGGTGTGGAGAAAAACATAGCCAAAAAAACATAAGGAGAAGGCTAAGGCATTTAATGCTTTCTTTGCCTCAGTCTTCAATAGTCACACCAGTTCTCCTGAAGGTATTCAGCTCCCTGAGCTGGAAGACAGAGGAGAGCTGAATGAACCCCCAAATCCAGGAGGAATGCACTTACTGACCTTCTATGGCATCTCTGAACACTCATAAGTCTATGGGCCCAGATNAGGCAGCATGGGTTCATGAAGGGCAGGTGCTGCTTGACCAACCTGATCCTCTTCTATGACCAGATGACCTACCTAGTGGATGAGGGAAAGGCTGTGGGTGTTGTCTGCAAGGACTGTAGTGAAGCCTTAGAGCAGGGGACCTCAAACTACGTCCTGCGGGCCAGATACGGCCCCCCAGGGTCCTCCATCAGTCCCGCCGGTATTTACAGAGCCTCCCCACCCCGCCACCCGCCCTGCAGGTGGTTGGTGGGAAACCAAGCAGCCACTTCCTGCCGCTTAATCCTCTCACCGGCCTCCACAGCTCCCAGGCACCCACTGGGGCTGGGCTGGAGCTAAACTATAGTCCAGTCCCCAACAAACTGTAGTCCAGCCCCCAACAGTGTCTGAGGGACAGTGAACTGGCCCCTGTTTAAAAAGTTTGAGCACCTCTGCCTCAGACACTTGCTCCACCAGCATTCTCCTAGAGAGGCTGCTGGCTCGTGGCTTAGGCAGGAAAAAGTTGGCCAAACAGCCAAGCTCCAAGTTAAATCCCATTGATGACTGGTTACAGGTGGTGCTCCCCAGGGCTCAGTGCTGGGCCTGTTCTCTCTTTGTTAATGATCTGGATGTGAGGATTGAGTTGTGTGTCAGTAAGTTTGCAGATGACTTCAAAGTGAATGGAAGCGTTGATCTGCTCGAAAGTAGGAAGGCTCCTCAGAGATATTCGTAAACATGATTTAATGTGTCACAGTGGTGTGGTACTTCATGAGGTCTTTTCCCAACTTGATGACTCTCTGATTCTACAAAGGATGCAATACATTCAGTATAATTTCTCATGTCTTTTGACTCTCCTGGGCTGCATAAGGTATGTGTCACATACCACCATGCAAATTACAACCTTTTTTCATTAGTTATTTGGTAAAAGTAAATAATTAAATTATCCCCTGAATTTTTTCATACATTTGTAAATGAGCTTTTAATGAATAAAATCCACTTTTGATCTACTACTTTTATATAAAATACACCAAAACCCTCTGAGGAAGACATAATTTGGTCATCCATCAACAGCACATTATATGTTTTGTCTTGTAGAGGGCAGACTTCAAAATGAGATACAAATTTATGAAACTTACAAAACAACAAATTACTCTTTTATGGATACAAAGACAGTTAGAATTGCTTGAAGCAATTATAACATGCCTCAATCTTACACCTGCTATTCCAGCAATGAAGAGCTCTCTGTCACATAAGGAACTTCTTCTGCATGGAGTGAGATTTTCTCTGTCAATTATTAGTGCTGCTTTTCCACCTCATTCTGAAGCAGGGGAAGGGTCAGAGTATAATTACACCTCCTTCTGGACTATAGGTTTCACCAGCAAAATATACCACACGTGATGTCTCTAAAACCCTCTTCCACATCACAGAATCACAGTGGTTTGTACTGGAAGGGACCTTCAAAGCCCGTCTATTCCTCCCCACTCTGCAGTAAGCAGGGTTATCTTCAAGAGATCAGTCTGCTCAGAGTCCAGCGCAATCCAACCTTGAATGTTCCCATCTACTACCTCTTTGGACAACCTGTGCCAGCATTTCTTCACCTTCATAGGTAAATCTAGCCTGAATCTGCTCTTTTTTAGTTTAAAACCATCACCTGTCAAAACAGGTTGCGGAGGGGAGATCAATTGATGTGGAATGATATTTTCCAAAATTAATATTGTTTATTTATTTTGCTATTCAGAACTCTGCCACCCCCGACCACTAATTTTAGTAATATTTCAGTTCTCACACGGTCATGGAAACATTCTATGGATAATATCTACACCTAGTAACAACCAGCAAAATGTATAAACATTAACTGAACTGGAAGAGTAGGTTCCCATGCTCAAATGCCTGTTGCAGTCAATATGCCGTTTGCCCAGTAGATGGGCGCAAGCTCTTTCTGCTCAATGGCAGAAGGCAATAGAGAATTACAGAGAGGCATTGAAGCATTTACTCACAAATTATTATTACCCACTCGTGGGGCTTAGCCACAGTCCTGGNATTACCCTCACGAGGGCTAGCCACAGTCCTGGCAGTGCCCAGATGCTTTCAGGGGACTCTGTCTTGTTGGACATTGAGGCTTGAATCTTCCCAGCTTCTGGGGAAAGGACACAGACAATCTCTGACCTTGTCTCCTGGCTTCTTCTGGATGATCTGTATATATGTCCAGGAATTCTAAGCAGGACCTTCAGGTGCAGGGGCAGATGTTGTGCAGTCTCAGCACGACGTCACACTGGTCACACAGGCTGATCACGTGCAGGCATCCAGGATCTGCTCCTGGTAACTCACGGCAGTGGAGTTTACCAGGCAAGCAATAAGGCAGTGTGCAACAGCAGCACGGCTGGGCACAGCACAGAGAGCACAGCAAAGAACAGGGGAGAGAGCAGTGAAGCAAAAGCACATTGTTCACCTGCATATCTCTTTTTATCAATGTGAGCTGAGATTAATTGCCCTTTGGACACAAGAATAGCCAATCAGGATGGCAGTTAGCCAAACCTTACCATATTAGACAAAGCCACAGGTTTGCTTTTCCCTAATTTGGGAAAATCAGGGGCGTTGCACTAGGCAGGCGCAAGCTAAGTGTGTGTACCTTACACCACAGGACCCTAAGCAGACCAAACTCAGTGGATCCAGGTTCTTTTGTGTCCCTTTCCTGTGCTTGCCTCTCTGGTGGAGTGGAAAAACATGCCTAGGCAAGGCAGGACATGTATAAGCCTATTTTGGGCCTATCAGGCCTATCACAACATCTGTCCCCATCTTTCTTTTAGGTCCCATTTAATTGTTGAAAGGCCACAAATTAAGGGCTCTCTGGAGCCTTTTCTTCTCTGGTATGAACAACCCCACCTCCATCAGCCTTTCATCATAGGAGAGGAGTTTCATCTTGCTGACCATTTTTGCACCTCTCCTCTGGACCTGCTCCAACAGGTTCATGTCCTTCTTGTACTGAATATTCCAGAGGTGGACACAGTACTCCAGGTGGGGTCTCAACAGAGTGTTGCATCATAATCACCTCTCTCAACCTGCTGGCCATGCTTCTTCTGATGCAGCCCAGGGCACAGTTGGCTTTTTGGGCCGAAAGCTTACATTACTGGTGCATGTCCAGCTTTTTCGCCAGTACTCCAAATTCCTTCTGTGTTGGGCTACTCTCAATCACATCATTCCTTAGCCAGTATTGCTACTGGGGACTGTCCCAACCTGTGTGCAGAACCTTGCCTTGTTGAAGCTCACATAGGCCCACTTTCCAACCCTGACCAAGGTCCTCTGGAAGACATCCCATCTATCTGGCCACTCAGCTTGGCATCTGCAAACTTGCTAAAGGTGGGTTCAAACCCACTGTCATTTATGAAGATATTGAACAGCTCTGGTGCCCGTAAAGATCCCTGAGGTGTACCATGAGTCACCGGTTTCCATTTGGACATTGAGCCATGGAGCACTACCCTCAGGATGCAACTATCTAACCAATTCCTTATCTACCAAAAAATCCACCCATCAAATCCATATCTCCCCAGTTTAGAGAGAAGGAAATTGTGTGCAACTGTGTTCAAGAGTTTACAGAAGCCCAGATAGATGACTTTTATAGCTCTATACTTGTCCACTAATGCATTCAGTCCATCACAGGGGGCTGCTAGATTGGTCAGGCAAGACTTGTCCTTGGTGAAGCAGTGTCTCAAATCACTTTCCACATCTTGAAGCAGTCTTAAGTCATCTCTTTGTCCTCCATGTGCCTTAGTATAGCTTTTAGGAAGGTTCCATGATCTTCACAGGCACTGAGGTGAGGCTTTCATGTCAGTAGTTATAGGTAAAAAAACAGCCTTGTATTCCCATCAGGGTAACTGCAAAATCAATGCAATTTAAAGTTTGGTTCTCTTGATTCCCATCTGGGAGGCTGGCCCAGATATGGCCACAACAGTAGGGCTTCCCTGACAAATCCACAGAGACTGGAGAGCAGTCTGTGTTGGATTCAACCAAGAAAGATTTTGTTCTTGCTGAAATACATCTAAAGTGACTGCAATTTCATCAGGTTTCAAAAAACATTTCTCTCATGTCGTCCTCTGCCCAGGTGGGATGAAAGGAAGGGATTTCAGTTACTCATAATATTATAAGGAGCAGCAACGAGTGTAATCTTTCTTTAACAGATCTTATACCCTGGCAGCATCAACTGTCTAGTTTGCTGGATATAAGCTCACTGCCTAGTATATCTAAAACCCATTTGGTCAGCAAGCAAATGAGATAAAAGAAACCAGCTTTTTCCATATGTAACAGATTGACATAATCTATCATCTATGAAAATCAAAAAGCAATTAGCTGCATGGTCAGGATTTTTCTAGGACACAGGGTACAAAATACAGAGTAAATGTAGAAACCTGCTGACATGAAACATGAAACCAAATGATTAATTTAACATTCCAGAAGTGAAAATTAAATTAAATCTAATCTATAGCCTACTTTACTCTTCGTTGATTTATTCTGGTTTTCCAGTGCACTGGCCCATACAAAATTCTACCTCAGGAATTCTATATCCATATTGGCAGCCCATCACAAATGGGCTCACTTTTTGGGGCCAGGCTTGTTTAGTATCTTTTTTCAATTATCTAAATGAAGCAATTGAGTGCACTCTTAGTAAGTTTGCAGAAGACACCAAGCTAGGTGGAAGTGTTGATCTGCTTCAGGGAAGGAAGGCTGTATAGATGGACATGGAGAGATTGGATGGGTGGGCGAAGATCACTTGTATGAAATTCTACAAGGCCAAGTGCCATGTCTGCACCTGGGTCACAACAACCCCATGAAACTCTACAGTCTTGGGGAAGAGTGACTGAAACACTGCCTAGCAGAGAAGGACCTGGGACCACTAATTGACGGATGGATGAATGTGAGTCAGCAGTGTACTCAGCTAGTCAGAAAAGAATCTTGACCTGTATCAGGAATGAGGTGGCCAGCAGAACCAGAGAAATGATCATGCCCCTGTACTCAGCACTGATGAGGCTGTGCCTTGAGCACTAGATTCAGTTTTGTGCCTCTCACTATGGGAAACATACTGAGTTGCTGGAATGTGTTCATAGAACAGGAACAAAACTCTTGAAGGGTTCAAGTCTTGTAAGGGACATCAAGTCTTGTAAGGAGCAGCTGAGTGAACTGGAGCTGTTTAGCATGGACAAAAAAGGAGATTGGGAGGAGACTTTATTGCTCTCTACAACTACCTGCAAGGAGGTAGTGGTGAAGTCGGGGTCAATCTCTTCTCCCAAATACCAAGCAATGACTCCCGAGGAAATGCCCTCAAGTTGCACCAGGGAAGGTTTAAATTTGATACTAAGATTTTTGTTACTGAATAAGTGGTCAGGCAATAGAGCAGGCTTCCTAGAGAAGTGATAGAGTCAAAAGATGTATAGGCATGGCCCTTCAGGACATGATTTAACAGCCCTGGTGGTGTTAAATCAACAATTGGACTTGGTGATCTTGGGGGTCTTTTCTAACTGAAACGATTCTATCACTCTGTGTTTCCAGCCAGATTATCTCTGATACAACAGATTCATTTCTCCAGCCACAAAATTATTTGTATCCTGTCATTATAAATAAAGTTTTAAAGGATCCCTGATTTTAATTTTCTCCATTTTATTTTCAGATGTACTGCCAAAACCACTAACACAAACCCAAAAGAATATAAATAATGAAACTATGTATTCCAAGTTTCGTTCATTCCATGTATACCACTTCCACAAGCTAAGAGTACACCATTTTATCATCTGTATTTAGAAACAAATTATTTATTTGGAAGGAAAAAAAAACAGTGCATTTTCTTGTCACTTCTTTTTTTAATTATTATTTTACACTTGAAATAATAATACCTGTTTGCAGACTGAACAGAAAAAACATAATTCCATCCAGCTGCTACTACAGTCTGTGCCATAAGTTAATGTCTTGACTGAATTACAGCCTTTCAGTTCCTTTCCATCATTTATTTCATCAAAGATGCTTCTAAAAACAAAATCTTGCCTTCCTCCAAAAATAAATCTGGCTGAAAACAGCTCCAGAGTCTACAACAAAAAGTGATTAAATAATGAGGTCTGGAAGCAGCTGCCAAGCTCAAGGAAGCTAAAACAGAGCACAAATTTTGATTGTTGTGGTCTCTACTGCCACCTCACCAAAGGACCAGAGAGATTTGGGTTCTGAGATTGGGACAGTGTGTGACCACACAACAGAGACAACACTTTGCAAAAAGCACAGATGCTAAGTAGCCTTCATCTGGGAGAACTCCCATAGGACTTATCTTGAAAAATCTTTTCAATCTCTGTTTTCACAAATACTGGAAGAGTTTCCAGCCTCAATACATCTAATCCTAGAGGACAAATTTCTGCAAGAGAAAAATATGGATTATTCTAGTGATGTCAATCAGCAGTCCTCTCAGTGATGTCTGTGATGGGGCACAGGCAGCTTCCCCTTCAATCCAAGTAAGTGTATATTTGAGCTGTAGCAAATGACAAACAATGGCATTACATTTTCTGTCTGTTGAAGATTGATTTATTACTGAACAGTCAATATGAGTTCAGGTACAAATCCTCAAATACGACAGCTACATATCACCAACTCTTTTAGTTCCATTTTGCAAGTAGGGTCAAAGTCTGACCCTGCTTTCCAACACGAGCAACCCCTTTGGAACCTGTTAGGTAACTAGAAACCTACTGGCTTTTCACAGAAGTAAGTATAAATAAATTTGTCAATGCCTTCACAGATTAAAAGATACAAAATTTGGATATGTGGAAGTAGTATCACTCTGAGAAAGCTGTTACGCAGTGTCACTGGCTCCTTTGCTGGTGTGTATACCAACAGTTGAGTAGGAGATAGATTGGCCACTTTCTGCCAGCCAGATTATAGACCTGTTCCCATCTCCTCTATAGGCTGAAGATGCGTCCTCTGCCAACCTAACATACCTCCTGGGATGAGGGCTGTTTGTGGATGCACAACGCTGTCAGACATGTCAGACACAGTCAGCAAATACCCATTTGTATTATTGTAAAAAAAAATTACTCGTTTTCATATGCCTTTCATTTGGGAGTTTTTAGATGGTGCTCAGAGAAAATCACTTAATAGAGTTACTCAAGCCTAACCAGAAATTACTGGAAACATTAAGGGCAATTTACTCTTGCAAGATTATCTAGGCTGATTTTACAGACCTAAGAAGTTCAGAGGTAATTTGGACTAATCGAAAACGCCTGATGCTTCTACAAAACAAACAGTAAAACAGAGCTCTAATTTCACTAGGCAACAGTTACCACTACATAGGAAGAGATTGTGGTGTTCAATATTATATTGTTTATCCTCATCCAGAACTGTCAGAACATCAAAAGGCTACAAAACTTTTTGGAGTGTAGGGGAGTGGGAGGTGGATCTCAAATTCGAACATGAGAGTGTTGATCTACCCTCGGGTGATATATCAGTTTTGGCTGAAGGGATCAAAGCAATACACTCTTTTTTTTTTCTTCTTTTTTTTTTAAGTGATTCCAAGTTAGCAAATTGTATGCCAGGTTTCAACGTGTTGCAGTTTCAAAGAGCCAGGATAACACACAGTACCATGCAGATCAACTTGCTTGGTAGAAACCAAAGGAAAACTCATACTGTGAAAGTAGACATCCTATAGATCTTGAGCAAGTATCTCATATAGGAGGTAAGCAGAAGGATATGATACATCCTTCCTTTGGCACAAAAAGACACAGAGGGTGCATCTTTTGCACTCTCTTAAAATGAAATCTGTTACTTACTGGAGAAATAAAGGAATTAACATAGCTGGTCTAAAATAACCAGAAACAAGAGAAATCCCAGAAAGTTGTGCTGGGTATGGTGGTACAACATCTATGAAGTCCTTACATCATACAGTTGGTAGATATAGGACACATTCTTATTGAATGAGAATTTCTCTTTTTGACATTTAGGAAAATTATCAGGGAAAAGTAAAAGCACTATAAAAATAACATGAAAACTTCCTCCTCATTTGATTAGCTGAGGTGCTTGGAGTACAAGATGATCCTTGTGGTTTAGGAGATTATAGACGGCTAATTGGATGAAATCCATTGTTCTTGTCTACCTTTAAATACATTCTCTGGATGTTATTTTCTTAGGCCTTACAGATTATCACAGAATTACAGAAACACTCAGAGGTCAGAAAAGACCTCCAGGATCACCAAGTCCAACTGAAAACCCTACTCTACAAGGTTCACCCTAAAACATATCCCCAAGCACCATAATCAAGAGCATCAAGATCAGCAAGTCCAACCTATCACCCAACATTATCTAATCAACTAAATGATGACACCAAGCACACATCCAGACTTCTTAAACACTTCCAGGGGAAGGGACTCCACCATCTCCCAAGATAACCACTGTCCGAGCATACTTCAGAAAAAGATTTCTGCTTATAAAATATTAGTTTTACTGAGTAGATGTTTTTAAAACCCATAATTTATAGCCCATACCAAAAAAAAAAAAAAAAAAAAAAAAAGTGATAACATAAAGCACTTCAATGTTATTATAGCAAGACACTGTGATTTTTAAATTGTGAGGTAGTTCCCCATTAGTTTAACGGAAAGTCTGAAGTGGTTTATTTTGTAAGAAAACAGATTGAAAGCAATTATTTTTAATGCTATGTCTCCTGTGGTGCAGAAACTAACCAGATCCGTGTAGAACTGCATCAGTACAACAGACAAGGACATTACAGTGATGTTTGTGAACTGGTAAGCTAAAACAGACTAGCTGATGGGTTCTGGTGGATGGAACTGATAAGCTGGTGGTTGCCAGTAGAAACACCATGTGTAGCACATCTCTGCTTTTCTTCAGTCCAACCCTGTGGCTGCTGTGCCGCTTGCAGGCAGTATCATGCTTCAACAGCCATCCAGTCCAGACCCACTCCTAAATCCAACACTCTCCAAACTGATACAGTGCCATTGAGGCCCAGTACCACAGTTGTACATAGACATCATATGACTTTCAGGACCTCAACATCAAGAAAAGCAAAATAGACTTTCTGGGGTTCCTGGCTACACAGGGGAGGCAGAGTAACTATCATTTTTTCCAGACTTCATAAGAATATCTAATAGACAAATGTTCTCTGTCATGGGGTGAGAACCAGCCTCTTCTCGGTGATGTCCAGTGACTGGACAAGGAGCAATGGATGGAAGCTGAGGCATAGGAAGTTCCATGTGAACCTGAGGAAGAATTTTTTTCACTGTGAGGGTGACAGAGCACTGGAACCAGCCGCCCAGGGTGGTCATGGAGTCTCCCTCTCTGGAGATATTCTGGAACTGTCTAGATGCATTCCAGTGTGATCTGCTCTGGCAGGGGGGCTGGACCAGATGATCTTTTGAGATCCCTTCCAGCCCCTGACATTCTACAATTCTGTGATTGTGTAATTTGGTGAAGTACTATAGAGTGAAAAGAAATCGCTTGCTACTCCACCAGACTCGCAAGTATTTCTGTCCCTCTTGAAATGGGGAGTCCAGAATTGTACCCAATACTCCAGATATGGTCTCACCAGGGCAGAGCAGAGGGAGTGAAGAATCTCCCTTTACCTGCTGGACATGGTCTTCTTAACACACTCCACGATATCATTGGCCTTCTTGGCCACAAGGGCTCATTGCTGCCCTATGGATAACTCACCATCTGCCAGGACTCCAAGGTCCTTCTCCATGAAGATGCTTTCCGGTACATCAACCCTCAATCTGTACTGGTGCATGGTGTTGTCCCTCCCCAGGTGCAGGACTTCACATTTACTCTTGTTGAACCTCATTAGGTTTCCCTCTGCACAGATTTTCAGTCTGTCCAGCTCTTAATAAATGACAGCACAGCCTTCTAGTGTATCAGCCAATCCTCCCAGTTTGGTATCATCAGCAGACTTGTTGAGGGTACACTTTATCCCCTCATCCAGGTTGTTGATGAAGATGTGGAACAAGACTGGACCCAGTACTCACACTTGGGGGGACGCCATTAGTTACAGATCGCCAACTGGACTCTGCACCATTGATCATAACCCTCTGATCTCTGTTGTTTAGACAGTTCATGATCCATCTCACCATCTGCTCTTCTAACCTACATTTCCATCATAGATCTATGACAATGAAAATTATTTTTTAACATTTTTTTAATGAAAATATGAATATGAAATTCCATTATTCCAATATGAAATTATTGTCTGGAACTTATTAATATTTACAGGTTTGGATGTTCAGTGGTGGTGACTATTTACACAAGGGGGAAACTACAGGAATCATAAACAGTGTTAAACAATTTTCAAAGAATTTATCAAAACTAGCAAAATACAAAACAGTAAGCTTTCAGGAAGAGAATCCTGCAGTGCAGTATGCCACTTGCATACTCTAGGCTCTAGGGGGCCTCAAGAGGCTCCTTTCTGATAAAGCAGGGAAGGTAGAGAGCGCTTACTACAGAGTTAGCAAAGAACTTATTACAAGACTTCCTAGAATCTTTTCTGCTAAAGCAGAAGGTACAGAGTGGCAGCAGAACTAAAGCAAAGAGCTTTGGTTATAAAGAGGGTTTCTAGAATATTTACTCACATACTAGTATCTCCAGATTTCTGGGGCTGCATTATAGTCCAAACAGTACTCAAAACACTTGGAGGGGTGTTGTCTGTGGTATGACAACCATTGGAAGCTTTGGAGTTTTCCCAGACTCTGGCAGGATGTCTGGCTCTTGCATAGTCCCCTGATCTGTTCTCGGTCCGTTCTCAGGCAGGGGACATCCTTCTAGGGGTATGGTTTTGGCACAGAGGCTCACAGGTGTGCAGGCAAGCATGGTTTCTTGCAGCTGTGATGGTTTGGGTGTCCCCCACCCTCCCACACTTTTAGAAATCACCCAGACTAGACTCAGTCAGCTCTGGAAATTTGAATGAAGCTTATATTTACAGCTGGCACAATTTACAAGCAGATATTTACAGTATATACAGATATATACAGAAATATACAAGGTAAAAAAGGTAATA
>WAAF01003284.1:35842-61155 GCA_013400475.1 Tricholaema leucomelas | reverse complement strand
AACCAAAAAAATTAAAAAAAAAAAAAAAAAAAAAAAAAAATTGAAAGATGAGTAAGTGGAGATGAAGTAGATGGCTTGGAATAAAAGAGGAACTGAAATTAAATTTCACACAATTGCAGTCTGATAATTTATAAATTAGGGGGTTTCTCCCATATAGAATTAAGATAAGCAAGCTAACCAAAGCAGGGCAGCTTCCTGGAGCTCATTGATGTCAACTGAGTTGGGAATGACTATTCCCCCCAAAGGGGGGGGCACAACAACGCCAAGCAACACTACAGGCTGGGGACAGAGTGGCTGGAGAGAAGCCAGGAAGAAAGGGACCTAAGGGTACTGGTGGATAGTAGGCCGAAGATGAGCCAGCAGTGTGCCCAGGCGGCCAAGAGGGCCAATGGCATCCTGGCCTGTATCAGGAACAGTGTGGCCAGTAGGACGAGGGAGGTTATTCTTCCCCTGTGCTCAGCACTGGTCAGGCCACACCTTGAGTCCTGTGTCCAGTTCTGGGCTCCTCAACTCAAGAGAGATGTTGAGATGTTGGAATGTGTCCATAAAAGGGTGACAAAGCTGGTGAGGGGCCTGGAACACAAACCCTATGAGGAGAGGCTGAGGGAGCTGGGGTTATTTAGCCTGGAGAAGAGGAGGCTCAGGGCAGACCTCATTGCTGTCTACAAATACCTGAAGGGTGGTTGTAGCCAGGTGGGGTTGGTCTCTTTTGCCAGGCAACCAGCAACAGAACAAGGGCACACTGTCTCAAGTTGTGCTGGGGGAGCTATAGGCTGGATGTTAGGAGGAAGTTCTTCACAGGGTAATTTGCCATTGGAATGGGCTGCCCAGGGAGATGGTGGAGTTGCCATCCCTGGAGGTGTTCAAGGAAAGACTGGATGAGGCACTTAGTGCCATGTTCTAGATGACTGGATAGGGCTGGGTGCTAGGTTGGACTGGATGATCTTGGAGGTCTTTTCCAACCTGGTTGATTCTATGATTCTGTGATTCTAAGAACAAGATCTCTCCTTCAAGTGGTGTATAACAACAGCTCCTTGTGCATCTGCTTTTTTTAAAGCAAAAGTACATCTAATTAACAGTAGATACTTTAATGTTTTTTTTCTTGGAATTATTGCAACGTTAGGCATTAAAGGGCAATATATGTTTCTTGGGGCGATTTTAGCCTTACCATACTAGCAAAATATAGGCTTTTCTTTGAGGTTAAATTCTACCGAAAAACATTGACCCAAAAGAGTCATCGGATTCAAGTCCCACTGCTAATGAGAATTTATTTTCCAAAATACTATTCCTTTGGAGACAGAGCTGGGATCTTGTAAATCCCAGTGCAGCAATCACCCTGCTGCAAACACGCTTAGACTGATGATGCTCTGCTAATACATACACCCAGAGGTGCACATCCAGATGATGATTCAGGTGTCTGGCACAGCATAGCGAAAGTAAGCTAAGTAAACACTGGTTAAGACTGAGCAGGCTCCCCAACCTTTCCCTTTAGTAATACTTAATAACAATACTTTTGCATTAAAAAAAAAACCAAAACAAAACAAAACAGAACAACAGAAAAAAACACATGTAGGTATACTGGAAGGGCATTTATATTGAAGAAAAACAAAAATCTGCTTGGCTTATTCTAGACTTTCAAAGCAGCACACATCACATTTTCTAGACATCAAAGCTTAATAATGCCTTAATTTGAGCCAGCTGACTGCTGGGAATGTGATGGTTTATAGAGAATTAACAGCACATGATAATTTGCTCCTACCAAAGTTCATCATTTTGAACAAGTTTCCTGGTCATACAGAGAATGAAAATATTTAAAGGATTTTTTAACACTAGCATAATTCAAAGCAAGACAAATGGTACTCATCTTAAGATCATTGGATTTGATCTCACCCTCTTAAATAATATTTTTTTTTTTTTAATAAAATAAATGAAAGCTCCTCTGCTTTGATCTGATACAAAATTGTGGCTGATGACTGCAAACACTAATG
Source organism: Tricholaema leucomelas (assembly GCA_013400475.1). Lineage (NCBI taxonomy): Eukaryota > Metazoa > Chordata > Aves > Piciformes > Lybiidae > Tricholaema lacrymosa > Tricholaema leucomelas. The sequence goes on along the minus strand of WAAF01003284.1, from coordinate 59,167 downwards.
TGAAAAATATGACTGTGCTACTGGTTCCAGGGGAGGAATCTCTGATAGTTTGTTGTATTTCCTGTGGTGGCTCTTTGATCAGAAAAAAATATAATTAATTGAGTTTTAAAAATCTGTCATCGTGAGAATGGTAATGCTCTGATATATTGCGATGAAACTACGGTTTTAAAAAGTTTCATATTAAGAACAAATGGAAACAGAAATACAGGAAATAAATATGCAGAGTTCTGTGATGTGGGAGGAAAGAACAGCACTAAGCAAAAATGAGTCTGAGGCGCGATATCTGAACCTGACTATCATCTTTCCCAAAGTCTGGATGTATTATAGCTTTGGGGGTGGTCTATATTTATCACCTTGTATTAAAGCTGACTCTACTACAACATTTCCTGTCTCTTATGTTTGACAGATGAATAGGCTGACTCTTCACCAACAGGAAGACAAAAGAAGAAACTGTGTAGGTAATTTCTGGAAAGCAAAGGACAGAAAGAAGATCTATTCCCTTCTTACCAAGAAGCATCTTCCATCCCTCAGCAACCATGTTTTGTATTGTTCAAGTACGTATGGGTTAAATACTCTAAGAAAAGCAGTGGAAGTGTAAATGTCCAGGTATTTGGGTCTTTTAATTACAAGCCTTTTTTAATTTCCACATATTTTCTTTTTACAACACACATCCTCTCTTCACAAGAATCCAGCTACAACTTCTATTGCACAGAATCGCTCTCTGAAAACAGAGCTGTTCAGCGCCCCAAGCAGAGGGATTGGTCTGTTACATACTCCACATCATGGGTACTTTCATCTACAGAAAAGAGTTGTAGTACTCTAATAATGTTTCACCCACAAAATTATATGTACACAAGCCCTGATGAGGATACCATAGTACCATTGAAGACCAGGAGCCGGTATGACAGCTCCCTGCTACCACAGAACTGCACTGCCATGGCTATGTCGGGTTAAAAGGATTGTTAGTTCCTTACAACTGATATGTTTTATGCAGGTATTGCGGAGGGGATTCTGCTGCCTACGTCAACTGTGGTGGAGGGGAGAAATTAATTGGTGTGAGATAATATTCTATAAAAATATATAATTTATTAACTTCAATATTCTGAACTCTCATCACCCCCAACCACTGAATTTTAATGTTAATATTTGTTCTTACACAGTTATGGAAGACATCCTAGGAATAACATCAAACAGTAACTTGTTAATAACTAGCAAACATTCAAACTATAAACAGAGAGAGGAATTTCCCCGTGGCCAAATGCCACTTGGGGTCAATATGCTGTTTGCCCAGTAGATGGGCCCAAGCTCTTTCTGCTCCATGGCAAAAGGCAGTAGAGAATTACAAAAGCATTAAAGCATTTACTCACAATTTTTTATTAATTATCAGTCACCTTCCGGGGCTACACCACAGCCTATACGAGTGTCCAATCTTTAGGAACTCTGCCCGTGGATGTTGGGGCTGGAACTCTCCCAGCTTCAGGGGGGAAGCAGACAGTCTCTGACCTTGTTCTCCTGGCTTCTTCTGGCAGGACATCAGGTCCAGAGGCAGGATGTCATGCAGTCTCAGCATGGTGTCACACTGACCATATAGGCTGATCATGTGCAGACAATCCAGGGTCTAGTCCTGGTAACCCACGGCAGTGAAGTTTACCAGGCAGTGATAAGGCAGTGGGCGCGCAATAGAGTGCACAGCTGCATGGGAGACTGAGCTCCGTAGATGAAGGCAGACAATACAGGATCTAGTCCTAGTATCTCACCACAGTTGTGTGCAGGTGTGTACGGCTGGCTGGGAGCCCATGAGAGATTCTGTGGGTGAGCAGGCAGGCAGGTAAACAGGCATAAGCAAAAAGCAAGAGCAAGAGCAGGTGAGCTAAGCACCTTGTTTACCTGTGTACCTCTATTTATCAAATGTGGGCCAAGATTAATGGTCCTTTGGACACCAGAATGACCAATCAGGATAGCAGTTAGCCAAACCATACCATAATAGGCAAAATCCACAAGTCTGGACCTCCCAAATATGGGGATCACCACAGGCCTTGCACTAGGCAGGCACAAGCCAAGCTGTGTATCTTAAACAACCATGTCACACAACCAAGGCCCTGGGCAGGCCAGACTTTATGGCACCAGGTCTATTGTGTCCCTTTAATGTGTTTACCCCTAATGTGGGCAGAAAAACATGTCCAGGCAAGACAAGGCATATATATAAGCCTATTTTGGACCTATAGGCCCTCCACGACAGCAGGCTTTAGAGCTCAAGGCTGCACTATAAAGTCAAGGAATCATAGAACAGTTTGGGTTGGATGGGACCGTAAAAGTCATCTTGTCCAGTCCCTGTGCAGTGAGCCAGGACCTCTTCAATTACATTTGGTGGCCAAGAGCTTTGTCCAATCTGATCTTAAATATTTCCAGCCACCTCTATGGGCAATCTGTTCCAGTGTTTCACCATCCTCATCATATAGATACATATATATATATGTGTATATTCCTTGTATATGGTCTAAATTTCCCTCTTCTAGCTTAAAACCACTATTGCTACAGGCCCCATATTTCTTACAAGCATCCTTTGAGTACTGAAAAGCCACAATAAATTGTCCCTGGAGCCTTCTCTTCTTCAGGCTGAAGAACCCCAACTCTCTCAGCTTTTCATCGTAGGAGGGGTGTTTCAGATTTATGCAGGCAGTTAGAGGGGAGACATTGCATGTATTACTGATAGCACCCTATTGATGTGCAAAAAATGCAAAGCTACCAAAGAGCTGAGGAAATGTAAATCCCACCTTGCAGTAATTCTTATTCCAGAAGAAAAAAAGGCCTTCAAGAAGGTGTTCATTGCAGCAGGCAAAGTACCTACCTCAAGAGGGTAATTTTAACTATGGTTCCTGCCACTAGACAAAAAAAAAGAAATGAAAAATAATACCTGCTTTCTTCACATTAATTATATGAAACTAGTCTTACTTCATCATAAAAGAAACTGTTCCTTTCCCCACTGTGACACAGTGATAATATTCCTAATAACTCCAAAGGGAAGCAAGACCAGATAAAGAAGCGAGGAGACCTTTTTATCCCCCCTTTGCAGTTTTAGCTCCTTAGATACAGTATTTATGTATGAAGATATCATCATCAAATAATAATACTCTTAGCTTTTGACTAACCACGAATTTGAGTGAGTGAAAAGAAAAATAAAACATGAGAAATCTGTATCATCCATTCAGCAGGGTGGGAAGTGGAACAGTACCACACCCTGGCACAGGCTGTGCCCTGTGTCTGGCTGGTGCCCAGGATCCTTTTCTGGTGGCCAGGTGAAACAATGTAAACTGAAAGGATGCAACTGAGAACCCACAGTGTCTTCCAAAGTTCCCTGCCGTCAAGCACCAGAGATGTGAAGAGACCTGGGAATAAAAAAAAAAAACACGAACAATTATTACTTGTGTAAGCCAAATAATTAAGCCTCAATAAAGGAACTGGGTCCCCAAGTATCTTAGGAGTCATAGAACCATAGATTCAACCCTGTTGGAAGAAATTTCCAAGATTATCCAGTCCAACCTATCACACAGCCCTATCCAATCATCTAGACCATAGCACTAAGTGCCTCATCCAGTCTTTTCTTGAACACCTCCAGGGACGGTGACTCCACCACCTCCCTGGGCAGCCCATTCCAATGCCAATCACTCTCTCTGGGAAGAACTTCCTCCTAACATCCAGCCTAGACCTCCCCTGGCACAACTTGAGACTGTGTCCTCTTGTTCTGTTGCTGGTTGCCTGGGAGAAGAGACCAACCCCACCTGGCTACAGCCTCCCTTCAGGTAGTTGTAGACAGCAATGAGGTCACACCTGAGCCTCCTCTTCTCCACGCTAATTAATCCCAGCTCCTTCAGCCTCTCATCATAGGGTTTGTGTTCCAGGCCCTTCACCCACTTTGTTGCCCTTCTCTGGACACATTCCAGTATCTCAACATCTTTCATTTCTGTTTTTTTTTCTGGGTTTTTTGGTTGGTTGGTTGGTTGGTGTTGTTAAGGTTTTTTTAGGATGATAATGTTGACTTAGGGGAAAAAAATAAATAAAAGATGGAAAGCAATATAAGAATTTATGTCAAGCTGTCCAGAAAAAAATGCATTTTTAATTAGTGTGTTGCATATTTATTTTCACAGAGGTAGACATAATATTTAAAGGGGCAGGAGAGGACTCAATAAAATTAAACACAAGCCAAAGCAGTCAACATTGTGGGCTTTCATTTCAGGTCCATTGAAAAGAGCAGCTCCATTTTTTCAGGAAACTTAGGATCCTTAAGATACAGTATGGATGCAAGCTGGGCTCATGGTGCTACCGGGTGTTTAACATGCCTGCTAATGGAGATGAAAAGTGAGCCACAAATGAGTTTTGAGCCAGGCTTTAGAAGTGAGTTTGGAGATCCCACCTGTGGTGCACACATAAGTGAAGAGTGCCAAGGGACCTGCATGCCTGACCCTCCAGAGGGACAAACATGAGCTATGGGACCACACGAAAAGTGTCCCTTAACTTGTCCCTTGTGACCAGCATGTGCAGCAAGCCCATAAAACAGTAAGTTCTTTATAAGTTCTTCTGCAAAATTAACCTAGGGCAGATATGAGGAGAAAGGGAGACAGCTGAGAAGAACTTTTATCTCCAGCTCTTTGTGTGGGAGCAAACAGGACACCATCACCACCCTTACATCCCAGGAAGCAGTAACATAATGAACAGGATACACTGTGAGATGAAAAAAAATGCTAATGGCTTATGTTCTGCACAGAGCGATAAAGGGAAATCATAACTTACAGTGCCATCATCTCCTCCTCTGAGATCTCTAAGGATCAACACTACTTCCTATGTGGACTATATAGAATTATAGAATCATTAAGGTTGGGAAAGACCTTTAAGACAATTGAGTCCAACTGTAACCCAACTACTATGACCACTAAACTACACTATGAAGCACCACGTCTATACACTTCTTGAACACCTCTGAGGATGGCAACTTCACCACCTCCCTGGGCAGCCTGCTTCCACTCTAATTCACAATAATTATGTGGGTGGTACCTTACACTCCTCCACAATTACAGTCAGAAACCAGACCAAGTCCCCAGCAGTTAAACTTGTATTTCAATAGCAAATAGCATCTCCTAGGCTCAGTTCAAATATAGAACGACCTTTTTTTTTTCTTTCTTTTAATTAGAAATCACAATTTGAACATCACCTGAAATATCAAATTTTCTTGCACCTGTATGGCAAAGACAAGTTTAGCACAACTGCACTGACATCAAATTGCACCAAGAACAGACGTAGCCCATTAAAATGTGGCTACCCATACACTTCCTTTTGAAGAAGAAAAAGCTTGCCTTTAGGCTAAAGCTTTTATATAGCAGAATTTAGTTCCAGACTTCAAACAGCTGAAAGGAGCTGCTGTAAGAAAGGATTATAAAGAAACAGCTTCAGAGATCTGAGTGTAATGGGCAGCAGAATAAGGGCTGTTGAAGTGAAGTCAAGGATAATGTTTCATGTGATACTGTTCTTAGCTTCAATGCCATATGCCAAATTGCTATGCTCAAAACCACTGTTAAACAAAAAACAGTTTTGAAAATACAACATTCTTTATGACCACACTTAAGAAAACAGTATTTTAACAAATGTTTTCCTTAACCACTGTGTGGTCTGTGGGGACACAATTTCCCAGAGAGCCACATAGATGGCACAGACCAACCCTAGCTCTTGGATTTGCTGATTCATGGCTGCTGGCACAAAAATAATATCACATAGGCCAACTCCTAACCTATTGCCTTCTCCTCAGATCCTTTGTGGAACGCAATGTGCATTTCCCCACATACCATTTTAGATAGTACCCATGTCTCCAGCTCACCGTTCTGAGTTTACTACTCTTGGAGTAAGGACAGGGAGAGAGATGCTGTCAAGCATATCCCAACTACCTCTGTTGCAGGTTATCACTGTGCAATAACACAAACTTTATTCTCACTGTGCTTGAACCACCCTACAGCCCTTACAATACTATTTGGAGTATGGGCAGAGGGCAACTAAGCTAGTGAAGAGCCTGGAGAATAAATCTTATGAAGAGCAACTGAACAAATTGGGGCTATTTAGTTTGAAGAGCAGGAGGCTAAGTGAAGAGAGTTCATTGCTCTCCAACTACCAGAAAGGGCACTGTCAAGAGGTTGATGCTGGCCTTTTCTCACAGGTAATTGGCAATAGAACAAGAGGGAATGGCCTCAAGCTGCAACTGCATTTCGTTAGGACATTAGTAAAGGACATTAGTAATTTTTTTTCTCAGAAAGAGCAATCAGATATTGGAACACGCTGCCTGAGGAGGTGGTTGAGTCACCATCCCTGGATGTGTTTAAATGTTGTTTAGGTGCAGTGTTTGGGGATATGGTTTAGGGGTGAACCTTATAGAGTAAGGTCAATGGTTGGACTTGATAATCCCAGGAGTCTTTTCCAACATAGTTCTATAACCCTGAAGCAGGGCAGAAAAACATCTGAAGAAAACAAACTTTAAAGTTGCTTCAACTGTAGGCACCTGCATGCAGACCACACAGTATTTTATGGATCCCTTTAGCAGTTTGTTTTTGACAGCCCAAGAATGGAAGCAGAAAGTATGACTTTCAAACCCCATATAAAGAGCCTTTTCCTAACCCATTGGATTCCCAGCTTCAACTTAACACTGCTACCCCCTTCTACACTAATTCTTTCACCATAACAAGCTCTCCCACATAAACTGAGAGCAGACTGTCAGAGCAAAGAAGTTAACACTGATGGGACATTACTTCCTTCTGCAGTGCCTGTGGGCAACAGAGGCCAAAAAAAGATGAGCTAGCAATACTTTTCTGCCTCTAATACCTATGAATCCAACCAAAGAGGATAAACATTCAGAATTTTCAAGTAAAATAAGCAGTATTGACATTTAAAAATCAGCACTCAAGTTATCACAGTATCACCAAGGTTGGAAGAGACCTCATAGATCATCAAGTCCAACCCGTTACCACAGAGCTCAAGGCTAGACCATGGCACCAAGTGCCACGTCCAACCTTGCCTTGAACAGCTCCAGGGATGACGACTCCACCACCTCCCTGGGCAGCCCATTCCAGTGGCCAATGACTCTCTCAGTGAAGAACTTTCTCCTCACCTCAAGCCTAAATTTCCCCTGGCGTAGCTTGAGGCTGTGTCCTCTTGTTCTGGTGCTGGCCACCTGAGAGAAGAGAGCAACCTCCTCCTGGCTACAACCACCCCTCAGGTGGTTACAGATGACTAACTAAAAGAGCAGAAAGATAACAGCCATAAGTTTGTGATGGTACGTGTAATAAAACATCAACATTTTGTGCTTCAACTTTCCTCACCAGCAAGAAAATATAACACCTGTTGCTTGGGCAAAATGCTGCAAACTGCGAGTATATACAATCAACTCTTTAAAAATCAAATGTAATCAATTGGTTGAAAATCTTACCTTAATGGAGTGGTCTAAATCTCCCAAAATACTCAGTGGCTTATATATTTTATTAGAAAAAAGGGAAGGGAAGGGAAGGGAAGGGAAGGGAAGGGAGAAGTAGCAAAAATTCCCTCCTGGTTCTGAGAGACCTGGGTTTCACACAATCCAGTGCAATACAAATCTTGCACAACCACACAGGTTCAACAGCCAGTCTCCTGTTATGAAGCGAAGTTACCTTAAATGAAGAAATTTACAGACTTGTAGATCCAGAGAAAAGGCGAATCAAGTAGATCTCAGCAGCCTTTCTCATTATGGTATTGCTCACCAAAATGCTCTGCTGATTTCTGGTTTCAGGGGTAAAATCATCCACTATAAAGAACAATGCACAAAAAGGGCAGAGCACGCATCTCAACTCTCTTTTGGAAAAGCTTGCTGCTGACTTCAGTGGCTGCTGGATCAGTAAAGTTTTTAACCACATGAAAGTGAGATCATTCACCCAGGCTGAAAATCCTAGGGATGATGGCTTGTGGTATGCTGAGTCTTATTTTTGCTATCAGCAATTTGGCTTACAGCTGCCTCCAAAATTCTGCTTTGAATATCTTATGTAGACAAGCAACAAAACGAGTCCAGTGGAATGGAAGCAGAATACGAGGTTTTAACAAACCTAACATGATGTCTAAGGCTGTGCAATAGAAATGGTAGAAACTGAATCACGGAACAAATGGTGCGTCATGTTCCAAATGATGAGTATCTCTGAATGAATCAGTGGGTTTGCAATTAATAATACAATCTCTTTATTACAAGATCAGAGCTGTGAGCAGCCCAGCACATCTGCATTTCCCCTGCTGTCTCCTATGTTTATATTACTGCAGAGCGGAGATGATGCAATAAACTCCCAAGAAAACATATTATATTGGGAAAAATCACACACCAAGAACTGCAAGTCTGCAAATTAGCAGGCTGTTTGCAAGCTTCACATCCAAAGCATCCAGCCTTCTGGCTCTTCTCTGTCCTAATGGAAGTTAGTTTATAAATATTTATTTTCACATTCCAAGTTGGAGTGCACAAAACCCTGTCCTGCATCTTGGCTCTGAGGTCTTGACTGCTTCATGTTCATGGTCAGACTGTAGGTTTTATCACTTCTGCAAATTGGTGCCTTCACTCTGCTTGTCCCACTAAGGTGCCAAGTAAACAGGTTGAGACAGACACTTCTGTAGATAGCCTTGGCAGCAAGCAGGGGAAGCTTCATATGTCTCTTTACCAGGCTTTTCGTATTTATAACCTTCACTGTCAAAAGTGTCTATGATAGACGTGCTAGCCTCCAACAGGCAAGCCACCCTGGAGAACTGCGTGTTGTAGCCAGACAGCTATATCCCAGAGTGTCACTATGGCACACTATCCCCATGGTCCCAATGCTCCCTGCTGTCTCCCCAGCTAGGTGGTTCCATTTCTGATTCTCATCATCATCTTCTCCTTTTTATCGTGCTCATCTTCTCACTCTTACTGTCATGATTTCCTCCAGCACACAGGGGAGGACAGGACTCTCATTCACAGTCCTGCCCTCCACTTTTCCTTGCTCACACAAGTGTCCTATAGCTCTGCTTTGTGCTCTGTGTTGTCATTGAACCAAATTCTTAATACCACCACAATCACCTTCCTTCAGTCAAACCCTTCTGCCTATTGCCTCTAGATTGTAAGGAAGGACCTCATCTAGGTTCTTCGTGGTTTCAGACATGGGACTGAAGTGGAACAGATCAAATTACTCTTCATTCAGTTTTCTGAAGATAAATGCTTTCATCAAAGACTTTTACATATTGTCATCATTTATGGTTTTTTGTTACAGAGATTGAAGAAACAAAGTGTGAAATTCAAACTTTAGCTGCACCTGAAGCTTAGACATTTCCTAAATTTTTTTAACAAAACATCTCTATGGTTCCAATTTTAGGACTGTGCTTCTACCTTTATATTTCCTCTTAGCTTTGTAGAAGATGGATTACAATTCAAATTAGCAATTAATACCTATGTGACTGCTGCTAAAAAAAAAAAAAAAAAAAACAACAAATTTTCTTTTAATTACTTCCAAGATTTTTGCCAGAAATAAAGCCATTACACAGACCCTTGCAAAACAAACAACAACAACAAAAAAAGAAACAAAAAAAAAGCTATCTGCAGCTTCCTGAATTATTGCATGTAATACAAACCAAATCCTGTGTTCTAAATGTTGTGTTTAAAATAACTCTGATTAATTTTTATAATTGTTCAAAAGAAGGCAAATAAGCATGTACACTTCAAAACTTAAGAATTCAGTTGCAGGAGTGAAAAATATTGTTTAGTTCCAGTTGTTCTGTTTTAGGTCTACTGTGTAAAGAATCACAGGGAATCTTGCAAGCATTTCCTATGAAGTGTGTGAAATTACCTCGTTATCAAGTTGTGCTGTCTACAACTACCTGAAGGGAGGCTGTAGCCAGGTGGGGGTTGGTCTCTTCTCCCAGGCAAACAGCAATAGAACAAGGGGACACAGTCTCAAGTTGTGCCGAGGGAGGTATAGGCTGGATGTTAGGAGGAAGTTCTTGCCAGAGAGAGTGATTGGCATTGGAATGGGCTGCGCAGTGAGGTGGTGGAGTCACCGTCCCCGGAGGTGTTCAAGAAAAGACTGGATGAGGCACTTAGTGCCATGGTCTAGTTGATTGGATAGGGCTGGGTGCTAGGTTGGACTAGATGATCTTGGAGGTCTCTTCCAACTGGGTTGATTCTATGATTCTATGATCATCACACAAAAATGGCCATAATTCAATACATAAGAGCCATAACTTCCTCACAGACTCACTAGAATTTAAACTCTGGAAACACATAAATAATTTCTAGTGCCTCTTTATTTGTTAAAGGGTCCCTAATGTATGAAAGAAGGAAGTTTAATTAATGAATCCACTAGTTACCCCAAAAGAAGAAATTCAAATTCAGCCTTGACTGATTTTGATGAAACTGTACCCTCACAACTAAAAATCTCTAAACAGAAGTAATTCATCCAAACAGAGTTAAAAAATTGCGCTTACAGCCCATCGCTTGACGGTATGCTCAGAAGCCCCAGCCTTCCACCTCTACCCAAAACTTCATTAGGAATGCTATGGAACTCCTCTAAGTCCTAAGCAGTGTCATTAACATAACAAAAGGAAATCACAGGCTTGAACAATTTCAGATGAAAATGCTACTCTAACAGAAATGGCAGTGCATCATTCATCAAAACTGTTCACCGCAAGACATCATGTCAAAGGAGCAGTACATGAGGCCATTGCAAAAAAACAGGCCATGCAGTTTAAGCTAAGTCCTGCACACTTTACTGGCTGTACGAAGCCTTTTCCACACAAAGAGGCTCCCATGGATGTGATTAAGCATATCAGTAGAAACCTAGCAAGGGGCAACTCCTACCTGTGCCAATCTATAACAGTCCTACAGATCAAAATTTGTGGTTTCAGATACCACAAACCTTGGTGAGCAAGCCCTTAGCTCTACAGCATGCACAAGCCCTACGAGGAAAGGCTGAGGGAGCTGGGATTGTTTAACCTGGAGAAGAGGAGGCTCAGGGGAGACCTTATTGCTGTCTGCAACTACCTGAGGGGTGGTTGTGGCCAGGGGGAGGTTGCTGTCTTCTCTCGGGTGGCCAGCGCCAGAACGAGAGGACACAGCCTCAGGCTGCGCCGGGGGAAGTTTAGGCTCGAGGTGAGGAGAAAGTTCTTCACTGAGAGAGTCATTGGACACTGGAATGGGCTGCCCAGGGAGGTGGTGGAGTCGCCGTCCCTGGAGCTGTTCAAGGCAGGATTGGACGTGGCACTTGGTGCCATGGTCTAGCCTTGAGCTCTGTGGTAAAGGGTTGGACTTGATGATCTGTGAGGTCTCTTCCAACCTTGGTGATACTGTGATACTGTGACTTTCAGCACACATACATGGTGTGATAGGTTGGACTAGATGATGATCTTGGAGGTCTTTTCCAACCTGGTTGATTCTGTTCTATTCTATTCTGTTCTGTTCTATTCTATTCTATTCTGTTCTATTCTATTCTATTCTATTCTATTCTATTCTATTCTATTCTGTTCTATTCTATACGTGTGCACACACACACTTGCAAATGTATCCATCATTCTTGAAGCAAAAACTTTGGAATCCTGTGCCAAGTAGCTTAGCTGTTCCTTGTCTTCTGAGATACAAGTAAGAAAGTGTTATACCCAAGGGAAGATCAGACAAAAAATGTGCAAGCTCAAGACTTTCAGGACTTATCTGGAGCAATATTTTTTGCATTCTTTGGAAGAAAAGAGAGGAGAGTAACATAAACTATTTGCATCTACTAGCTTGACAATTACAAAGGATCACATCAGATGGAGAAGGGAAAAAGTTGAACGTAGATTTCTATCATCTGTTTTACCTGGCATTTTTCGAGGCATTACTCATCCAGGCTGTGAGGAGACCTCTCCTACACAGCACATGGAAAAGGAGGAATACTCCCATTTTTAAGGAGCAGTGTCCAAATGTCAGGTGACTTAAGACCTATTCCTGATAATTCCACAGACTTTCTTTGTGGCCTAGAGTAAATCACCTGATTTCTCAATGCAATTTCTGATACATCCTTTAAAGTGGTTTGGACCATTTTTTCACACAGCTATTTCAGTAACAAATCTGTGTGCTGTGAGAGTCTCCTCATTTGGTTGGGCGCCTACATCTTTAGTCCTTACTTCCTGTCTATGAAGTGTGGAGTTTTCGCATGCCGCTGAGCATTTTCAGCTCCTCCTAATTGCAGCTCTGCAGTTCCAATATATGTCTTACATACAGAAAATTCTGAGTTCATACTAGAAGTTCAAAACCAATGTGAAAGGACAATTTTCTCTTTAGAAGTGACTTCAAAGCTTGTTTGTCACTGATAGCCAGGAGAACAAAAGCTTGGTGTACACCCAGTCGTGCTAATAATCAAAAGCAAACCAGTCTCAGAACAGCAGGGAAGGAAAAGGTAAAATGCAGCTCCTATGACCTGAGCTACTTAACTGCATAGCACAAAACTGCACCAAATGCTGGCATGAACACTCAGTCAAAGAAAAAAATAATCTTCTTTAGTAACCCATTCTGGCCAATGTTAGTGATAGATGCTTAAGAAACAGGACAATCACAGAGTGATCTTCTCTCTTGCTTTGAGCTTGCCTGGGGTTTCTAAACACAGAGAAATCTCTTTCAGGACTCCTAACTGCCTGAAACACTTCTGCAAATTTGAATTTGATTCATGAGTAGTTGAACTGCTCTTGGAAGTCTTAGAGACTTTAGGGAGACTTTTTCAGGATGCATTTTCTAAATACACTTCGTGAGGGTACCAAAATGAGAATGACAGACACAGAGGCATAGTAAGAGCAGATACATCTATAGACAGTCTCTGAAGATAATTGTATAATTCTCGAATGCTTAGGGATAGAAGTGACCTTTAAGGTCATTGATTTCTTAACACCCTGCAATAAAGAAGGTGTATCTTTGAGATCAGATTGCTCAGAGCCCAAACCAAAATTACAATGAAAGTTTCCAGAAATGGGACGTATACTGCCTCTCTGGGCAACCTGTTCCAATGTCCCAATTCTCATCACAAAAGATCTCTTACTTATATCTCATCAGAATCTAGCCTCTGTCTGTCCCCATCTTTCTTACACATACTCTTTAAGCAGGAAAGTAGGAGGGGGTTTGTGTCCACCCTCATCCTTGTCTTCAGTTATTCCACTCAGATGGTGGGGGAAGAGAGATTGCCAGTGAAGACAGGCAAAAAATCTGTTGAGCACCTCATCCTTCTCTTTGTCTCTTATTACCCACCTTCCTCATTGGGCACGTACACTTTCCCTGACCTTCCTTTTCTGGAGGACATACCTGGCAACCTGTAACATCTGGAAAATATTAGATTATGTTTCTGGTTCAAAATAATGTTCGTTTGGTGAGGGTGGTTTTCCTTATGGTTAAAAGCCTTTTCATTTTCCAAAATGAAAATTTATTGTTCTTCAGTAGATAAACTACTACAGAGACAGAGAAAATTGGGCATAGTTAACTCCTATTGCAAAGACAAATGCCCTTTCAATTTAAAGAAAAAGCATAGGTATAACAATTTAATTCAATAAGGAAATAACAGCATTGAGAAAATTACCCTTTTCAAAAATCTCATGGAAAATCTGGTACTCAAAATCCAACAAGAAGAAAAACAAACCAGCAAGGACTTATCTTTAGGTGAAAAGACAATGGGCATAAACTAGAACACAAGAGGTTTCTCTTAAACATAAACAAAAATCTCTTTACTTTGAGGGTGATGAAGCACTGGAAAAGATCATCTATAGAAGCTGTGGAGTCTCCTTCTCTAGAGTCTTTCCAGACCCATCTGAACACATTTCTGTGAAACCTGATCTAGGCAAATCCGCTTGAGCTGGGGGAGTCAGGCCTAGTGATCTCTGGAGGTCCCTTACAACCCCTGCCATTCTGCAATTCTGTGACTGAAAAGACAAGAAAAGGGCCATCAGACATCTCCAGCACTGTACATACTCATGTACAAAGCATCTTCTAGAAACTACTTCCATTTTTTTGTCTGTGTTTGCACAAAACTTTAAAACATTTGATAATTGTATGGATCTCTTTTGAACAGAGAGTTGAACAGTATATAAGACTGATTAGCTTATTCCTAAAGACAGTGTGTCTGGGTACATTGGGTTCCATGCTTCTTCTTCTTCTACTGATTAGATCACTATGCAGTAATGAAGTTTGCTTCCTATCTGCAGTCAGTAGCCAAAATATTTTCCTTAATGATATTCTGAGTTAAGTAAACCTATTTTAAGTTTGCAGCTATCTAATTTCCAGCATCATTTTTTTTTAAATATTATGATAAAGGTCTTTTAGGTCTTTCATCTTTTCATTTACTAAAAACATTTACTAAAAACACTGCCTTTCCAAACAGAAGAACACATGTTTTTAAATTCCAAATCTATACTTTTTAAAATATGACAGGGGATGGGAGAGGGGGAAAGTCTAAATAACTTTTTTATCCCTAACATTCATTCACAGGAACTTGATAGCAATGTGTGTGTACATTACTGCATTGTAATATTATTTTGCAATTAAAAAGCAAATAAGTATTCACTTAAGCTTTTCAGTTTGAAAATGTTGGTTTAATGAAGAGTTTGTGGTATTTTAAAGGGGAAAAAATGATGTGGCTTTAGCTTTGTCTTTGAATTCTGCATAAACTTAATAACTACTAATTTGTAGGAAGTGATCTGCTAGGCCTCAATTTATTGCCCCATTGTCTACTTAGGAAAAAGGACAGTTATTTCAGAGAAGAGTCCAGGTTTGTTTCAGTGATTATCAGCCATCTCTAACAATGTTCAATAGTAGTTTCACCATAGAGCACTAGTAAGGATATGTTTACACTATCTGGTTACCACGAGCAGCTGGCATCGAGGCACTGAGGGTTCCCCAGATGCCAACAGAGGAAAGGCTTTTTCATCTGTTCCTGGAGTAATCCTTGTGTTGGAGAACACCCCACCAGACACATTTTTTACTGAGATAGTCAAAGTCTCGGATTTTCTTTTAGCTGGTTGTGAAAAAGCCCATCTGTTCCCTGCAGGGGATTTAGGGGATGAATATCAGAGGATAAACCCAGAGGTATTATTCTCACCCAGTCAGGACAGTAAGGACATTAAAGTCAGGGTACATCCAAGTCAAGGCACATCCAGGACTGCTCTGTTATTTCTAAGAAAGCTGCATATCTGCTCCATGCTCAGTCAGTACATGGGGATTTTGACACTATGATGCATATAAAGCCTGACAGAGAACAACCATTAAAGAACATTTGTACCCATAAAATAAAAGCTTTTGTTCAAAACAAACTACTTTCATTTTTTGCAGGTTATATTTTCTAAAAATCCATAACAACTCTTCTTGACCCTTTGCTTCCCACAAATGGTAAAATACCATAGGACTTCAGCATGCACACACAGCTAATCTGCTTTCAAAAGATGTGGTAGTACCCTGGGAATTATGAGAGACATTTACCCCATTTAGATCCTAAAATATTTAGGAGAGATGATAGATAATAGTTCCTGGTAGCCAGCAGAATTATACCAATCATCATTCTGATTTCTTGAAATAGAATACAGATGAAATCTCCCTGATTCAAAATTGTTTATGAAATCAGTTTATCTGAAAACTACATATCTCATTGATCCAAAATATAAAGAACAAAATTTGGTACAGTCCTAATTATCATCAGTCAAAGGGAGATATATTTTGCTCTTTGCTGAAGTTTAAAAACTGAAGAGACATATAATCATAGTTCTTGACCACTCTCTACATTATTCTTCCCCTGTACTCAACACTGGTCAGGCCACACCTTGAGTACTGTGTCCAGTTCTGGGCTCCTCAATTCAAGAGAGATGTTGAGATACTGGAACATGTCCAGAGAAGGGCAACGAAGCTGGTGAAGGGCCTGGAACACAAACCCTATGAGGAGAGGCTGAGGGAGCTGGGGGTGTGCAGCCTGGAGAAGAAGAGGCTCAGATGTGACCTCATTGCTGTCTACAACTACCTGAAGGAAGGCTGTAGCCAGGTGGGTGCCTTCTCCCAGGCAGCCAGCAACAGAACAAGGGGACACAGTCTCAAGTTGTGCCGAGGAAGGTATAGGCTGGATGTTAGGAGGAAGTTCTTGCCAGAGAGAGTGATTGGCATTGGAATGGGCTGCCCAGGGAGGTGGTGGAGTCACCGTCCCTGGGGGTGTTCAAGAGAAGACTGGATGAAACACTTAGTGCTATGGTCTGGTTGATTGGACAGGGCTGGATGATAGGTTGGACTGGATGACCTTGGAGGTCTCTTCCAACCTGGCTGATTTTATGATTCTATGAGCATATCTACAAATTTTATGTAAAGAGAAAACATAGCATTTTAACTATTATTTTCCACGTATTAAGAGAGCACAGTAGGATACAATATAGAAATGTAAGTGTACATGAGAGGTACCTGTGTAGAAGGTGTGAGACAACAGGTATTCTACGTGCTCAAATCCACGTGCATTTGTTTTTCAAAAGCACATCAGAAAGCAGGCTCACTTGCCCTTCGAGCTGAACCGAACACAAAGTGATCAGGCTGCATGTGTTAGAGCTGAGTTAAGCAACATTTGTTTCCTCTGCAGTCACCTAAAGCATAACTGCCCAGTTTGACAGGCTTATCCAGGTTTCCTTCAGAGTTAAGGGATATGGACCTCCCAAAGGCCTGTTTGGTCTGTGTATCTTAGGAGGAGCAAATTCACTTACAAAATTGGCTTCGTGCACTGACAACAAAGGGAATCTAGGATGATGTACAGAGGCTAAAAGCCTCGGTTTTCAGCTAATTCCTGTTTGTTGTGCCTTCATTTCTGCAATTCCCTCGCCAGATCGCTCAGCCAGAATCACAGGACCCACACATTCCTAAGAACTCAAATCTTACCAGGCATCAGTTTACATGTTGCCAGTACATTCAGGCATGCTGTGCACAGGACATGCATGCTACAAAAAGATCTCCCAGACCTTTGGGCCCTGTGCTATTTCTGCAACAAGAGAGAGACTGCCATTGGTTTCATCTGTTGGAAAACGAGCCCTGATGAGAATGAAAGCCTGAAAGTTTATCCTACCCTCTATCAAGAGGGAATATCTAGCCTATAAAAGTAAGCACCAGGTTTTTATAACTGCTTTACCAAATGTACTTTAAAGTACTAGGACTATAAAGATTCTTCAAAAAATTTATTTCAGTTGTCCATCACAATCCTTCTAAGTGTATTACCTCATGTTCCAGGGATTAGAGAAGTAAATACAATTTAGGGAACAATGAAACTTTGAAAGACATCAAAGTGACAGAATCCCTTTCCTTTGCAGAAAGACACTACTGATTCTGCAAGAAGGAAAAATACAAAACATGAGCCATCCGTGGTTTAAAATATAGGTTTTGCTTTCAGAAGTTCAAAATGAGAAAGCAACTTAAAGACATCATCTTTAAATGAGATCTTGGTGTACACCAAAACAGATGGTTCATGGTTAATGTTTCCTGTATCTAAAATAATTTATTCAGTATCACAAAGCAACAACTTTTAACAGCTGTTGAAAACAAACACTAATTATAGCATTCACTGTGTCCCAAAATCATTAATAAGTCAACATGCACATTAAGAGATTACAAGAACAGTTACAATTAATGGAACCCTGTTTTCTCTGTGTGTGTGTTTTTAAACTAAGCAGACTTCATTATCTGCAGTTAATTATTCTGGGACCATTGCCATTATTTTATTCAAGATTTGCTATCTGGTTTTAATAAATGAATGTAGAGTTAGAAAAATACTTATGTGAATGGAAATCCATCACCACTGTTTATACAGCAATCCCATACAGCTGATCAGCTGCAATTTCTCTTTTCAGAAAACATAATAGATGACTACTAGAACATTGTGTGCTTATGTGGTGGTTTGGCCCTGGCTAAGAGCCAATGCCCACCAAAGCCTCTCTTTCACTCCCCTTCTTAGATGGACAAGGGAGAGGGGAAAATATGATAAAAGCCAATAATAAGATAGGAGCAATTTAATAATGATGATAATAAGCACAAGCAAAAGCCACATGCAGAAAGCAAAACAAAGAGCTGTGCTATCCTCTGCTTCCCATTAGCAGACAGTGGATGGTCTCAGGAAGCAGGGCTCTATGCATAACTGTTACTCTGAAGGACAGACGCCATTGATGAATACCCCACAAACTTTCTTCTCTCATTTCGTTCTTACATCTCAGCTGACATCACATGGCATGGAATACCTCTTTGGCCAGTTTGGGTCAGCTGTCTTGGCTGTGTCCCTTCTGAAGATCTTGCCCACCTTTCAACATACTCCTTGGATGGGGAAATGTTGGAAAAGCACAGACTGGATGCTAGTTCAGCAGTAGCTAAAACACTTCTGCGTTATCCACCATACTACAAAACATAGCACTAGAAAGATCCTTTGAGGAGAATGAACTCCTGCTCTGTAAAACCCAATGCAGCTTAATTACCTTATTAACCCTTCTCTAGAAAACTATAAATGTCCATGCAACTAAATTATTATGCTCCCTGTTTCAGCTTTCCGAGACAGATTGCTGAAGTCCTTTCTAATTGATGTAAGTTTCAGATAATCTTTCTGGAATTTTTCAGCAAAAACGGTGACATTTGTTTGAGAAGGATTTCAGAGATAAAGAAAAAATGTAAAAACCAGAATGAAATCACTTGAAATCCATGAATTCACCCAGGATCAGAGCCAAATATGATGCAGGGACAAGAAAGGAAAAACTAATTTTAGGCATTTAAAGTGTCCTTGCAATTCATATAAAAATCTCTCCAAATTAGGGAACCTTACACACACCAGAGGCTTGCTGCATATGCTTTGGCTGCTCCAAACTCCAGCTGGTGCCAGATCATCTGAGCCTCTCTGCAGCCTTTACTGCAGTGCATTGCCTGGGATAGCTGGTGAATTACATTCTCAAGCACTGGGCAGGTGGTGGCACCTATTCTATGCACCGCTTACGGCAGTAACCAATGGACTGCCTTGCTTGTCTGGAAGAAGCAGGGCTTTGAGTAGCCAGTAGGAGAGGTAAGAGCCCCATTAGACAGCAGGCAGGAGATGTAATCCAGACAGATGCTCTGGCCTTCTTTGCCAGGTGGTTGGGCACCTCTGGAAATAATATAAGTAAGGCTTACGGAAAAAGGAGCTTTATCTGCTCTCGTCCTTCAGTGAAACCTCAGAGTAGTTTAAGTCTCAGTACTGGAGAAGGCAGAGAGTCCAGGCCAGAAGCAGGATATAGCATCTTGTAAGTAGAGACGATGTTGTATTCATGATCTGGATGAGGAGCTTGAGTGCTTCCTTATTAAGCTTGCAGATGACATCCAGCTGGTCAATCTGATAGAAGGTAGGGACAGGTTAGTCCAATGGCCTAAGGATAATTGTATGAAGTTCAACAATGCCAAACATCAGGTCCTGTACTTGAGTCACAACAACACCATGGCAAGCTACAGACCTGGGTATGTGTGGTTGCAAAGCTGCAACTTGGAGAGGGACCTGGGAGTGTTTGTTGCTAGTTGACTGAAGATGAGTTAGCAGTGTGTCCAGGTGGCACAAGAAAGCCAATGGCAGCCTGGCTTGTATGAGAAACACCGTGGCCTGCAGGAATAGGGAGCTGAATGTCTCCCTGTACACAGCAGCATTA
The DNA here is from genome assembly GCA_013400475.1 of Tricholaema leucomelas. Lineage (NCBI taxonomy): Eukaryota > Metazoa > Chordata > Aves > Piciformes > Lybiidae > Tricholaema lacrymosa > Tricholaema leucomelas. The sequence goes on along the minus strand of WAAF01003284.1, from coordinate 39,481 downwards.
AGGCCACACCTCAAATATTGTGCTCAGTTCCAGAATGTGCACTACAGAAAGGGTACTGAAGTGCTGAAGTTTATCCAGTGAAGGGCAATGAGGCTTATGAAGGGCCTAGAGCCATTTACCTACAAGGAACATCTGAGAGATGTGGAATTGTTCAGTCTAAAGAAGAGGAGGCTGAGAGGAGACTTCACTCTCTACAACTACACAAACAGAAGTTGGAGTGAGGAGAGGGCCAGCCTCTTCTCCCTAACTACAAGTGGCATCCTGTGGGCACTAACTCCTTACATATTTATAAACATGAATCATGTCATCCCCTAGTCTCCTTCTCTCCAAGCTAAAGAGCCCCAGCTCTCTCAGTGTCTCCTCATAAAGAAGATGTTCACCTTCCTTAATCATTGTTATGGCTCTGTACTGGACTCCCTCAAGCAGCTCCCCATCCTTCTTGAGCTGGGGGGCCCAGAACTGGACACAATACTCCAGATGAGGCGGCACTAGGGCATGTCATTTGCCTTCCTTGCCACAAGAGCACACTGCTGGCTCATGGCCATCCTTCCATCCACCAGGATTCCCAAATCCTTCTCCCCTTCACTGCTCTCCAGTGACATTCAATCAGATTACCACGAGCAAAACTGAACATCCCCACTGAAGTAACAGTTTGAAAGGTTTTTTTCTCTGACTGGCTTAATTTGGTATAATTCCCTGAATCTATTAAATTAATACCAGCTGTCAGACATTTTCCACTGTGTTCTGCTCTCTACTTGCTCTTTTTATGCCTGTGTCTAAATACTGTACCAGCCAGGGTAATGCACATGCCAAATATTTTTGCATTGTACCTTAAATTAGCCTGAGGTAAAAGGTGTCAAATCGGAGTCCTCTCTATCATTATGAGGTTAATTTCTGTAATCTGATGAGGAAAATAAAAGCCCTTTTTTTTTTGCTTAAGTTAGTGGTGCAAAGCAGCTAACCCAAATTCTTGGACTGTCTTAATGACTCATTATTGTAGTGGTAATAAATGTAACACATGTGCTAGATCTAGAAGGAAATATATTTTATACAGTGCCCAAAATCAGCCTATCTGGTCCAGTATGGTATAACAACACTTTCTAGAATGCCAGAACAAGAAATTTGTTTATTTACACACACACACACAGAGCAAAGAGTTGCTATCATAGAATCATAGAATGCTCCAACTCCTTGATAATTTTTTGTGGCCTTCCTCTGGATCCACTCCATCAGGTCCATGTCCTTCTTGTGTTCAGGGCTCCAGACCTGAATGTAGTACTCCAGGNGCAGGGACATCCTCAACTAGATCAGGTTTCCTTTCAAGCCTCATCTTGAGTATCATCCAGGGATGGGGCCCCAACCACCTCTGTGGGCAACCTGTTGCAAGTGTTCCACCACTCTTATGCTAAAGAACCTGTTCCTAGCATCCAATCTAAATCTTCTCTAATTTGAAGCCACTGCCCCTCATTCTGTAACTACAAGCCTTTGTAAACAGTCTCTCCTCATCCTTCTTGTAGGCCCCCTTCAGGCAGGTACTGGAAGGCTGCTACTAGGTCTCCCCAGAGCATCCTCTTCTCCAACTTGAACAACCCCAGCTCCCTCAGCCTGTCCTCATAGCAGAGGTGCTCCAACTCCTTGATAATTTTTTGTGGCCTTCCTCTGGATCCACTCCATCAGGTCCATGTCCTTCTTGTGTTCAGGGCTCCAGACCTGAATGTAGTACTCCAGGTGAGATCTCACCAGAACAAAGTGGCAGAATCGCCTCTCTGGTGATCTGAATTCAATAATTTGCCTTGTGTTAGGAGAAAGACCTGGGTGTACAAATCAAGTTCCTTGAGCGTCAATTTTGAGAATACCTTTGCCTGTCTCTTAGGAGGGGTACCCAACATTGACTCAAGTGGGGGTCACTGGACCTCTGGTTAGAAGGGTGGTGGCAGGAGGCACCAGAGCAGTCAAAGGTAGCTTCTGTGTGCAGGGAGCAGGACAAGAGTGAGAAAGTAACAGGAGGGAGAGGATGGTGACTTGCAGAAAGCCCAGAGGGAGCTGCTGCTGGTGGTATCACAGTATCACAGTATCACCAAGGTTGGAAGAGACCTCACAGACTGGCATACATCAGACTGGGAAGATGGAGGAATTTGATGTTCTCCTCATGCTTCTCAAAGCAATGCCATTTTGAAAGAGTAACCTCAATTTTCTGAGCTTTGACTATGTGAAACACAAAGGCAAGACTGGAGCAGAGAGAAGGAAAACAGATTTCAGGAGTCAAGAGAATGACAAATGTGAGTTGTTATGCTGCTATTTGTAGATTTCTAGATATTCTATACACAACTATTGTTTAGAACAAAGACAAAATAAACAAATAACATAGCCCCCAAAAAATTTTTAAAAGGCTGAGGGTGGGTAGAAAGGGTACACAAACCCTGAGAAGCTTTTTAAATGTGGTCCTTAGAGGTAAAGCCAGAATACTGCCAATGTCAACAGGAGCTTTACCTCTGCAGGTACCATTTGAGACAGATGGAGGTCATGTATGCCAGGGGAGGTATGTAACACACATCCCCCACCACAATCCTACATGGGCATAAGGTCAACTTCACTTTCTTAGCAAAACAAACTACCACACACAGCTGAGCAGGTCTTACATTTTGTGGGCAAAACCAACAATCATGTATCTTTAGTTTGAATAAGAGGAAATACAGCAATCTTATCCAAGTTCCTGGCAGCCTTTGTCTCAGAGACCACCACACAATGTTATGACTCCTGCCTAAGCACTGTAATGAGGGCTTTCTGTAGGAGGCACCAACAATAGTACTTTTGTTGTGACTTCCCCTGGCTCATATCACCATGGAAAAGGTAGTGCTGCTCAAAATGAAAGCTTTGCATGAGCCCTCATGCTCACAGCTAGCAGTGTGTCAAGTCTCTGGGCCTGGCTGTGTTTTATCCAAGCAGCAGAAGGAGCACTCCCACAGCAACTTTATGTTCTTTCCATTTGTTACACACAACAGAAATCCCAAGCGGCTTCAGTGCTGAGTTGTTTTCTTCTCATATAATTCCAGGTGACCCTTTTGCTGAAGAGCACAAAGGCCTTGCTGCAAGTTTGATCATAGCCAGATAGAAAAAAAAAGAAAGAAAGAAAAAAAAGATCTTTTAGCTCACATCTCACAAGAGCTATGTCATTTTCCACCAGTCCTGGCTAACCGGAAAGGTCCCAGGAGACTGGAAAGTGGCCAACATGATCCCCATCCACAAGAAGGGTCAGATGGAGGAACCTGGGAACTACAGACCTGTCAGCCTGACCTCAGTGCCAGGGAAACTGATGCAGCAGGTTATCCTGGGAGCGGTAACTGCACACCTGAGGGATGGCCAAGGGCTCAGGTCCAGCCAGCATGGATTCAGGAAGGGCAGATCCTGCCTCTCCAACCTGATCTCCTTCTATGATCAGGTGACTCGCTTGGTGGATGTGGAAGGCCTGTGGATGTGGTCTATCTGGACTTCAGCAAGGCCTTTGACACTGTCCCCCACAGCAAACTGCTGGCTAAGCTGTCAGCCCACGACTTGGATGGCAACACTCTGTGCTGGGTGAGGAACTGGCTGGAGGGCCGAGCCCAGAGAGTGGTGGTGAATGGTGCCACATCCAGCTGG